>JACEEZ010000289.1:90000-165000 GCA_016584305.1 Chionoecetes opilio
CGCCCTTCCTACTCCTTCACTCCTACTCCTACACTCCTTCCCATCCTCCTCACTCCTACAACCTCCACGCCCTTCCTACTCCTCCACTCCTCCACTCCTTCCCACCTTCTCACCCCAGCCTATCCCCCCCTCACCTCCTCCAGCCTATACAAAAGAGCCTATGCGAGTGTGGTGTCTTCGTGTTAGCTGGTGCATCGCTCGGTCACTTAAAAGCCTCGATATCGCCTTTAATTCGTACCATGTCGTCGATTTCATTATATTTGACGATTAAAAGGTCATCTGTGTTTGACGTGCGCGAATCTTCCTCCCCCGAGTTTGTTGTTGTTGTTGTTGTTGTTGTTGTTGTTGGTCATTTGTTTGAATACTTTGAAGTTGTTTATGATTTGTTGTAGAATGTGTTAGTATGTTTATGGATTATGATGAGGAATGTGTTTTGAGTATACTGAATGCCTCTTGTGTACCGAATGTGGTTTATATTGAGTTACCTGTGTGTGTGTGTGTGTGTGTGTGTGTGTGTGTGTGTGTGTGTGTGTGTGTGTGTGTGTGTGTGTGTGTGTTTCCTCCTCCTCCACAGCAGAATATTAATGATGCATTGTGTTCGTGGATGCAAAACTCTACAATATCTTATGCAAGTGAGTTAAAAAGAGTGAAAAACGATGTGTTACCTTGAGCCACACACACACACACACACACACACATTGACTCACCACCACAATCGCTCCTTTCCTCACTTTCCCCATTCACTTCCCCACCACAACAACACATCCCCATCTCCCACTCCCTTCTATCCCCCATCCACACAAGCACTCCTTACGACATAACAATTATACCTACACAACACACACACTACACTAACTCCACACACTTATCCAACGCTCACCACATCCTCCCTAGAACATATCCAACCACTTTATCCACACACATATCCACAGTTGAAGGTAAATTTACGTGTACAATGCGAGAAGTATTTATTGAGTCTTCCCATTTATGTCGAACTGTCATTCCGTTTTCTGTGGTGATTCTCGTGACTCCCTAGAGGAGACTACACTAAAGCGTGTGTGACTCGGGGTATTACAGTGGTCAGGACAGTATTAGTCATAGGGTATAGGAGGGTAGTTGATAGGAGGGACTTATGTCTGTGTCTATACTGCCCTGTTGTGCCCCTTCTCTCCCCACAGGTGGCAGGGAAAGAAAGGGCTACAGAGGGGCAAAGAAGGAAGAAATATGTCAAGTTCGACCCCGAGCTTGACAGACGACCTACAAAGCGATAATAAGCAGAAAAGGTCACAAGAAGAAGAAGAAGAGTCCTGGGTCTGGGTTATGTTTACAGTTTTCCGGTAAAGTTTTGATTGCATAGAATGAATCTGGCACTCGTTTTTGACGGAAATCAAGATTCTACTGCAGTTTAATGCATTACAAGGCACATAGTTATAACCAAAGATAATACAAGATTATAGATATAACAATTTGCAGCATTTCTAACCCCTACAACACCCGTCGGAAATGAAAAATAACACATAGGGGGTCTTGGGAGCGAAACCCCCCCAGCGAGGTGAGGTTACGAAATCAATCCCCAGTCTAGGTTAGTTAAGTAGCGGGGGGGTCCAGTTATGTCAGGAGAGTATTGGTCAATAGGGAGTATTATACTAAACTGCAGTTTTAGCGAAATCAATGTTTGTTAACCGGTGTGGGGGGTGCTCGCCCCGCCCCTCCACCAAACCTTGCTCCACTTCTTACAATTATAAGTAAGAGACTAGGTATAGGGGGAAGTCTATAGAGTGTTGTTGCAGATAGATCATGTTAGTGAATGCTAATGAAAAAGTAAACAATAAGAGCAGAGATCAGTTCAAATAGCATACACTAAAGGTTACACATGAATGATGATGAAATCTAAGTATAGGAATGAATTATTGTCAATCAGAAGATACATTACGTAACTACAGAGTGTATACCAGAATAAATACATGGATAAATACTGCTTATTATGTTGCGTAGAAAAAAATGATAATAAACAGCTATATTTATACCCACAGCTGACCCCACCCGGTAGTTCCTTGACAGAGAGCAGCAGGCAGGTAATGGGCCAGGTGGGAGCCAGGTATCACGCGACTAATGTACACACAGCCTGACCTGCATATCACACCTCACCCTCCATCACCCCCCACCCTTCTGCCCTGCATATCACACCTCAAACCCCCCCTCCATCACCCCCACCCTTCTACCCTCCATCCCACTCCTCATACCCCACCCTCCTGCCCCACATCCCTACACATAACCCCTAGCCTCCCACCCTCCATCCCACTCCCCACCCTTCTGCCCTGCATATCATTCCCCACCATCCCCCACCCTTCTGCCCTGCATATCACACCTCACCCCTCCCCCACCCCTTCTGCCCTGCATATCACACTCCTTATACCCCTCCTCCATCACCCCCCAAACCTTCTGCCCTGCATATCACACCTCACACACCCCCCACCCCTTCACATACCCCCCACCCTTCCCGCCCCCTACCCCTAAACATATCCCTGTGTGAGGTTTGATAGGATATGTTGCACAGAAAAAAGGAGTACAAACTTTTTAGAAATGTTAGGTGAAGTGATATGCTAAGGGTAACTGTTTACTTCCCATGACAGTGTGGGATAAACCATATGCTTCTTGATGAACAAAATAAACTGTATACCTAATCAAGAATGCCACCTGTCTTCCTTTGAATATATAATCGTTCTTAAACATTGTAATCATGCTGGCAAACTTTACATTACACCACTTGCTATGCATTTGTTCAAACACACACACACACATATACACACACACACACACACACACATACCCTATACCAGACAGATGTTGCTCAGATACTGTTACATTGCCCTTTGCACCATCGCTATCACTACCATTCTATGCTACAGCTAACTCAATATAACTCATCTCTTAAGTTGCCAAGAATATCACTGGTAAACTATAACTCTTAGTAACTCTCCTTGTGAGCTTCAAAACAAGAACCTAAATTTACTGATTTGTGTGTATTTCCGTGAGCTCACTTCTCTATAGTTAACCCCTTGAGGCCCAGAACGTAATTTGCATTGTAATGTGGGTACCATTAGACGATTTTTAGTGACTATAAGCAATATTTTATAGCTATGACCTGTTTAGTATCCTTTCCCACTAACTAATTTGGTATATTTATTTACTTTTCGTAATTTTATGGCTCGACAATATACGATTTTTTATAGCAAATGAAAGATCTGGGCGTGAAGGGGTTAAGCATTATTGAGCATTAATATTTTAAGCATTAGTAGTATAGCCTACCATGTCACTATAGGCTGCTACCTACTATGTGTACCTGAATCAACCCCCGCTATAAAGGTGAATTTACATACAAAAAATGCCATCAAAGAGTAACAGTACCTATAGTCTATTTTTTTTAACAAGGCAAAAAATCCATTCTATCTTAAGGTCTCAATGCATAGGCACTTAAAAAGATGCCTATGTTTACCTGCTAATATGGTTAACTATGATAAAATACAGCATAAATTAAGAAGAAGTGTAGTATTCCCTTCCCATGGCATCAAATATCAGTCAGTAAGCAGCAAGGGGTCAGGATTTTTTGCCTCGTTAAAAAAATTGACGTACGTATAGATGAAGGAAGTATCAAGAAATATAAAGGATACTAGAAGTCAAATTATCAACATGTATCCTTTCCATCCTATCCTATCCCTGTGTGGAGTTAGATATGATATGTTGCACAGAGAATAGGAGTGCAGACTTTTTATTAATATTAGAGTTAAGTGATGTGCTAAGGGTAACTGTTTACTTCCCATGACAGTGTGGGACAAACCATATGCTTCTTGGTCTACAAAATACACGATATAATCAACAAAGCCACCGTTCTTCCTTTGAATATATAATCGTTCTTAAACATTGTGATCATGCTGGCAAACTTCACATTACACCACTTGCTATGCATTTGTTTAAGCACACACACACACACATACACACACACACATACATACATACACACACACATTCATTAAACACCACAGTCAACGGGAACATTCCAATACAGTTATAAGGTCAGATACATCACAATCATATACTTCACCATTACATATCCTTTCTATCTATCCCCACCAAGTTCGTCCTGGCGGGGTGGCGCTTTGTATACGTAGTCAATAACCTTATATTAGTTGGTACTTGCAAAGTGTCTAGATAGGATCAAAGTATCTATCTGTATCTTTCTATCTATCTATCTTTCTTGCTATCTATGTTGTTATCTACCCTCGGTGCGCCCGGGGTACAGCCAACACAGTAGTGCCCTTATACAACCACCTATGACTCATCCTTGACATTTCCTGCCGACTAGTTTATCCGTTATTATTTTCCTAGTACTGCTTTACCGTGCAACATATGACTGTGACTCATTATAACCCACTGAGGTCATGCTCATTACAAATACTATGAGTTATATTTACGTCAGTACTTTCCTTATGTTGTAGAGTTTATAATATGCCAATAGTCACTAAACCTTGGATGTATATGTCATTATTACCCATAAATAAGCCCATTAGTCTGCATTCTTTCCTCTATGAATCATGCTTAAAAGAGTACTGTGCTGTTTGTAATGGTACTATACAACCCTAACTTAAGTATTACATTAACATACTGATCATCCGGTTACCAGTCATTTCGCCCACATGTAAGAGTCAATTCGCCCACTCTAAAGTCAATTCGCCCGCACGATCCATGTCCCGGAGTCATGTAACTATATCTTCCTCTGGCAGAAATGGAATGAACCACCAGTAACCTTGGGCGAAATGACTCCATAGTGTGGGCGAAATGACTTCATAGTGTGGGCGAATTGACCTGTGGGCGAAATGACTCCATGGTGTGGCGAAATGGCATGTGGGCGAAATGACCGGATACCGATCATCCTTAATCATCCATCAATCTGCTATATATCCTATCAAGGCATTTCCGGATATATAAACATAGTAAAACAAATTAAACATTAACTTTCCTATCCATATTTACGTTTATATCATAGTAAAAGTTCAGAACCACGCCCGCCTCACTATAAACACATTCTTATAGATTTTCAGGTAAGTTTTGTATGCTTAGAATCAATCTGTTCATATTTTCTGTCGCAAATCATATTATATTGTATAACATAACCAAAGCAGCATTTAATAGGTACCGTAGATAACACTATAGTCGCCAGTCACTCGCCACTACACTAATTTCACCAGGTACAATATATTACGAATTCTAGCATCACTACAGACTTGAATGTGCCACTGATGACATGTAGTGTGATGTACATAATATAAACTACTGTGCATGCCTCTTCAATGGCACATAAGTCTGTAGTAATGCTAAAATTCATAATATATTGTACCTGGCGACATTAGTGCAGTGGTAAGTGAGTGGCGACTATAGTGTTATCTACGGTAGTCAATGCTTAACAACATATTGAAACAAACACAATTGCATCACCCAATGGAATGCAGCTTCTAGCCATCAACAAACATACAAACACACATCAAACAATACGTTCTGAGTCCCTTCCATACATCAATAAGAGTAATTACCAAGATAAAACGGAAAATATCAGATAAGAAAGCAAAATTATCGGCTTATCAATAACAAATGGGAAACAGACATACACTAATCCATACACTTTATGTTTCTCGAATACGCTATCGTGAAATATTACTGATAAATAAAGGCATGATCAATAAGTAGGTTATAATAACAAAGTGGTAAATTTTTGACACTTGAGCCACTTAAGACGGACAGACAGACCGCCCTATGGACCCGCCCGTCACCCCCTCTCTCCTGTCTCACTCCCCGTCTTGTGTATCATCTGTCTCACGCCCCACACACCTCACAGTGCCCTTAGAGTAGCAGAAGTATAGCGTGTCTTACCTTAACAGGGCAGGGAGGCGAGGTAATGGTGAGGGGCGGTGGTAAGGAGCGGCTATCACAAGGTAAACAAGATACTAATGGCGG
The DNA here is from genome assembly GCA_016584305.1 of Chionoecetes opilio. Classification (NCBI taxonomy): domain Eukaryota; kingdom Metazoa; phylum Arthropoda; class Malacostraca; order Decapoda; family Majidae; genus Chionoecetes; species Chionoecetes opilio. Next base: position 96,010 of record JACEEZ010000289.1, read on the forward strand.
TGACTCAAAACATGTGAGCCTAGCCTTGCGTTGCCAGTGCCTCTATTTTGACTTTTTTGGTAGAAATTAGGACTTCTAACATGCTTTTTGGATGATATTTGTGTTAGTATTAATTTCATAAGGTATTATTACATGTTCAGGCAGTGCCAGAGTGCCATCGGGGGAGTGCTATCCAAGCCAATCCCATCAGGACCTGCCAGTGTTGCCAGACACAGGGAATTGTCCCTACTTCAGGAAAATTTTATTCCGTAAAGAGAAAGATGAGGAATGCAGCCAAGGAAGCTAGAGAACGTTCTCTAGCTTCCTTGAATGTAGCCAAGGAAGCAAGAGAACGTTCTCTAGCTTCCTTGAATGCAGCCAAGGAAGCTAAAGAACGTTCTCTAGCTTCCTTGAATGCAGCCAAGGAAGCTAGAGAACGTTCTCTAGCTTCCTTGAATGCAGCCAAGGAAGCTAGAGAACGTTCTCTAGCTTCCTTGAATGCAGCCAAGGAAGCTAGAGAACGTTCTCTAGCTTCCTTGAATGCAGCCAAGGAAGCTAGATAACGTTCTCTAGCTTCCTTGAATGCAGGGAGGTAAGGGGGAAATTAAAAAAGGGAAAGGTTAATATCTTCAATATTGACAGTCCTCGGCAGAGACGAGTGGGAAAAGAGGGTAGAGTAGTAGACGGGATAATGTGTAGCCTACAGACGGCTGTACGGAGACGAGAAAGAAACAAAAATCACTGTGAACTTCACAAAAGTTTTCCAACAAGAGATCAGTGCGAAATCATGCAGGGACGTATTTATAGGATCTTGAAACATATTGGGGGCGTAGCCCAGCCAAGGGACCTTCACATTTTTACAGGATAATTTTATTTATGAGTATAATGAATATAAGATGTGAGACACTGCTCCACCAACTGGCTCCGGTAACTTGCTTAGGATAACTTTCGAACATGAAATTAAAATAAAATTAAGACAATCTCAGTTGGGGTTCAACTTCGTTATTATTTTTATTTTCATCAGTAGGAGTAAAACCCTAAGAAAAAGAGAGCTTTGGCATGATGAAGCAGTCATATAGATTGTATATTCCCAATGCTTTGTTCAATACTGAAATCTGACCAACCTCGGTCATGCATATAGTGGGTGGCGAAAAAAGAACTTCTGACCCTCCCCGAAAAATATTCCTGGGTGCTTTCTTTGGTCATCCAAGAACTGTTGATTGTTCTTTTTGCTTCTTCCACATTCCCATCTCCGAACAAATACTCCCCCACTATATCCTCTTCCTCCTCTAAGTAAGGTTGTTGTAGCCTCACACTTTTCTTTCTTTCATTACTGTCCAATTTCCAATCTCTTTTCAGCAGGCAGTTTGTGCAGGGAAATATTTGGCAAATGGGGAAATAGTAAAGAAATGTTAGGGAAATCGTGCCTGGCGGACTGGCAACACTGGTCCACTAGTAACACCAAGATGGCCGCCCTCGAGAGACCTCTGCTCGACTCCGCCAACAGAACCCCGAGTAATTATGCCACAAACACCCTTAAAAACCATCACATTCACCCAGCAACCTCATAATAGCATCATTAGGAATTACAAACACAAAACACCTGTAGATATCTAGTGAAAACCCCAAAATAGCGATGCATTCCCAAGTTGGTGTTTGGGGCCTCTTCTCGTGTTTATATTGCCTCTCTGTTGTGGGTAATGGTCTTTCGGCTTGCTTTCCGTGCCATAAAGTGGTTTAAAGGCGTGAATGTCATGTGTTTACCTGTTTTTACCTTCCCCATGGCTATTGTTGGGTGTTAGGTAGCAAGGTGGTTAATCCTTTCCTCGGCAGGGGGTCTGTTTGGCAGGGGAGTGGCTGGAAGGGGAAGGGGCTTGTAGCGGTGGTGTAGCCTGTACTTATACCTTCATGTCAGTTGTTGGGTCTTGTAGCAAGGTGGTTTGTCCCTTTCCTTGGCAGGGGAATGGCGACAGGGGCTGGAGGGGAAGGAGTTTTATCTGTACCCTGTATTAGTGGGAAATCAATTGGTATTACCGGTTCTATTGCAGTTTAATGCATTACAAGGCACGTAGTTATAATCGTCCTCAACTTGTAGATCTGACCATTTGCAGTATTTCTAACTCCTATAACAGCCGTCGGAAATGAAAATTAATACAAGGGGGGGGGGGGTCTTGGGGGGCGAAACCCTCCAGTGAGGTTAGGTCAAGTAATCAATGCCCAGGTTAGGTTAGTCAACTAGTGGGTGAGTCTGGGAGGGCGCAGTCCCCCCAGTAATGTTAGAAGAGTATTGGTCAATAGCGAGTACCTGCTGTATTACACTGCAGTGTTACCGTATTATATAGTATCTCAGCATCACGCAAATTTTAGGACGAAACTTCTATTTTTGGTAGATTTTGATGTTTCATCAGGTTATTAAAATAATGACCTGATGATTGTTTTTCGGCAAGAACACTATTTTTCGTTTTTCAGGAGACCCTAAGGCTAATCTAAGTAATCAGGGGGATCCATAGGGAAGGCTTGCCCCTTCTGGCTTGGGAGGTTATACTTTAAAGAATAGGTGTTAGGCTCAGTTAGGAATACTATTCATAGATTCGATGTATTTTTTGAAGATTTTTGCTCTGTAAAATCGCTTGTGTAGGATAGGTCTCTCTCCATAACTAAATTTTTATCTATTTAATTTATCAAACAATTTTGTGTTCTCGTTTAAGAACGCACCTCGCACCCCCTTAAACTAACTGGTTTGGCTGAGATTATAAGATAATCGGAAAACACATCTAAACCTATCAGAAAGAAATAGTTTTGTCCTTATAGATATTGGGATGCAGAGAACTGAAAATGTACCCAGTGTTAACCAATCATTTTGGTACCTTTTGATGAGAGTTAGCACATTGTTAGATCTGAGCCTTTCTAGATTTGATGCTTACTTGTTTGGCGCAAGTCAGCCAGGGAAGAGGCTGTGTGGCGGCCGCTGTGTCACACCCGTACCCTCACACCCGTACAGACTGATGGGTGGTAATAGTTCATTGTATTCTGTGTGGTGAAGACAGATCATATATGGCACAGGTGTCTTTAGCTGCGAGACGGGTATAATTCTGAACTAACAGCGACAGAATCAACCTGCTGGATTAATTTTTGGAAAACCATATCCTGCATTTCCCAAGATGGAACTATTTTTGTTTTATTTATTTTCATAGTATTCTACAGACAATGATAACTTTTTCACGGTATTTTTTTGTTATACATGTAGGGAGAACCCCCCTTAACATGCAAATGTCTGGGAAAAGCCATTGGAGCTTGATCTGCCATCCAACTATATATTTTGTCCTATTTTTCATACCCAGATTATTTTGATGCAGAAAAAAAGAAAAAAAGAAAAAAAAAAAAAAAGTCACGTACAGGATAGCATTATCCCCTTCACGCCCAGATCTTTCCTTTGCCATATAAAATTGTCTGTTGTTGAGACTTAAATTTAAGAAAAGTAACTTAATATACCAAATTAGCTAGTGGACAAGGATACTAATAGGTCATATATATATATTATACATTGTTATATATATAAATATTAATTAGTATAATTACAATGAATTATGTATTCTAAGATAATACTGTGCGTTTAGTGTCATTAATCATTCTAATGGTATGTACAAAGTAAATCATCAAATTAGGCTGTGGTGGGCTCATGCAGTAATATGTGCTCTGCTTAAGCCTGTGTGATGTTCAATATCAATATCCAATGTTAAGTTGGTGGGTTGACAGGAGGTATAGTGTGACTGCCTTAAGGGCTGTGTGAGCTTTCAGATACAGATATCTCACTGTTAAGTGGGATTTCACAGGGGTTGTGGGGAGATAAAGGGTGATTTGGAGGTTGAGGAGGAAAGGTTTTGGAGGTTAAGGAAGGTTTAGGGTGGGAAGATGAGGTTTTTGGAGGTTAGGAAAGGAGGAAAGAGAGTTTTTGGAGGTTAAGGAGGGAAAGAGGTTTTGGAGGTTAGGAAAGAGTAGAGAGTTTTGGAGGTTAGGAAGGGTTGGGTGTTAAGAAGAGCTTGTGTAAAAAGAGGTTTTGGGTGTTCAAAAATTTGGTTTTAAATAGGTTCTTCTTCTTGATAACAGAATGCATGGTGTTATTTGTAAGGGTATCTCTGTAACCCACCCACACACACACACTTTCCTATAACCCCCCCCCCCCCTAGCACCCCCCAGACCCCCCCCCCTCACACACACACAGACCCTTCCCTTTACACGCACACACACACATATAGGCGCCCCCCCTCTAATATACTGGCATAGGCCTAAACACGGGGTGGGCCTGGTTCCTGGGACACTAACAGACATACATTGCCTACATAACACCAAATCATAGACGTCAGAACTCATCTTTCCTCCCTCTCTACAGCCATCACAGCCAATATTTCACCTATTTGAGTGTATTTTCGGGTTTGTGCATTGATATTCTCCCTATTTACCTTTGCTCAGCCTTGCATACAGCCAGTAATGCCGTGTTATAAGGCTATTAATGCTCCCATAGCCATGAACAACCCCCGCGGCCCCAACATGTAAACACGCTGTGACGTCACAGGCGGCGGGTTGCCGGCAGCCCAGCTCCCTATCCCTTACTAAACCAAAACACATCAAATACATAATATAATGATTAAATCAACACCGATATAGTAAAATATAGTTAAATAGGACACAATAAGCCTAAAAAACAAATGAAATAACTAGGAATTAATGAAATATTGGGTATCAAAATATGCCCGAAAAAAACGCAAATTTACAACAACACAGATCGACTTTTTAATAAAGGTTCTATAATTCGTGATAAAATATGGGTAAATACTATATGATTTGTGTATCTTATAAACAGTAACAGATCCTAGTTCAGTGTTTAAACCATGGAGCAATACATGTTTTGTTTTTTCGATAATTTGACCCTTTCAACCACTTTAGTCAGATGTATTCCTCCAGTAAACACGCGTAAAACACGTCACATAGGCACACACAGACACACTGCGGCTGTAGGCATAGCAAATCACACACAAATAACCTCACAGCTCATTCAGAAGGAGGAACAAGGATGACGTAAAATTTTAAATAAATACCCCTTAAAAATATAAAAACTAAATACAGCCACCAAGCTCGCTATTTATACATAAAACGATGCGGAAATATTGAAATGTATTAAAATACACAAAAATCCCCCTAGTTGAAGTGTAAAAAAAGAATTATCAACAAAATACGCTAAAATCAACGGGATTACTAAACGATTGCATCATATTTCTTTTGCGTAGGCCTTAAATATCGGAGACTTTTATATGAAAAGTCTTAAAAAGAGCTGGTGTTTTGAACAAGGTAATGCAATCCTATATCAGTGCAGGAATAAAAAAGCGAATATTCGTTATAAATACGTAATCGGTACCTCGTAACCTCAGAATTCCCACGAGCCAATCAGCGGCCTGGCTACTCTGGCAGCCAATCAGCGTTCAGGACCCAGCTGGGCGGCCGTGTTTACTTATTATCCAGGATATACAGACGTATTTAAGAGTAAATACGGTGAGATTTACCCTTAAATACCCTATTTATGGCATATTAGTGATGATAAGAGTATTGTGAAGTGATAAATATAGGTTGAACGATAATATATTGCCGAAAATAGGCTCAAAAATAGGCTGTGATGGCTGCCGAGAGGGATGAAGGATGATTTTTTACGTCTATGATTTAGTGTTATGTATGTCTGTTAAGTGTCCCAGGAACAAGGCCTATCCCGTGTTTAGGCCTATGCCAGCCTATTTTAGCTCTATGCCAGTATATTGGAGGGGAGGGGGGCGCCTATATGTGAGTGTGTGTGTGGTCGGGGTCTGTGTGTGTGTGTTGGGGGATCTGTGTGTATGTGGGGGGGGGGTCTGTGTGTGTGTGTGTGTGGATTACAGGTAGTTTCGTACACAAGTTGTTTCGTACCCATGTTTTGTTAGTTGTTTCGTACACAGATTTTGAGTTTTTTCGTACACACCTGGTGTCATTTCGTAACTAGTAGTCAAGTTCAACTCTGAGCTTAGTGTACGAAACGACTATGGTTTCATATAGACCCAAGGCTGATTCACACTATACCTAACGTACCGGACCGGCAAAATATTCTTCAATGATAAACATAAGAACATAAAGTAAGGAAGCTACATGAGGCCGTGAGACCTACACAAGGTAGTTCCTGTTACCTTACGCTACCTATACTATCCACCTCTCTTCCCCATCCATGAATTTATCCAGACTCCTTTTAAAGACCCTAATAGACTCCGCATTGACCACCTGTCTACTGAGTCCATTCCAATCATTCACCACCCTATTTGTGAACCAGTTTCTCCCTATTTCCTTTTTAAATCTAAGCTTTTCCAGCTTGAATCCATTACTTCTCGTTCTACCCTGGTTACTAACCTTAAGAACTTTTCCTACATCGCCTATATTGTATCCCTTTATCCACTTAAAATATTCTATCACGTCGCCCATTACTCTACTAATAAACCATTGTTGTATTCACACCAGAGCGGACCGCCACCTGACCACCAGGAACAGTCACCGCCAGTTGCCGGTCAGGATTCTCAGCGAGAATATTTTGGTGGTCCGTGCTGGTTAGGGTGCGGTGGTTAGCGTGTCTGTGTTGGATAGTGTGACATGGTTCTGCTACACACCGACACAAACCGGTTGCCTCGGTTGACATCCAGCTCTTGTATGGTGCACTACTATGGATGAAGATACATTAACCCCTTGAGGCCCAGAACGTAATTTCCATTGTAATATAAACCACCATTCGACAATTTTAATGAACATAAGCAATATTATATAGATATGACCTGTTTAATATCCTTGTCCATTAGCTAATTTGGTTTATTTAGTTACTTTTTCGTAGTTTTATGGCTAATAAAAGACTATTTCATATACCAAAGGAAAGATCTGGGCGTGAAGGGGTTAACATCACTGGTGCCGAGCCATGCATGTCTGTACGCCATGTCCCACAGAGATTACAGCAACAATGGCAAGGATATACTCTGGCCTGAAATAGGGAATACATTACAACAATCAGGAAATTGATGTTATATTTACTTTAGTCAATACAGTATAGTTTGATATTATAAAGTAAAAGTATTTAGGCTACATGAAACACTTGACAAATGAATTCATAATGTAACAATGTAACATTTAATGTCAATGTAAAAATCAATATATAATCAGCTGTTTCAGCAAAACTCCATCGCTGTCACCGTGCAACACAGTTAATGTAGCATCAGCGAGCTATCAGTTAGCGAGCAATAGCGAAAGCGATCTTTCCTGTTACAAGGACAGGAGTACTGCGACCGTACTGCCGGAGACCTGACGCTGCAGTGTGAATACACGTGCCGGTGGCGGCCAGTGCCTATAGACAATGTAGGAAAAGTTCTTAAGGTTAGTAAGCAGGGTAGAGCGAGAAGTAACGGATTCAAGCTGGAAAAGCGTAGATTTAAAAAGGAAATTGGGAGAAACTGGTTCACATATAGGGTGGTGAATGATTGGAATGGACTAAGTCGTCAGGTGGTCAATGCGGAGTCTATTGGGGTCTTTAAAAGGAGTCTGGATAAATTCAGGGATGGGCAAGAGAGGTGGATATAGGTAGAGTTTGGTAACAGGAACTAACACGTGTAGGTCTCACGGCCTCTTGTAGCTTCCTAACTTTCTTATGTTCTTCTTATGTTCTTATGTACAACGTTTCAGATGAGGATGGAGGGAGCAACTCAAGCACTCCTGCTCTCACCACCACCACCAACACCACCACAACCACCACCACCACCACCACAACCACCGCCACCACCACCACCACCACGGCCACCACCTCCACCACCAGCAGCACCGCCTGGCAGATGGAGGTGCTGATGGAGCGGCTGCGCAGCAAGGCGGGGGGCTTCCGCACCCTGGTGGAGTCGGCCAAAGGAATCAAACAGGCCATCATGGTAGGACACAACAGTCATCTCGACAACCAAAAAATATTTAGTTGCATTCTTTACCTTAGGAACTTAATTTATCTTTCTTATAGCCATGGGGATACATTTTTAACCCCTTCACGTCCAGATCTTTCCTTTGCTATATAAAATAATCTGTTTTCGAGCCATATAATTACGAAAAGTCACTGAACATATCAAATTAGTTAGTGGACTAGGATACTAAACAGGTCATAGCTATAAAATATTGCTTATAGTCACTAAAAATCGTCTAATGGTACCCAAATTACAATGCAAATTACGTTCTAGGCCTCAAGGGGTTAAGGAGATCATCTATGCAAACCAAAAAAATATTGTTGTGTTTTCTACCTCAGGAACTAAATTCATTGTTATAACCTTGGTGATGCATTTCTAAAGAGTATTGATGATGTCTCACCTTCATGCCCTGTCAGTGCCAGTAGCCTATATATATATAGAACATAAGAAATTAAGGAAGCTACAAGAGGCCGTGAGACCTGCACGTGGTAGTTACTGTTACTTAATACTACCTACTTCCACCTTTCATCCCCATCCATGAAATTATCTAGCCTCCTTTTAAAGCTCCCTATTGACTCTGCACTAACTACCTGACGACTGAGTCCATTCCAATCATTTACCACCCTACGCATTTGTGAACTAGTTTCTCCCTATAGTGTAAGGATTCAGCCAGGCAAGCTCCCCTTCAACCCATAACAGCTCAGTGGACCAGATCTTTGCTGAGCAGTGAGCTAACACAGCAAACTCTTACAGAAAAAGCAGCACCTACTTGACCCAGGGGAGCGTGCCACCCTGGGGACCTGCCTGGACACCCTGCAGAACAACATCAAGGTCACCTCTCTCTCAGCCATGGTGGAGAGGCTGGAGGCCACGGCAAGGCAGCTGGGGTGAGTAGCCTTCTGTATTTGATACTATGAACCTTTATTTTTTGTTCTTTTTTACTTTAACTATACTCGCTGCACGGTAAGTTGGCGAAAACGGGGCCCCTTCACTGCCCCCTTCCAAACGCACATGATTGGCTGAGGTGTTGAGTGAGAACGCCTTACACCAAGTTCTGCCCTAAAGCCCCAACAGTAACACCTCAGCCAATCCCGTGCATTCGGAAGGGGGGAGTGAGGAGGCCCCATTTTCGCCAACTTAACGTGCAGCGAGTATACATAGTATTTGGCATACTGTATCTGGTAATTATGTGACTTCTGAAGATTAAAAACAAAATAATAGATGATATTCTGAGGCATTCCCTAAAGTTTATGGCATATAAATATGACTGTATTGCTTTCTTCCAGGCTCAAGTTCACGGCCGGGACTTCGGGGTCTGAGGTGTTTGTGTCGTGTGACATGTTCTATGTAGAGGTGCTGCTGGAGCCCGACGGACGTGTGCGCGACGTGAAGGTGGAGTTGGCGGGCGACCAGAGCACCCATGAAGGCCTGGTAAGCCGAGTCTGAAGGAATCTTGTGAAAAAAAACCTATGATTACAGACCTGTGTTATGAAGAATGCACAGTGTTTTTACCATGATGTGTTAAGGAAGGCTTTATAGTTTATTCTCAAATATTTTTTTTTTCAGACGAAAGGCTCTATAGGCATAAATGTTAAAAAAACAATACTGCTGGAAAGGACGTTATGTACGCAGATGTACCTGTATTCTGTATGTGTGTCTGTAGTTTTCTTTTTGCAGTGAATATGTTTACAGTGTAATTGGTATTGTCCCTGTACATGTTCTCTTAATACTTTGTTTCTGTTTTAGTCATCGCCAGAGCTGATGGAGTGCCTGAGCAGGGGAGACTTTACTGACTTCACGGCCCACCTGAGGGGTTCTCTTCTATATACCAGCTGAATGCAGACAAGAAGAGCAAAAGTAAAGCATTCCAGGCACTGCAGGTTGGTGTTGTCATCTTGCTGGGGTGTTGATGGATGCACTACTGAATAGTCGATCAATGCCAAAGTTGATGATGGAATGGAAATGTGTGTAAATGGTTGTTGAATAGAATTTTCTTTGCAGATGATACAGTTCTGATCACAGTAAATGAGAATGACCTACAGAAGCTTGTACACTTGTTTAACCCCTTCACGCCCAGATCTTTCCATTAATATATAAAATTGTATGTTGTCGAGCCATAACATTTCAAAAAGTCACTGAATATACCAAATGAGTTGGTGGACAAGGATACTAAACAGGTCATAGCTATAAAATGTTGCTTATATTCACAAAAAAATCATCTAATGGTACACAAATTACAATGAAAATTACGTTATGGGTCTCAAGGGGTTAATAGTGCGTGTAAAAGAAGTAAGAGTGCATGGTAACACAAGTAAGGTGATGGTGGGATTGTATTCCTTGCCTTCCATGTGTTGCAGGCTCTGGAGACTGACCTGACCAAGCTGTTTGAGTTGGCACAGGAGACCATCACAGATCCTTACAAGCTGGTCCTCAAATCCCCCGTTGGGTTGCTGCAGCGGCGCAGAGGAGGTGGGTGGTGCCTTGTGTTCTGCACCATAGATAACACTATAGTCGCCAGTCACTCGCCACTGCACTAATGTCGCCAGGCACAATATATTACAAATTTTAGCATCCCTATAGACTTTTATGTGCCACTGAAGACATGTAGTGTGATGTATATAATATTAACTACTGTGCATGCGTCTTCAGTGGCACATAAAAGTCTGTAGTGATGCTAAAATTTGTAATATATTGTGACCTGGCGACATTAGTGCAGTGGCGAGTGACTGGCGACTATAGTGTTATCTACGGTAGAGCTTGCTAGTCTACCCCTTGCCTGAAAACTGATATCTGATCATTAAACTCTACTCTTATTTCAACTTTTTTAAGCACTGTTGCATTTTTCTGCTTGATGTGCAGTGCCTCACGTAATCAGAATAGTATTTTTGAATGTAACCTGGAATGTTTTGTCATGTCTAGCCTCATCAGACATTAACCCCTTCACGCCCAGATCTTTCTTTGCTATAAAAAATCGTCTGTTAGCCATGAAATTACGAAAAATAACTGAATATTCCAAATGAGTTAGTGGACAAGGATACTAAACAGGTTATATCTCTAAAATACTGCTTATATTGACCAAAAATCATCTAATGGTACCCAGATTACAATGAAAATTACATTCTGGGACTCAGGGGCTAAGAGAAAATCTGACATTAAGCAGAAAGATGAAAGAGAAGATGTACTGTCATCTTACTAGGACATTAGTTTACTCTTTATCCCCTACCAGTCACTTAGAGGAGACTCGACCCCTCATCAGGCCATGTCAACAACATGTCTACAACCTGCCCTTCCTTCCCCAGGTCATGCCATGCGCCTGGTCTACTTTGTGTCGCCCTATGAGCTGCTGGACGTGGCTGCCGGGCGCGCCGTCGCCCTCACCGCCGACACGCCGCACTCCCGGGACCTGGCACACTACGTCACCGTCAACATCGAGGCGTCCAACTCCCACAAGCTGCAGACCACCACCCTCATGCTCATCACCAAGCAGGCCAACGGCAAGAAGTGCGTCATCCTTCTCTTGCTCTGTCCGGCACATTTCCCTCTTTTTGGGGGGCATTACAATCAATCTCTCTGTCCGGCACATTTCCCTCTTTTTTTGGGGGGGGCATTACAATCAATCTCTCTGTCCGGCACATTTCTCTCTTTTTTTTTGGCATTACAATCTCTGTCCGGCACATTTCCCTCTTTTTTTTGGGGGGGCATTACAATCAATCTCTCTCTGTCTGGCACATTTCCCTCTTTTTTGGGCATTACAATCAATCTCTGTCTGGCACATTTCCCTCTTTTTGGGGCATTACAATCTCTCTGTCTGGCACATTTCCCTCTTTTTTGGGCATTACAATCAATTTCTCTGTCTGGCACATTTCTCTCTTTTTTTTGGCATTACAATCTCTCTCTCTTTCTCTGTTCAACCTGCTTATATTTCATGATTTCCATTGATTTCCCTCTTTTTGGTGCTTTTCTCATCTAGTGGGTATATTCATAATGGCCATAAACACCTCTTAGTTATCAGTCTCATCCCTCCAGTCACCCGTCCTCTCCCTCACCAGCCTCGACCTCTCTCTCTCTTCTCACCAGCCTTCTCTCATCCCCGACAGTCTCCCACCTCTCTCTCTCTTCTCACCAGCCTCCTCTCCCTCACCAGACTCCCACCTCTCTCTCTCTTCTCACCAGCCTCCCACCTCTCTCTCTCTTCTCACCAGCCTCCCACCTCTCTCTTCTCACCAGCCTTCTCTCCTCTCCCTCACCAGACTCCCACCTCTCTCTCTCCTCACCAATCTCCCACCTCTCTTTTCTCACCAGTCTCTCACCTCTCTCTCTTTTCTCACCAGCCTCCCACCTCTCTCTCTTCTCACCAGCCTCCCACCTCTCTCTCTTCTCACTGTCCTCCTCTCCTCTCCCTCACCAGCCTCCCACCTCTCTCTCTTCTCACCAGCCTCCCACCTCTCTCTCTTCTCACTGTCCTCCTCTCCTCTCCCTCACCAGCCTCCCACCTCTCTCTCTTCTCACCAGCCTTCTCTCCCTCACCAGCCTCCCATCTCTCTCTCTTCTCACCAGCCTTCTCTCCCTCACCAGCCTCCCACCTCTCTCTCTCTTCTCACTAGCCTTCTCTCTCACCAGTCTCCCACCTCTCTCTCTCTTCTCACCAGCCTCCCACCTCTCTCTCTTCTCACCAGTCTCCCACCTCTCTCTCTCTTCTCACCAGCCTCCCACCTCTCTCTCTCTCTTCTCACCAGCCTCCCACCTCTCTCTCTCTTCTCACCAGCCTCCTCTCCCTCCCCGACAGACTCCCCTCCTTCTCCGGCCTCACCACGGACAACAGCATGACTCTGCCCGCCTGCTTCTCCCTCAAGCTGCAGCGGCCCATGCCTATGTCCCTCGCCCTCCTGCAACGCATCAACGAGGTCACCGGCCTGGAGTGTGCCGACCCCAGCACCCAGCAGTCCCTCATCCCCCTCATCGTACAGCAGGCGGCTGACACCCACTCGGAGTGCAACAGTAACAGAGGACTCTTTGTGGTGCGTACTGCCTAGACTTTATGGGTCTTTCTTCTTCTGCTTCCAAAATTGACCCACCTCCGTTTCTTTATTCTCTTACTGTCTTCTTTATAGGGACTGGCAACTAAACGGGCCTTTCTTTATTCTCTTACTGTCTTCTTTATAGGGACTGGCAACTAAGCGGGCCTTTCTTGATTCTCTTACTGTCTTCTTTATAGGGACTGGCAACTAAACGGGCCTTTCTTGATTCTCTTACTGTCTTCTTTATAGGGACTGGCAACTAAGCGGACTTTTTGTGACCTCTTTTTTTCCTTGGTCAGTCCTTTGTGATGAAAAAATATAAGATCTTAACCCGAAGAATTATAGAATGCAGATAAATTTTATAGGGGAAAAAAACCCTTGATACAAAAGGTCTGTGTTTACTGTGTTTTACAATCTTATTTTACTAGTTTTTTATCGTATACTTTTTTTCTTATATTTTTACTCTTATCTTTTATTCTTTTACGATCTTATCCAAGACTGCATGTTTTTACCCCATCCCTCCCTCCCTTTCTCAGTCTGTTTAGGTCTCCGTAGGCCTTTTAAACCAATAGCATGCAGATCGTAGTGACAAGACACCTCCAAAAAGGCCCACTCCCTTTCTTTATTCTCTTACTGTCTTCTTTATAGGGATTGACAACTAAACGGGCCTTTCTTTATTCTCTTACTGTCTTCTTTATAGGGACTGGCAACTAAACGGGCCTTTCTTTATTCTCTTACTGTCTTCTTTATAGGGACTGGCAACTAAACGGCCCTTTCTTTATTCTCTTACTGTCTTCTTTATAGGGACTGGCAACTAAACGGGCCTTTCTTTATTCTCTTACTGTCTTCTTTATAGGGACTGGCAACTAAACGGGCCTTTCTTTATTCTCTTATATAGGGACTGGCAACTAAACGGGCCTTTCTTTATTCTCTTACTGTCTTCTTTATAGGGACTGGCAACTAAACGGGCCTTTCTTTATTTTCTTACTGTCTTCTTTATAGGGACTGGCAACTAAACGGGCCTTTCTTTATTCTCTTACTGTCTTCTTTATAGGGACTGGCAACTAAACGGGCCTTTCTTTATTCTCTTACTGTCTTCTTTATAGGGACTGGCAACTAAACGGGCCTTTCTTTATTCTCTTACTGTCTTCTTTATAGGGACTGCCAACTAAACGGGCCTTTCTTTATTCTCTTACTGTCTTCTTTATAGGGACTCCCAACTAAACGGGCCTTTCTTTATTCTCTTACTGTCTTCTTTATAGGGACTGGCAACTAAACGGGCCTTTCTTTATTCTCTTACTGTCTTCTTTATAGGGACTGGCAACTAAACGGGCCTTTCTTTATTCTCTTACTGTCTTCTTTATAGGGACTGGCAACTAAACGGGCCTTTCTTTATTCTCTTACTGTCTTCTTTATAGGGACTGGGAACTAAACGGGCCTTTCTTTATTCTCTTACTGTCTTCTTTATAGGGACTGGCAACTAAACGGGCCTTTCTTTATTCTCTTACTGTCTTCTTTATAGGGACTGGCAACTAAACGGGCCTTTCTTTATTCTCTTACTGTCTTCTTTATAGGGACTGGCAACTAAACGGGCCTTTCTTTATTCTCTTACTGTCTTCTTTATAGGGACTGGCAACTAAACGGGCCTTTCTTTATTCTCTTACTGTCTTCTTTATAGGGACTGGCAACTAAACGGGCCTTTCTTTATTCTCTTACTGTCTTCTTTATAGGGACTGGCAACTAAACGGGCCTTTCTTTATTCTCTTACTGTCTTCTTTATAGGGACTGGGAACTAAACGGGCCTTTCTTTATTCTCTTACTGTCTTCTTTATAGGGACTGGCAACTAAACGGGCCTTTCTTTATTCTCTTACTGTCTTCTTTATAGGGACTGGCAACTAAACGGGCCTTTCTTTATTCTCTTACTGTCTTCTTTATAGGGACTGGCAACTAAACGGGCCTTTCTTTATTCTCTTACTGTCTTCTTTATAGGGACTGGCAACTAAACGGTCCTTTCTTTATTCTCTTACTGTCTTCTTTATAGGGACTGGCAACTAAACGGGCCTTTCTTTATTCTCTTACTGTCTTCTTTATAGGGACTGGCAACTAAACGGGCCTTTCTTTATTCTCTTACTGTCTTCTTTATAGGGACTGGCAACTAAACGGGCCTTTCTTTATTCTCTTAGTCTTCTTTATAGAGACTGGCAACTAAACGGGCCTTTCTTTATTCTCTTACTGTCTTCTTTATAGGGACTGGCAACTAAACGGGCCTTTCTTTATTCTCTTACTGTCTTCTTTATAGGGACTGGCAACTAAACGGGCCTTTCTTTATTCTCTTACTGTCTTCTTTATAGGGACTGGCAACTAAACGGGCCTTTCTTTATTCTCTTACTGTCTTCTTTATAGGGACTGGCAACTAAACGGGCCTTTCTTTATTCTCTTACTGTCTTCTTTATAGGGACTGGCAACTAAACGCCTTTTTTCCTGTCTTCTTCCCTTTTCTTTTTCTTTTTCCTTTGTTATTAACTATCCTTCCCGCCAACCTAACCAGGCACTGTTCTATTCTGCACTGGGGCTGCGTTTAGTGGGACTCACAACAAACGGCATATCTTTCTAGAGCCAGGTTACGTCTGCCTCTGTGTCAGGCCGGCACAAGCAGGGATTTTTTGCACAATTTTTTTTTTTACTTGTTTTCTTCCTCTTATTCTTTTTCCCATGATTGTCCCTTGCAGGATTAGAATAATGGGGGATAAAGATAGCCGGGTATTACCCCACCCACCCCCCAAACCACCAAAAAAAATTAAACAATAACTCGGGGAGCTCATATCTGGTAAGCTCAGTGCACTTCACCCCCCCCCAAAACAGATAATCATGTGTCTCAATCCAGCCAGAATTTCAACCCCTTTCTGTGTCAGGGGCAGCAAGCAGGGTCGATATGTCAAAGAGATTATGATGGGTCCGATACGAGGTATTATAAACACCTCAATCATGCGAGTCATTATATATCCACACATACAACACTCGACCTTCTAAACTCAGACTTCTGCCTTCAACGGATTCAAGCTGGAAAAGCGTAGATTTAAAAAGGAAATTGGGAGAAACTGGTTCACAAATAGGGTGGTGAATGATAGGAATGGACCAAGTCGTCAGGTGGTCAGTGCGGAGTCTATTGGGGTCTTTAAAAGGAGTCTGGATAAATTCATGGATGGGGAAGAGAGGTGGATATAGGCAGTGTTAGGTAACAGGAACTACCTCCTGTAGGTCTCACGGCCTCTTGTAGCTTCCTTACTTTCTTATGTTCTTCAAGAAACGGAAGAAATGAACCTCAGACTACAAGTAAAAAGAAATGAACCTCAGACTACAAGTAAAAAGAAATGAACCTCAGACTACAAGTAAAAAGAAATGAACCTCAGACTACAAGTAAAAAGAAATGAACCTCAGACTACAAGTAAAAAGAAATGAACCTCAGACTACAAGTAAAAAGAAATGAACCTCAGACTACAAGTAAAAAGAAATGAACCTCAGACTACAAGTAAAAAGAAATGAACCTCAAACTACAAGTAAAAAGTAATGAACCTCGACTACAAATAAAAAGTAATGAACCTCGACTACAATAAAAAGAAATGAACCTCAGACTACAAGTAAAAAGAAATGAACCTCAGACTACAAGTAAAAAGAAATGAACCTCTGACTACAAGTAAAAAGAAATGAACCTCAGACTACAAGTAAAAGAATGAAGAACAAAAAAAAATCTCAACCAATGAAAAAAATGTACTGATACCAAAAAGAATGCATAAAACAAGTAAAAAAATAATCAATAAATCAAAGGAAAACCCAAACCTCAAAAATAGCATGTCAGATCAAGTAAAGAAAGATCACACTGAAAAACTGAACCCAGACTACATAAATATACTCAGACACGGTAAAAGAAATTGAACCTCAGACTACAAGTAAAAAGAAATGAACCTCAGACTACAAGTAAAAAGAAATGAACCTCAGACTACAAGTAAAAAGAAATGAACCTCAGATTACAAGTAAATAGAATGGAAACAAAAAATCTCAAACCAATGGAAAAAATATTGTACTGTATCCAAACAAAATCATAAAACAATAATAATAATAATATCCAGGCAAACACAAACCTTCACAATAGCATGCAGATCATAGTAACAAGACACCTGAACTAAACTAGCCCACCCCCCTTTCTTTATTCTCTTACCGTCTTCTTTATAGGGACTGGCAACTATGCGGACTTTTTGTTACATTTTTTTCCCCCTTGGCCTTCTTCCCTTTTTCCCTTTGTGATGTAAAACAAGTAAGCGATGTGAAAAAACTCTTTGCTTCTCTGCTTCATTTATTTGTGGCATGAGTTTTACGCCCCGGATGTCAATTGCTTCTCCTCTGCTTCATTTATTTGCGGCATGAGTTTTACGCCCTGGATGTCAATTGCTTCTCCTCTTCTTCATTTATTTGTGGCATGAGTTTTACGCCCTGGATGTCAATTGCTTCTCTGCTTCATTTATTTGCGGCATGAGTTTTACGCCCTGGATGTCAATTGCTTCTCTGCTTCATTTATTTGCGGCATGAGTTTTACGCCCTGGATGTCAATTGCTTCTCCTCTTCTTCATTTATTTGTGGCATGAGTTTTACGCCCTGGATGTCAATTGCTTCTCTGCTTCATTTATTTGCGGCATGAGTTTTACGCCCCGGATGTCAATTGCTTCTCTTCTTCATTTATTTGTGGCATGAGTTTTACGCCCTGGATGTCAATTGCTTCTCTGCTTCATTTATTTGTGGCATGAGTTTTACGCCCTGGATGTCAATTGCTTCTCCTCTGCTTCATTTATTTGCGGCATGAGTTTTACGCCCCGGATGTCAGGAAGAGGATCCGGGGTGTAAAACTCATGCCGCAAATTTTTAATGATGAACGCCGACAGAATTGGAAGCGTATCATCAACCGTCTAACCTCATCTTTACTTCTGTTTACTTCTTGTAGCTTCCTTATTTTCTTATGTTCTTATGTTCTTATTAGACATTATGGGAAAATCTAACATTGACACCTTCACGCCCAGATCTTTCCTTTGCTATACATAATCGTCTGTTGTTAGCCAGAAAATTACGAAAATGACTGAATATACCAAATTAGTTAGTGGGCAAGGATACTAAACAGGTCATATCTATAAAACATTGCTTATATTCATTAAAAATCTTCTAAAGGTATCCAAATTACAATGGAAATTACGTTCTGGGCCTCAAGGGGTTAAACAGAAAGATTGTTTGAAAGATGTTTGCCTGGATATTATTTTTTTGTGTGTGTTTGTTTGATACAGTAAATTAATTTTTTTCCAATAGTTTGAGATTTTTTTATTGTCATTCTTTTTACTCGTATTCGAAGGTCCTTTACTTCTGTTTCTTGAAGGCTGAAGTCTGATAGTTTAGAAGAGTTAAGTGTTGTATGTGTGTATTTATAATTACTCACATATCATTGAGTGGTTTATATTTCCAACTACAAGTAACTAATAGATCTTAACACGGCATACATTACTACCTTTTTCACAATCTAAATGTATTGTTTATAACCACAAGATCTTCATATACTGTATTCTGTATTAACTTATGACTCATCTGTTCGGTTTTATTTCTTAGTTGTAATGGAATAGTATTAGGAATGAGAATGTTGAGAGAAAGTGAGAGATTTTTTCTTAGTTGTAGTGGAATAGTATTGGGAATGAGAATGTTTAGAGAAAGTGAGAGATTTTTTCTTAGTTGTAGTGGAATAGAATTGGGAATGAGAATGTTGAGAGAAAGAGAGAGAGAGATTTTTCTTATTTGTAATGGATTAATATTGGGAATGAGAATGTTTAGAGAGAGAGAAAGAGAGAGAGAGATTTTTCTTATTTGTAATGGATTAATATTGGGAATGAGAATGTTGAGATATGAAGATAATAAATAAATAAATCTCATCTTCATTATTGGATCTTTCTTAAGAGCTCTAATCTAAAGACCATATATATTGGATCTTTCCTAGGAGTTCTAATCTAAAGACCATATATATTGGATCTTTCCTAGGAGTTCTAATCTAAAGACCATATATATTGGATCTTTCCTAGGGGCTCTAATCTAAAGACCATATACATTGGATCTTTCCTAAGAGCTCTAATCTAAAGACCATATACATTGGATCATTCCTAGGAGCTCTAATCTAAAGACCAGATACATTGGATCTTTCCTAAGAGCTCTAATCTAAAGACCATATATATTGGATCTTTCCTAAGAGCTCTAATCTAAAGACTATACATTGGATCATTCCTAGGAGCTCTAATCTAAAGGCATTACACCACCACAGATCTGGACTCTGCCTACATCTTTGAGGTCACGGCAGCGAGCCATGAGTACATCTCCGTGACCTTTGAACACCCGCAAGAGGAGAGCACGGCGACGGCAGAGATTGACCTCACGGACCTGTGCAATGCCCGCTGCCGCCTCCACACCCTGACCCCTGACCCGGGCTTCTGTTCCGAGGAGTACGTCACCAAGGTGCTGCAGAGGTGAGCACCGACACTCTGGAGGCACTTCACATAAAGGACTGTTGGGAGGAAACACTATAGTCGGCGAAAATGGGGCCCCTTCACTCCCCCCTTCCGAACGCCCGAGATTGGCTGAGGTGTTGGGTGTTGGGGGAGAATGCCTTGCTCCAAGTTCCGCCCTAAAGCCTCAACACCCAACACCTCAGCCAATCCCGTGCGTTTGGAAGGGGGGAGTGAAAGCGCCCTATTTTCGCCACTTTTATTGCGGCGTCTATAGTGAGTCTCTTTAAGTAACTGAAGGGGTCATTAAACTTCTCATGCCCCTAATTAATTATTTCTAGAATGATATGTGCTTATATTCTTGGGTGACTCATAATACTAGAAAATAGCATTGGTTGATCTTTGTAATTATGGTGAGTTTAATACTTTTCAGATTAAAGTCACGTGTTTGCACAGTCGAGGGATTGTAGTGTGTGAATGTAGTGATCTAGTGTTAGTGTTAGTGCAGTCTTGCTATTGTAATGCGGATCATCTGATTTTGGATACAGATTAGTGTTGTAATGTGATTTGTGTGGTGATTGGGTCATTAGTTGTGAAGTGGAACAGCATTAAGTATTTAGCTAGATAGATTGAATGTTGAGCAGAGGTGTGCAGTGATGACAGAGCAATGGGTTAATTTATGGACTTGTGTCTCCTTGTTTTTACTGGCACACATGACAAAGAGATATTTCTTCCAGGTGTATGTCGATCCCCGTGACGATGCGTGCCGTGATGAGGAAGGTGGCCAAGGAGGAGCGCAAGGACGCCGTCATGAGCGGGGACTCGGCCGTCATGATGGGCAGCGGCAAGCTGAACTCCGACTTCAACCAGAACACTAAGTTTCTGCTGAACGAGTATGACAAGCTAGGCATGCGACGGGACCAGCTGATGGCTCCCCACATGACCAACCTCAACAACGTGGTGACCAACTCCTCCCACAACTACTACAACACCCCATTCCCACCCGGCCCTCAAGCTGGGAGTGGGGACACCGCCGCCGCCGCCACCACCAATCCCCTCGCTGCCCTGGGCAATGCCGTGCAGGAGGCCGGCACGCCCCTCGGCTACGGAGCGCTGCTGGGAGCCATGGGCCACAAGCCAGGCCTCAGCCAGCCTTTTTTAGGTGAGGTCAAGTCAGCAAAAGTCAGAAAGAAAAAGAGCCTAGCAGACTCGGATCGTAAGAGTCCCAAGTACATAGAGGACGTGATAGACCTTGATGACCGCAGCTCTGACTCCTGCCAGAGTGAGAGTTTGGCCAGCCTGTTGGACATGAAGCAGAGGGACATCAAGGTGGAGAAGGTCACCAGCGTCCTCAGCAAGCGTCGCTCCTCCAACGACGGGGGAACACGGACATTGTGACCAGCGACCTGGCAGCACTGAGGGAGCAGGTGTATGGGGCTGCCTCTGCTGCAAACTATGCCAAGATCAACTCTTACTCAATCAAGGAAAACAAGGATATCAAAAAGGTCAAGAAACCGCGGACCGATGGACACGATTCTCGCAAGTCCCCCATCGTTCTTGACTTGACGGAAGCCGAGACCTCCAACAAGAAGTCGGGCAGTGGGAGCAGCAGCAGCCACAGCTCTTCAGCGACTCTGAGCGCGGCACTGCTCAAGAGGCCCGGGATAGAGATCATTCCCATCCCGGGCAGCAACACCCCCATCTCCATCCCCTCCTCCATCACCGTCACTCCCGTCCTAAAGTCCGGCGACGACAAGTACAAGGATAAGAAGGAGAGGCGAGACAAGAAGGACTTGGAGAGGAAGGATAAGAAGAGGAAACGTGATGACTCCCCAAGCACTAACACTTCCAGCAGCAGCAGTGGTGGTAGTAGTAACAGCAGCAGCAAACCAGCCAAGGTTCAGATCATCAGCAGTGGTATCAAACACTCCTCCTCCATCTCTTTTAAGGGAGACAGTGGGAGCAAGTCAGGGTTGTCGGGCCTCACTGTGAAGTCTAGCACCCCGCCCTACCAGTCCCCCTCCAAGAAGCCCTCCCTCTCCCCCAGCATATCAAAGTCAGTGCTACCAAGTAAGGTCTCTGTCAGTCCCACTCACAAACCCAACAAGGTGATATACAGTCCAACGCAGAGCAGTAGTCAGAGCTCCTCACCCAAGGGAAGGAGCAGCCCCAAGCCCTCCAGCGGAAGCCCGAAGCACCCGAGCATGTCGCCCAAACACACCAGCCTAGGGAAGCCCAGTATGACGCAGCTCAAATCGGCATCTCCAACTTTTTCTAAACCTTCCCTATCACCAAAACTCAAGACAAAAGAGAAGGAGAGGAGTTCCAGCTCAAGCCCTTCTCGCCCTGGCAACTCTAGCTCTTCCTCTTCATCCTCCATGCCTTCATCCACTTCATCATCATCATCCACCTCCTCTTCCGCTGTTTCATCGTCATCCTTATCATCGTCATCTTCGTTATCATCGTCCACCTCCACCACCTCATCCCTGTCATCCTCATCGTCATCGTTACCTGTATCATCATCATCAGTAACTGTAACGGCAGCAATTGTCACCACCACCACCACTACCGCCTCCACCACCACCACTACCACAACCACACCCACCACAACCACCACCTCATCCTCTTCCACCTCCGCATCTTCATCTTCCAACTCGTCAACTACTAAACCAAAGGTGTCTTCCTCATCATCATCATCATCTTCCAACTCCTCCTCAGGCTCCTCGTCGGTAAGTGACAAGATAAAAAATGGACTCAATGATGCTCTCACCATCACCAAAGTGTCAACAGGAGAGTCATCATCTTCCGCGTCCCTCGCCTCATCAATCCTTGCAGCCACCCAGTCCCATTCAACCCCTGTCTCTCTGGATGACAAACCTTCATTATTCTCCATTGATAAGGCAAAAGCTTCCCCACCAAAAAATAGAAAGGGACCGAGCCTGTCAGACATTGTTGACAAGCTGAGGGTCGGCGCCGGCAACACGTCCGACACGGTCACCATCATCGAGAAGAATGACAAGAGCCAGAAAGATTCCTCCAAGGGCGACGGCACTGAAGGCAAAAAGGAGGGAGAGAAGAAGACTGAATTTACTGTCAAGCCTTCAACAGGAGGTCTCAAGCTGACAATCAACAAAACTAAAAAAGATGGGAGCATGTCAAAGAATTCCACCAGCTCTCCCAAGGCCACTGTGTCAAAGTCCCCATCCGGCCTCAAACCCGGTGTGGTCAGCGGTCCGGCCTCCAAGAAGCTGTCGGTGTCCAGTTTGCCGCCCATTCCAAAGCTGGCAAGGTCCTTAGTGTCCAATGTCACCGCCACCGCTGTGTCGCCACTGGGCACCACTCTTCCCGGGGCCCACTCCAGCCCTTTGCAATATCAGCGCGAAAGAAACAAGGAGAAGGAGAAGGATCGGGTTAATTCTACTGACAGGATCAAACCCAAAGATACCTCCTCTCCCACCAAGTCTCAGAGCTCTTTATCCTCTGAGACCAAGAAGGAGAGTCTGTCTGTGAAGAATCCCACCTCGAAACAGGCGCCGAAAGAAGAGCAAAACCTAAGTCAAGGATTGAGTCACAGAAAACAGGAGTCATCAGAGAGCACAGAGAAGACAAGTAAAGCTGTGAGTGATTCTCGTGTTGATAAGTTGGAGAAGCCGCCACCCATGAAGGCTGAGGCAGACTCCACGCTGGGATCAGTGACGGACTCCACATCCAGTAAAAACATTGATACTTTCATGGACAAGGCTAGCAACAACAGCAGTAGTGGCAGCAGCAGCAGTCTTGCCAATGATTCCTCCACTGTGAGATCTCCCACACATCCATCGGGTGCCGCCTCCTCCTCCAGCGACTTGCATTCCCAAGACACCTTCCCATTACCTCAGTTCAAGGCAAGCAAAGAAGCCAAGGACGACGGCAAGACCAAGTCCGAGCCTTCATTGCCACCGCCGTATCGGCCACCCGTCACCTCCAGCAGCACTGTAGGGGCTGCTGATCACCTGACTGACCCCACTCCACCTCCACTACCACCCCCACCACCACCACTTCCTCCACCACCTTCATCCACCACCTCTTCCTCCACAGTCAGCACACCAGCAATATCACCTCTGCGTCAGACTGCCCTCCACCAGCCCACCTCAAAGGGAGGGGAAGGCAAAGAGCAAGGGACCGGCGCCAACCAGGATCTTGTCGCAGAGAAATCCTCCAAGCTGCCAGACAGTATATCTTCCTCTCTCTCCAGTGCCCAGGCCACCAGCCTCCCTGGCCTGGGCTACCCTTCCTCTCCAACCGTCTCCATCAAGATTGTCAAGTCTCCCGCCCCCGTGCCTTCCCCCCTCAACATGATCTCCCCCCACTCCGTCGCCTCCCAGCCCTCGCCCTGCATCATCGACGACGAGTTGATGGACGAGGCACTGATGGGCACACGCAAGTAGTGGTGCCAGACACTCCCCGTGCCTGTGTGTGGGTGGGCTGAGAGGAGGACTGGGTCTTACCTGATGACAAAGTTGTGAATGACATATTATTTATTTGTTTGTGAGTGACATGGCAGTTGTATAAAGTATAGCATAATGTGTATGCACAAGACTAGGGTTTGTGAAGCACTTTGCATTCATTGTTGTGACTGAATTCTTTCTGCTAATTTGAGAATTAGCAAGATGTGGTGCAGTTTTCACTGAACGCCTTCATGCTTTATTAAGAAAGTTGGCAATGTATAATGTAAAAATATATTAAAGTGAAGGAAAACAAAATGGGAGTAAGTGTTCATATTGTGCCTCCCTTTGTGTCTTCTTGGATGATCTTTTTGTTACAAGGAATTTGTATAAATGGTAAGATTGAAGCAGAATATTTTATATTGCTTAGAATAGCTCTAGTGTGTGTGTTGACTGCAGATTATTAAATGGTGACCAGTGTATGGTTTATCATTTTCTGTTGTTGCAGTAATAGATGCAGCGTCAGTGCAAGATTCAAACTCATGTGATGACAGTTTGGTGGCAGTGTAAATCTATGTGGCAAAAATGTGTCCAACTCTGTTTAATTATTTTACTGGTGTGTGATAAGGTGAAGTGAAGGTGTGGCAAGGCGATACAACAAGCAAGACACCACCACAATGCCAAGAGTGAACCTGCAACACATAATTGGCTCAGCACCGTTTGTTAAGAGAGGGAGGGAGGTAGCAGTAGTGAAAGGAGGACGTCTGAGGAAGGATCATGAGAGGTTAGGTTAGGTTAGAGGTTAGGTAGTTAGGTTATTAGTTTAAGTTAAGGTTAGGTTATGAGAGGGACGTGTGTTATCTTTTGGTGTTATACAGACCTGCATAGTGTAGTGAGGAAAAACAGATAAAAAAACAAAGCAAAGCACACAGAGGCATAGTTTAAAGTCTGAATTAGGTATTTCATATTTGGCGCGTAATAGATGGCTAAAGTTACGCTCAAGGACAACTTAAGCTCAAGCTCAAGGGAGGAATGGCGACAACAACACAAGCATGTATCAGGCCAGACCTTTCCGTGCCAACCGCTCCTTGAGAAGTGAGTGACGGGGGTTTATAGCAACAGCAAAGACAGAGTAGAATAAGAAGCACCAAGGAAACCCCATTTATAGGAGCAGGAGGGAGTAGTTATGGCTCCCTACCTGAACCTAACGAGCTTGTTGGTTGACCCATATGAAGGCTTTATTAGGCAATGTATTTATAGGTGGTTGACAGTGAGGCCCAGTTTGTCCTGTAGCATGCTTGAAGGGTTTGCTGAGGTGGTGGTGGAGTGGGTGAGTCAGCAGGCAACCCAGCAGAGACGCAAACGTTGTGCCACAGATGTCATTGCTGTGTGGCTAGACAGACCAACCCGTATCCTTAACGCCGCGGCTAGAGATACGGCAGCAGTTATGGTGAAGGAAACTGGATGGCCCTCATTTGCTTTGCTTTATCATGGAATTTTGGTATTATTCCAGATGAACGAATTCACTTTGGTGGACGAAATTATTTTTTCTGGTGAGGTTTGATGTGCTTTGAATTAATCTGCTAAACGTTTCTGTCGCAATTTTTTTTTTTTTTTTTTTTTAAATAGGTAAGGTAAAGGTTAGGTTAAGGTTAGGTTTCATGGAGGTAGTATGGGTTCACACTTCCTCAAAGTTAGGTTTGGTATAAGTTCGGTTAGGTTCAATTTGTTTTTTTGTCATTTTTGTTGGGAAAAAAAAGTGATTTGCGACAGAAACGGTTAGCAGATTAATTCAAAACATCAAAACTTACCAGATACAATAGTTTGGTCCACCACAGGAGGTTCGGGGTTCATCTGGAAATGTACCGGAGTTTTACACGGGGTCATTTCTCTACCATTGATATTATTGTTACTATTATGACTATTATTATCATTATTATTATTATATATATATATATTTTTCTCTCATCATTGTTATTATTGATATAATTTTATCACTATTATTATTATTATTATTATCATTACTAGCCGCAAAGCCGCCCTCCGGGCGGCCTTTTTGGCTAGCTCCTGCGGAGGGCTATTGGTGGGCCTTTGGCCCACCACCTGTGTTTGGTGGGCCTTTGGCCCACCAAACACAGACTCTCCAGATAGCCCCTTCTAACTTTCCTGAAATCATGGATGTAGAAATGTATGTATTAACGCCAACCCATTCACATCACCCCCAACCCATTCACTCACCCATTACCCATCACCCCCCACCCATTCACTCACCCATTACCCATCACCACACACCCATTCACTCACCCATTACCCATCACCCCCCCCCCTATTCCTTCACCCATCACCCCCCACCCATTCATTCACCCATCACCCCACACCCATTACCCATCACCCCACCCATTCACTCACCTATTACCCATCAAGGTTTCCTCAATTCTCGCAACCCACTTTTTTTTCTTCACAGTTCTCGCTAATAGGCTGCTAAAAAAAAAAAAAAAAAAAAAAAAAGTGATCGGATCATCCTATAAGTGGGCTTAAAACCTTCCCCTGGTCAACCTGATTCCAAAACTGTGACATATGATGGGATTTCGCCACAGGGGGCGGCACCTATCGCGGACCACACACACACCACACACACACACACACACACACACACACCACACACACACACACACACCACACACACACACACTTTCGCTTATATTATTATAGATTGTCATTTGTTTTACCATTATTGCTATTATCTTTATTTTGATTATTATCACTATTTATCATCGTTATTATTATTGATTCTTATTATTATTTTTACTACTATGTATATATAATTATTATACTATATTATATATATTATATATATATATATATATATATATATATATATATATATATATTTTTTTTTTTTTTTTTCATTATTACCATTATTAGCGTTTTAATAATTTTATTATTATTATTATCATTACTACCCCCAGTAACATTACGGGTATTGTTATCATCACTTCTCTTACTTGAAATTATAAAGTATGTCAATGTATATCAATAGTCCACTCTACTCCACGAGAGACAACAAAATTATCATAGCATGAGGTCCATAAAAGAGCTTCGGCTTAATGGACCGTGGCTTATATGACTATGATTGATTATGAACACTATTGTATTACACCAAGCCAAATAAACTATCAAGTATCAAGTATCTACATGTCTGCCGCAGATCAAGACCAGCGTCACCCAGTGTGGGGATGCTGTGGTGATTCACATTGCATTTTTTTATATAGAGAAACAGATTGGAATGTGGTAAAGCTATGGCAGTGGCAATTAGGCCTGTGATTGTTCAGTACATTTTTCTTATTTGGCATCACTGATTTCAAGGATTAAATTTGATTTTGCTGAATATTTTTGATGCGTTTTGAATGAATCACACTCATTTTTTGCGGATATAGATTGTTTTTCTCAACCCCCACTTTGTAGTTGTTCAGCAAGCATTTCTTGCTGAAACCAACAACAGATTGGATCATGAATACATCAAAACTCATCAGGAAAAAATGGTTTCGTTCTCAAAAATGAGCAAATTACAATAGTAATGCAGCATTATAGTGCATTAATACTTATTTTACTAGAAATAAGATCTAATAGGGTTGCCTTCCCGTCACTGGCACAAGCATTGTTACGTCATCACGTAACAAGAAAGCAGAGCGGAGTCGTCGCTGTGCCGTAGGGCAAAATTTCATAGAAATAGCACTTAATAAGGTAAAGAAATGACTTAAAAATCTTAAATAGTTTATAGAATATCACAATAAGTCTGAAAAAAACAAAATTTTAAGTGGCATTGTTGAAATACAGACAATAAACAGAGAGGTGCCAGGTAGTTATATTTACCTCCGCCAACGAAGTTGGAGGGGTTATGTTTTCACCCCGATCTGTCTGTCTGTTAGTGTACAGGATTTCTCGAGAAGTTACAAATAGATTTGAACCAAACTCGGTATACCAAGTCTATTTGGTATAAGAAAGAACAGATTTAATTTTGGATGAAATCTATTGACATCTGTTGCCATGGCAACCAATTGATGAAATATTCGGCCGGAGATATGCGCTCATACTGAGTGCATATAATATATATATATATATATATATATAATATATATATTATATATATATATATATATATATATATATATATATATATATATATATATATATATATATATATATAATATATATATATATATTTGAAGAAATATTCGGGCGGAGGTATGAGCTCTACTGAGTGCACCCCCCCCCTCCCCCCCTAGTTTCCCCCTGTAATACAAAGATTTTAATGAAGGCTTTAAAAATCACAGAAAAAATAATCGAAAGTCTTTAAAATAACTAAAGTGTTTAAAAAGCTTATCAAATCCAAATTTGGTGGAGGAATAATAAAGTTGAAATTGGTTTTATATTTACGTGATGGCAACCTAGACTATATTGCCTCCGTGGTGTAGTGGCTAGCGCGCCTAGCTCCGAATCTGCGGGCCCGGGTTCGAATCCGGGCCAGGGCAAGCCGGCGGTCAGCCCACCCAGCTGTTTAACCTTCCTTTCGGGGTTGATGAATGGGTACCTGGGGAAACCTGGGGAAGGTAACTGTGGTAACCCGGATGTCACACTAGCCCTGTGTCCCGGGGTAACGGGTCCTCACCCACCAGAGGCTCAAAGGCTAATGCAACGGAGATGAGCACCGAGGCCACGCACAGCATAGCGTATCCCCCCATCTTTACCTTACCTTTTAACCTAGGCAGCCATTTCCCTCCTCTAAATAGACTTAAGGGCTGCATGCAGAGCAAAGAAGGGCGCCCTGGGAGCGGGAAGCGGGAAGGGCGCGCAAAATCAAAGCAGAATCCGAAGGACGAGGACATGAGTGACCCCATGTCTTCGTGGGACATGAGCTTTATTTCTTGCCTTCGTTTGCGCTGCATATATATGAAATACTGCATAAGATGAAGGAAATTTGCAAGTATAAATAAAAAATAATACAGTTGGCATAAGAGGTTTATTTCTGTATATTTCATTATTTATGTTATGTTTCAGTATAAAAAAAATATTGATTCTCGCCAAAAACGAATGCCAAATGAATTTAAAATACATCAAAACTCAACAGTAAATAATAGTGTCGTTTGCAAAAATTGTAATGCCTAATAATTAAATTGTTCATGGTGGTTTGGTACCATATATGGAGGGTTTTTTTCGCGGTATTTCCAGCTGGGTTGGACCTACAGTACCCTGTGACTTTTCTTTACAACTTGTACTGAAAGAAGCTTGATGTTTCTCTTCACATCTTTTGCACACAATGAGCACATTTCTGACCTTGTGAACGTTGACTTTCAGAGCGTCAGGAGAATGAAGATGAGAACATTCTGCTGGGGGCCGGTGGGGGGGTGTCCGGGGTGCTGCGCGAGGTGCTGCTGGTGGTCTGTCAGCACAAGGGCGTCCCCAAGAGCCGGCGTCTGGGCTACCTCAACGCAGCGGTCAAGGCCATCACTAAGATCCAGGCCATGAACCAGACCAAGAAGTCTCCACACGCTGAGGAGGCCAACGAGCAGCTTGAGGAGAGAGGGCTGGCCACTTTGGATTTTGGGGAAGAGGAGTTCTCACGGGAGCAGTACTTCTGTCTGTACGTGTCTGTGCCTCCTGGGCTTGCTTAGATATTGGCTTCCTTGGTTATACTTAGAGCTTCTTGTGTCATTCTCAAAGTTCTTACTGTGCTAGATCATCAAATTTACCTATAGTTCACCTTGAAGTATTTTTTCTCCTTTGAGGCTTTGTTAGACAAGGCTTATTGTAAGTAAAGGAGAGATAAGAAGGATAGTGTCAGATTAATGCTGTAAGGTTTCATTATAGTCTATTATTTTTATTATGGTCAAAATGCAGTAAGGAAGCCACGCCCCCTGCCTCCCCTTCTATTCTTCGGGGCAGCTGATTGGTACATTCCTCGTATCATCACCACCAATCACAATATCTTCACTACTTAACAGCGGCGTGACCACTGGACAGATCAATCTTCACTACAGAGGGTGACAAAATCAAAGATCCCTCTGTAGTGAAGATTGCTCTGTCCAGTGGTCACGCCGCTGTTAAGTAGTGAAGATATTGTGATTGGTAGTGATGATACGAGGAATGCACCAAGCAGCTGCCCCGTAGAATAGAAGGGGAGGCAGGGGGCGTGGCTTCCTTACTGCATTTTGACCATAATAAAAAAAAAGACTATAGTGTCCTGTTAAGCTTGATATAGTATAATGACATATTTAGGTATTCAATGTGCACTGTTGTTTTACATTCAGATTGCGCTGCTGTCTGGTTCAGGAGGGGCGGGAGATCCGTGCGGGCGGCCTGCGACTGCTGCGCTACCTCATATTCACCAAGGAAGATGTGCAGGCTCTGGTGGCAGTCAATGTTGTACCTCTTATTATCAGGTATTGTGACTTTACTGTTCTCAAGTCAACCTTTTATACACCTCCACTTGTATATATTGCATATATATACAATTATGAAATACTTTTGTATACCCCAAGCATTTAATGTTTTATTTCATCCTCTAATCCACCTTCGCCTTGCTCACAACCCCCTGTGTGGTGCAGGTGTATGGACATCATGCTGGACAACCAGGTGGAGCGAGTGCAGGGCCTCCGCCTGGCCCGCCGCCTCATGATGGTGGCGCCGCACCTCTTCCCGGTGCCCCTGGCCCGCTGCCTGGTGGCCATCGCACGGGACGGCGCCAAGGAGAGGGACAGACTGCTGAGGTCTGCCTTGGCCACACTCAATGAATTGGGTGCGTGCCACTGTATGCACAGGAGATCCCTGCTCCTATAATGAAATATTTATGGTCGAGTTCTTTTGGTAGGAAGCAGTGTTGTCAGTCTCCTCATAGGTTACAGATCAATCATTCTATGTGTTGCTTGAAAAAATGAACATGTTTTTACTCATTCATCCTTGTTTTTGTTTTGTCCAGCCATACTGAACACGGGTGTGTTTGTGGAGTGTGGTGGCGTGGGTGTGGTGCTGCACAACGTGCTGGACTGTGCCATGCCGCGCATCAACGAGGCGCTGCTCGGCGCCATCCTCTACCTCCTCAACACCCCACACTGGCGCCATCACTGCTCCGAGCTGCACCACATCCTCGCACCCTTCTCAGACTTTAACTATAAACACACTGGCTATGATCTGGAGTACTACAGCAAAAGGTAGGGTGTGCCATCAAGGGTCAAAATACAGTGGAGATTAACTTCCCAAAGAGAGGACAAGTTAGGTGAAAGAATAAATGAAAATTTCCGGATTTTGCCTGCATTTTGGGTTCAGCATTTTAGTGGTGATATTTTCTCTCAAGGTAATAATTTTGTTCATTCCTTGCATTCCCAAAGTGAGGAGCGAGAGCTGCGCACTCAGGCGGCCAAGCTGGCAGTGCTGGTGTGTCTGCGCAGCTGGCCGGGTCTGGTGGCTCTGTGTCAGCCCAACACAGCTGCCCTTAAATCTCTTGTGGCTCTGCTGTACCCAAACCATGAAGAAACGAGGGTAGGCATCTCCTAGACAGCTTTTCATGTTGTACTTGTAGGGTAAAAAAAAAATTGTGGTTGTTTTGTTGTGTATATTTTGTACATAGTTTCCATTATCTTATGATGGATGACAGGGCACAGTGTGAGTGTAAGTGGTAACAGGCTGTCTGCAAAACTCTTACAGCATCAAATTTGCCAGTGTGTCCACCATTTAATTCGTTGTATCTTGGCAACTTACACAATTAAGGATTAGAATATGGGAAGCCAGCAGAGGTCACATTTTTCATAAAAGAAAAATTTCAGCTGGCAAGTACAGTGAAACCTCTCGTATTCGGACCCTCATTATTCGGACTGTGACATTATTCGGACCTCCTTGTATTTTTTTTTTTTTTTTTTTTTTTTTTTAGGGGTCAGAATTTCCTAGCTATACTATAAACACCTAGATTTTTTTTTTTTTTTTTTTTTTTTTTTTTTTTTTTTTTTTTCATATCCCCCCATATATAATCCCCCCATTATTTGGATCCTTACATTACTCGAACCACTCCTTGGCCCAATTAGTCCCGAATATGAGAGGTTTTACTGTATTCAATGTTTTCTTGATGATGACATTTCTGTACTGTCTACCGCCTGCAGAAAGCCGTCATTGAGCTGCTGTACGAGTTGTTTCGAGTGCCGCTCATAGAGTGGACGGGGGACTACTACGAGGCACTGGCCAGCTACCGAACCCTCTCCTCCGCAGACACAGACTTGTGGCGCCTGCATGAAAGCTTTGTGGCGGCCGAGGCGCGGGCCCTCCTGCCGCACATAGCCAAGTACAGGTGAATCTGCCTGACATTTTAGTCATGATCATAGTTTGTCATCATCATTGTCACTATCAGGAGAGCAGAAGTATAGTCTATTTTTTTAACTAGGCAAAAATTCCATTCTATCTTGAGGTCTCATGCTTAAAATTATGCCTGTATTTACCTGATAATATGGTTAGCTATGATAAAATACAGCTGACATTAAGAAGAAGTGTAGTATTCCCTTCTCCTGGTTAAAATGATGCCTCTGTTTACCTGATAATATGGTTAACTATGATAAAATACAACTGTCATTTAGAAGAAGAGTAGTATTCCCTTCTCCTGGTTAAAATGATGCCTCTGTTTACCTGATAATATGGTTAACTATGATAAAATACAACTGTCATGTAGAAGAAGCGTAGTATTCCCTTCTGGTTAAAATGATGCCTCTGTTTACCTGATACTATGGTTAACTATGATAAAATACAACTGTCATTTAGAAGAAGCGTAGTATTCCCTTCTCCTGGCATCAAATATCAGTCAGTAAGCAGCAAGAGGGCAGGATTTGTTGTCTTGTTAAAAAAAACAGACTAAAGGTGTCATGGCATTATCTTCTCTATTGAGCATCTTCATTCTGTTGGTGTCTAATGATGCATAGTTATAAGGAACACAAACTTTCTTAACATTTGGCTGGTTACTCGATATATCACTGATAAGATATCGGGTGGATGGTCCCTCATACAGCTCATTACAACAGTGGCAGGTGAAGTGTAGAAAGTATTAGTGGTAAGAGCTGATATTTTGTGACTGATAAGTAATATATTGTACCATGAAACCAGTGCTACTCAGTGTTACGTCAATCATGGCACATCATCTGTTTCATTGTTGCGTCCTTAATTGCGTCCTTAATTAACCCCTTCACGCCCAGATCTTTCCTTTGCTATCAAAAATTGTACGTTGTCAAGCCATAAAATTACGAAAAGTAACTTAATATACCAAATTAGTTAGTCGACAAGGATACTAAACAGGTAAGGTCTATAAAACATTGCTTATATTCACTAAAAATCATCTAATGGTAGTCAAATTACAATGGAAATTACGTTCTGGGTCTCAAGGGGTTAAGTGGAGGATTTGTAACACATCCTTTCGTCATCCACAGGCCCAATGTGATCCAGAACCACTTGGCCTTGGTCCTGTACACTCTGATGTGCGTTGACCTGTTCCCGGCCCTGTGTGAGGTGATTGTGTCCAGCTCTGCCCAGCTCTCCGTGTGGACCACTCTGCTGCTGGGTGAGTGGCCTTGTGTTCCTTTGTTGTATGGATGAGCTCTAGTTTAAGAACATAAGAAAGTAAGGAAGCTACAAGAGGCCGTGAGACCTACACGAGGTAGTTCCTGTTACTTAACACTACCTACATCCACCTCTTCCCCATCCATGAATTTATCCAGACTCCTTTTAAAGACCCCTATAGACTCCGCATTGACCACCTGACGACTTAGTCCATTCCAATCATTCACCACCCTATTTGTGAACCAGTTTCTCCCAATTCATATACTGGTAAAGGTAGCAGTGTTTAATAAATTCTAATTCTATATTATTAATTTCTGTCTAGGGGAGCTCCTACACCAGGCTAACCAGAACCTGCCGGGGGAGTGTGGGTCCCTGTCACACTGCCTGCCGCTGCTGCTGGAGCGTGCGGCGGGCAGTGACGCGCTGCAGCGGATGCGCGCCACCCAGGCCATCACCGCGCTGCTCATGCTGTCCCGGTCCAAGCTGAGCGCCACCTCCACCACCAACCCCATCTCCCTCTACCTCGCCCACATCATCCAGTCTGCACCCAAGGCCAAGGAGGCGTCCACTAAGAGGTTCAGCGAGGCGACCAGTGCCAGGCTGAGCAAGGTGTGTGGGGCAGGGGTGAAGGGAGAAAGTCTTACTATACTCGCCATTAAACAACACAGAGTGAATACAATTAAATACAGACAGAAAATCATACCGCATTAAAATATAAATATCAAACCCATAACAATTCATCATCAATTAGATCCACGAAGAGTTTACATTGACAATAACTTTCATCTGAAGAACTTTATTAACCTATACACTATGATTATCTATTGAGCATTAACTATTTTAACTCTTGATAGTTTGTATGGGTTATCAATCCTTGGCTTTCCTCCAATATGCCATTATACTCGCGCACGTCAAGTTGGCGAAAATGGGGCCCCTTCAATGCCCCTTCCGAATGCACGGGATTGGCGGAGGTGTTGGGTGAGAATGCCTTACTCCAAGTTCAGCCCTAAAGCCCCAACACCTCAGCCAATCCATGTGTTCAGAAGGGAGGAGTGAGAGAGCTCCATTTTCGCCAACTTACCGTGCGGCGAGTATAATGGTATATTAACCCCTTCACGCCCAGATCTTTCCTTTGCTATAAAAAATTGTATGTTGTCGAGCCATAAAATTACGAAAAAGTCACTGAATATACCACATTAACTAGTCGACAAGGATACTAAACAGGTCATAGCTATAAAATATTGCTTATAGTCACTAAAAATTGTCTAAGGGTACCCAAATTACAATGGAAATTACGTTCTGGTTCTCAAGGGTTTATTAAGGGAAGCCAATGATTGATAACCCATACACACTGTCAAGAAGCAGGGTAAGAGTTAATGAGGAATAGATATCATACTGTATAGGTTAATAAGATTCCTCAGATGAAAGTTATTGACAATGTGAATTCTTTGTGTGAATCTAATTGGTAATGAATTGTTATGGCTTTTCATTATTATTATATATTCTAAATCAATGCAGTTTCTTTATGGTTTTCTGTCTTTGTAATTCATTGTATGGACTCTGTTGTTTATTTCTGTGTTCAAGTGATTTCTGTGTCATTAGTAATTTCACTTAGTTTTAGAGAATGAAATGAGCAAATATGATCCCTATTCCCTATGCATGACACAGTGATGTATTCAGGAAGTTTAAGTGTTTTTTTTGGACAGTTTATTACCCGAGTATTCTTGTATTCAAATAGGGTGGTGAATGATTGGAATGGACTAAGTCATCAGGTGGTCAATGTGGAGTCTATTGGGGTCTTTAAAAGGAGTCTGGATAAATTCATGGATGGGGAAGAGAGGTGGATATAGGTAGAGTTAAGTAACAGGAACTACCTCGTGTAGGTCTCACGGCCTCTTGTAGCTTCCTTACTTTCTTATGTTCTTATGTATTATCCTTGTTATTACCTCTAGTTTTACCCTCCACTTTCCATGATGGTGACAGTGGCTGCGGAAGGATCACGATGAACTGATCACCCAGACGATGAAGGACTCTCACGTACTCATCAGCGGGCACGATCCTTACATGTGGAAATGGGAGCTCATCATTCCAATACTCAGGGTGAGCCTCGTAACAATGACTTAACCCCTTCACGCCCAGATCTTTCCTTTGCTATATAAAATTGTCTGTTGTCGAGCCATAAAATTACGAAAAATAACTAAATATACCAAATTAACTAGTGGACAAGGATACTAAACAGGTCATAATGTATAAAATATTACTTATAGTCACTAAAAATTGTCTAATGGTACCCAAATTACAATGGAAATTATGTTCTGGGCCTCAAGCAAGGGGTTACTCTTCTTCCTCCACAGATACACGTCCTTCTTTTGATTTGACCATTCCCACTCTGACATGCCGTTCCCTTCCCCTTCCCTCACCGCTTCACTCTTTCCTATTCCTATCTCTTTATTATACACAAAACTCTTTAAGGACGCTCAAGTCCCGATATCGGATTTGTCGACAAAGACGAGTTGGGCATCCTCGTATCATCCACGAGTTCACAATATTTAACTTAAAGCGCGTACCGTCGTACAAGACAAAGTTACTCAGAGGGACATCAGAAGCGCTCTGTATGGAGTGCCGTCCTGCACGGCTAATGTAGGGATTATTGTATTGATTTGGGAAAGCACCATCACGCCCGGCATAGAGCTCGTCAGTGCCCGTGGCTTCCCTCCTGGTTGAACATCTGAGAACATTAAATATTCTCCCTCCCTTGCTTTGCCATAGTGCCATATGACCTCGGTCGTATTGTTATGGACACAACCCCTGTTGGCACCATCAACTCCTTGAGTAGCCCCTGATTCCCTGCGGAGCTAGGAAGTAATCTTGAGACCCTTGACCAGATCTTCTTTGATCAATGATATCGGCAGTGTTGTCAAAATTACGAAAAAGTCCGAAGGTTAAAATTTGATATTGGCAGGGATAATACAAGGTAGATATAAAGTATCGGTTGATAATGTCATACTGTCCTAATTTTGGTATTTTTTTTTTTAGGGATAATTATGACAGTTGTTTCCCTGACTTTGCGGTTCCCGACCATGCTCCCCCCTATAGTCCGTGAAAACCCAGGGTTTTGTACTTCCTAGTGCCTATGACTCTGATGTCTGGCACATTTCCCCTTTTGGCATTTCAATCAATCAATCATAACCTTGACTTGAGTAACCTTGAGTTTTGTCGTAAGATTTGTTTATAATCTTAACCCCTTCACGCCCAGATCTTTCCTTTGATAATGTATAAAATCTTTCGTTGTTAGTCATAAAATTACGAAAAGTAACTTAATATACCAAATTTGATAGTGGACAAGGGTATTAAGCAGGTCATATCTATAAAGAATTGCTTATATAAATTAAAATAGTCTAATGGTAGCCAAAATACAATGGAAATTACATTCTGGGTCTCAAGGAGTTAAAGTGCAGTGTGTCTTGAGCTGACGTAACCCACTATCCCACTCACCCCCACTGTTAGGAACTACCACGTGTAGGTCTCGCAGCCTCTTGTAGCTTCCTTATTTTCTTAGTTCTTATGTCCTGTCCCGCAGTGGCCGTCGCTGTCGCTGCATCGGCTGGAGGAGAGCAGCTTCCGCCTCTTTGTGAAGCGAGTGTTGCACTTCTACAAGCCCAGTGCAACCGTTTCTCCATGGTAGAGCTCGCCCATGACCAAGCCCAGGTGTATGCCGAGACCCTGCTCTACTTCTGTGACTTCCTCCTGGGTGCTCCTGAGGTAATGGTGATCCTATCTCATGTTTTTCTTTGAATTATATATGAAGCATTATGATGAAAGCAATGTTATATTTTTTCTCTTTCTAGTTTTGTATAGGGACGTTTAACCCCTTCACGCCCAGATCTTTCCTTTGCTATAAAAAATTGTATGTTGTCGAGCCATAAAATTAAGAAAAGTCACTTAATATATCAAATTAGTTAGTGGATAAGGATACTAAACAGGTCATATCTATACAATATTGCTTATATTCACTAAAAATCATCTAATGGCACCCAAATTACAATGGAAATTACGTTCTGGGCCTCAAAGGGTTAATTAAGTATCAGTTTCATGTCATTTAGATAATGTTTATATGGCCAGGTATGCTAATGTATTTTTTTCATGTTTACAGGATGAATGTATTAAATATTTAGAGGAATTACTGGTGGATATCAACGTTCATCTGTCGTATGTTTTGTGTGAGCGTCCGCCGCACGATGTGGTGATGTCGCCCTCGCACCTCAACACCACCACGGCCCAGTACTACTTCCTGGCGCTGGGCCGACTGTCGCGCTCGGTCCACGGCCACGACATGCTGGTCAAGTCCGGCATCCTGGAGCAGTGAGTGGCCGTATTAGGTGGCCAGTACAGTAAACCCTCTCATATTCGGACTAATTGGGCCAAGGAGTAGTCAGAGTAATGCAAGGATCCGAATAATGGGGGGAAAAAAAAAAAATTTAAAAAAAATTAGGTGTACTATATCTTACCTAGGAAATTTCGACCCCTAAAAAAAAAAAAAAAAAAAAAAAAATCTAGGTGTACTATATCTTACCTAGGAAATTTCGATCCCTAAAAAAAAAAAAAAAAAAAAAAAAATCTAGTGTACTAAATTTACTAGAAATTTCGACCAAAAAAAAAAAAAAAAAAAAAAAAAATCAGGTGTATATATATATAGCTAGGTAATTTCGACCCCTAAAAAAAAAAAAAAAAAAAAAAAAAAAAAAAAAGGGAGGAGGTCCGAATAATGTCAAAGTCCGAATAATGAGGGTCCGAATACGAGAGGTTTTACTGTATAGGGATCATAGTTGCTCATTTAATTCTCTAAAAAACTAAGTGAAATTACTAATGACACATAAATCACTTGAACACAGAAATAAACAAGAGTCCATACAATGAATTACAAAGACAGAAAACCATAAAGAAACTGCATTGATTTAGAATATATAATAATAA
This sequence comes from Chionoecetes opilio, assembly GCA_016584305.1. Taxonomy (NCBI): domain Eukaryota; kingdom Metazoa; phylum Arthropoda; class Malacostraca; order Decapoda; family Majidae; genus Chionoecetes; species Chionoecetes opilio. The sequence goes on from JACEEZ010000289.1 coordinate 134,512, forward strand.
TGAAAAGCCATAACAATTCATTACCAATTAGATTCACACAAAGAATTCACATTGTCAATAACTTTCACTTTTTCACTTCACCTGCCCAAGCCAGAGTGGTGATTCATAGTGTACATTCATAGTGCGGGGGGAGGGTAGGGTGGGCTGCAGGAGACAAGCTGTTGCTGTAGAAATAGGGAAAAAATGGTTCACAAATAGGGTGGTAAATGATTGGAATGGACTCAGTAGACAGGTAGTTAGTGCGGAGTCATTAGAGAGCTTTAAAAGGAGGCTAGATAAATTTATGGATGGGGATGAAAGGTGGATGTAGGTAGTGCTAAGTAACAGGAACTACCACGTGTAGGTCTCCAGCCTCTTGTAGCTTCCTTATTTTCTTATGTTCTTATGTACTTTTATGGACTATTTTCTTTCACTATTAACCCCTTCACACCCAGATCTTTCCTTTCCTATAAAAAATTGTATGTTGTCGAGCCATAAAATTAAGAAAAGGAACTGAATATAGCAAGTTTGTTAGTGGACAAGGCTACTAAACTGGTCATATCTATAAAATATTGCTTATAGTTACTAAAAATTGTCTAATGGTGGCTAAATTACAATGGAAATAACGTTCTGGGTCTCAAGGGTTTAATAATCATTTACCTTTTTCCCCTCCAGGCTACAGGAGCTGGTGGCCCTGTCTCAGAGTGACATGTACGCCAAGCTGGTGGCCACCTGTCTGGACTATTCGGTTAATGAACTCAACAGGTGAGTGTGGGGGCAGGCTGCATAGGTATTCTCTCAATGCTTTATTTTGTCAAAGATATTACTATTATCATCATCAATATGTATTTTGTCAAAGATATTACTATTATCATCATCAATATGTATTTTGTCAAAGATATTATTATTATCATCATCAATATGTATTTTGTCAAAGATATTACTATTATCATCATCAATATGTATTTTGTCAAAGATATTACCATCATCATCATCATCATGTATTTTGTCAAAGATATTACTATTATCATCATTATGTATTTTGTCAAAGATATTACTATCATCATCATGTATTTTGTCAAAGATATTACTATCATCATCATCATCATTCGGTCTTCAGATGTGAGAGTTCTCCGATATTGAAATATTTTCATGGCATACTCTAGAATAGATATTGCCAATATTTCAATCATGGTGTAAAGGAATAAAGACAGCATACTAAAATTAGAATAATTTACTATTATACAAAGCATAAACTTAACACTAAAGCTTGGCCTTCATCTTTCAGAGCCATCTTAACCAAGATTCTGACGGGGTGCCAGGAGTCGGCGCGTCTGTACGGCACCCAGCTGCTGCGTGCCTTCGTGAGGGTGGGCGCGGAGGAGTTCTCGCGGTGGGGCATGGAGTTGCTGGTGGGGCAGCTGTACGACGACAGCAGCGTGGTGGCCCTGGCCGCCCTGGAGGTGCTGGACGAAGCCTGTGACAATGAGGTGAGTCGCTCCTTGGCCTTCCTTTACCTATGAGGATGTTAATCATTAAATCTTTCTTAACTGACACTAAACTAAATCGTTCTGTTTAATGTCAGATTTTCCCATAATGTCCTATGAGGTTAGACAGTCGATGATACACTTCCATATTGTCGGCGTTCATCATTTCAATTTGCGGCAGAGTTTAACGCCCCGGATGCTCTTCCTGACAGGCAATGCTTTACCATGGTCATTGTAATCACTAAACTTAACTTAACTCAACATCAATAGCAGCCCTTTGAACAGACCCTGCAATAGAGTGGGCAGAATTATCTTGAGAGCTATAGAGGATTACCTGAGTGGCATTGAATAGTGTGTGCCGTGTGTGCTTCAGTGTTGTTGTGGTGTTCCAGGAATACCTTGAGGCCGTGCTGTGTGCCCCCCCCTCCGTCATGCACCTGGGCGACCGCGGACAGCTGCTCCTGGTGAAGCTCATCTCATCACCCAGGGGCTTCAGGGCATACCAGGAAGCCAACTTCATCAACACACTCCTGGAAAAGTGGGCCACAACATACAGCTACAAGTGAGTACACCGCACTCTTTAAAATGATAAGTGATGACTCTCAGTGATAGTTCATGGATGTGGCCCGAGTTCATGCTATGGTTACCAGTGTTGCATTGTGTACCCAGATGTTCAGTAACCTGTAAGGCCTCAGTGTATATGTATATAAGGGGAAAATGAACTGTGGTAACCTAGATGTCATATACTCAGGGAATCAGCTCATGTCTCAGTACTCAGGGAATCAGCTCATGTCTCAGTACTCAGGGAAGCAGCTCATGTCTCAGTACTCAGGGAATCAGCTCATGTCTCAGTACTCAGGGAATCAGCTCATGTCTCAGTACTCAGGGAATCAGCTCATGTCTCAGTGTGTGGTGGTGAGTAATGCTCCTATAGTCTATTTTTTTTAACAAGGCAAAAATTCCATTCTATCCTAAGGTCTCATGCTTAAAATGATGCCTATGTTTACCTAATAACATGGTTAACTATGATAAAATACAGCTGAAATTTGGAAGAAGCGTAGTATTCCCTTTTCCTGGCATCAAATATCAGTCAGTAAGCAGCAAGGGGGCAGGATTTTTTGCCTTGTTAAAAAAAATAGACTATAGTAATACATCATGGACTCAGCACGGGGCAGGTGTCAGTATTGCTCGTCAAAAAATATGAATTGGGAAAACAGCTTTGGTAACAATTATTTATCTTCTCTTCTCATACATACATAGGCCCTTGTATTAATACTTCAGTACTTAATGATGTAGTCAATTTTATAGTCAACATTGTAATTTGTGTACCATTAGACGATTTTTATTGAATATAAGCAATATTTTATAGATATGACCTGTTTAGTATCCTTGTCGACGATCTAATTTGATATATTCAGTTACTTTTTGTGATTTTATGGCTAACAACAGACGATTTTATATAGCAAAGGAAAAATCTGGGCGTGAAGGGGTTAATGATGCAGTCAAAATAATACCTTCATTTAAGTGGGGGTGATAATTTTAGTACAAAGAAAATAATTTAACATGCCGGGTACGATAAGGGTTTGAGAATCTGTCAACGCTACATATATCACAATATACTACTCAACATAATTGCTCCTGCTCCAAGGCACTATCTGAGGACACCAAGGAGCAGGCATTAGTGTATAGATAGTCCGTGGAAAAAGGTGTCCTGCTCCTTTAACCCCTTGAGGCCCAGAACGTAATTTCTTTTGTATTTTGGCTACCATTACACTATTTTAATGAATGTAAGCAATATTTTAATAGATATACCTGTTTAATACCCTTGTTAATTCGGTATATTCAGTTACTTTTCGTGATTTTATGGCTAACAGACGATTTTATATAGCAAAGAAAAGATCTGAGCGTGAAGGGGTTAAGTGACCATTCATAGACCAAAAGCAATACAGAGACAAATGCTCTTAAGTTATAGATCCCTGCATCACCCCAGCCTCCTTCTCTGCTGCAGGTATGTGAGGCTGATGCAGCTGGCCATCGCCGACTCCATCACGCAGCACCAGCGGGGGGAGGACGGGGCGTACGGGCGGCGCACGGGCAGCAAACACGTGGTGCACGACGTGTTCCTGCTGCCCCACCTGTATGGCGCCCTCACGCAGCACAGGGAGGGTTTTGCAGCACTGATGCAGCACGAAGCAGTGAAGACCATGGTGCAGGTGTGTTGTGTAGGGCCTGAAGGAGAAGGAGGAGGAGGAGAGTGTTGTTGTGTAGGGCAGGGCCTAAGAGGAAGGAACAGGAGGAGAGGGTTGAGAGTGACTTATATTTTGTCCATGTATTTTCTCCAGGCACTCGTATTTTTCCACCTTCCTACGACTAAAAAAAATTCAAGAGAGGAGTAACAAGACAACTGAACTAAATTGGTCCACCCCACCTTTCTTTATTCTCTTCTTTATAGGAACTCCCAACTGAGCGTATTTTTTCTTACCTCTTATTTATTTTTTTGCCCTTGGCCAGTCTTTTGTGATACTGTACTTTTGTTTACTGTGTTTGTGATAAGTACTGCTTGAGGTTACCCATTGAACTGGTGTGTGTGTGTGTGTGTGTGTCCTCAGGTTGTGAAGACAGGAGCTACATCAACACCTCAGGAGATCTTCCAGCTGAAGGTAGCAGTGTGGGCCATGGGGCACATAGGGCTGAGCAGCGATGGGGCCGGCTTCCTGAGCTGTGAGGGGGTGCTGCGGTCCCTCACCCACCTGGCGGCCGTGTGTCCCGTGTACTCGGTGCGGGGCGTGTGCTTCCATGCCCTGTGTCTCGTGGCCACCACCAAGGAGGGCGTCAATCAGCTGCGCAAGTGTGGTGAGTCTGCCGCTCGGTCCGCAGGGTTGTCGGGTCCCTCAAGGGCTGGCCGGAGGAGAGGGATGTCACCAAACTTTGTAGCTCTGTGAGGGAAATCAGAGTACCTTAGATATTCTCCTTATATAGTTAGTTATAGCTATAGATAGTTATAGCCTTGTAATTTGTGAGCTTGTGAGCTTGCGTGTAGAGTCCCTGCATTCGGTCAGCAGTTCGAGTCCACCAAGTTCGTCCTGGCATGGTGGCGCTTTGTAGTCAATAACCTTGTAGGTGGTACTTGCAAAGTGTCTAGATAGGATCAAAGTATCTTATCTTATATATAGCCTTGTATAGTTATAGCTTCTGAGATGTTAACTTATTATCACTATCTTGTATGTAATGAGTTATGAGACATCAGCTGTAGACTCAGGGATGCATGATGCTGAAGGTCATTCTGTTATGCATTCTTGATTCAGATATTAATATATTTAGTGGGGACTAAAGGTCATTATGGAAATGTACAGTGTTCCTTGTCCCACACAGGCTGGGAGTGTGTCCAGCGGAACCACCATGAGCAGTGGCAGATGGTGGAGGAGGCGGTGGAGGGGTGGAGTGGCGGTGGTGCCCAGGGCCACACTGACGACCCTTACTTCAGCGCCTCCAACAACCACCACGTCTCCGAGAGTGAGGCGGAGGACCTGGACCTCTCAAAGTGAGTGGTGGAATAATTTGTTTCTATTGTCAATTGTGTATATTATATGATATGTAGCTTAATAGTGGGCTGTAAGGGGGGCGTGGTAGCATCATTTGTATAATTATGTGTAGCCTATTGGTGGGGAAGTCGCCTCCGTGGTGTAGTGGTTAGCGCGCCTAGCTACGAATCGGTGGGCCCCGGTTCGAATCTGGGCTAGGGCAAGTCGGCGGCCAGCCCAGACAGCTGTTCATTCACCCTTTCTGGGTTGATAAATGGGTACCTGGGGAAACCTGGGGATAGGTAACTGTGGTAACCCGAATATCACACTAGCCCTGTGTCCCGGGGTAACGGGTCCTTATCCACCACAGGCTCAAAGGCTAATGCCACGGAGATGAGCACCGAGGCCACGCGCAGCATAGCGTATCCCCCCATCTTTACCTTTAATGGTGGGTTGCGGGGGGGTTGTGGCGGCATCTACATGAGGTTGTGATGATGTACTAGCTGCAACTAAGGGAATATATATTTATTATAACTTGGCAAGAGGCAAGATTCCATTCGACAGATCTCTATGCAGTGTTTTTATAGGCAGAACATTTGAGAAAGTAGAGATGGATACAACATTGGTATTAGCCTTTAGTTTGTGCTTGGGGTGGAATGCAGAAAAGATGCCTTTGACTTTATTGGTGTTTGTGTTTCAGGCCGGGCTTCTATGTGGGCGACGACTCGGAGGACGGCAGCGACGGCGGCTCCGTGCTGGTGGAGGGCATCGGCCTGGACGAGGCGTACCCCACCACGGGCAAGAGTCAGGTGAGGACGCGCCTTCACTGTTAAAAAAAAAATTCTTCTTCTTTTACATCACAAAGGACTGGCCAAGGGCAAAAAACCAAAAAAGTAAAAAAAATCCATTAATTTTTTTTCTTTTTTTACATCACAAAGGACTGGCCAAGGGCAAAAAAAAAAAAAAGTAAAATAAAATCCATTATTTTTCCTTTCTTTTTTTACATCACAAAGGACTGGCCAAGGTAAAAAAAAAAAAAAAGTAAAAAAAAATCCATTATTTTTTCTTTCTTTTCTTACATCACAAAGGACTGGCTAAGAGAAAAAAAAAAAAAAAAAAAAAAAAGTAAAAAAAAGGTCCACTTAATGTTGCAAAAAAAAAAAAAAGTAACAAAAAGGCCACTTAATGTTCATCAACCTGCTAGATACAGCTTTACCCTCGCTCCTGAATGTTATGATTTGCACATAAATATTTTAAATCAAGGAATGGAAATATCTCACAGATCTTAAGATTTACCTCAATTGAATTCATGTGTTCTTAGGCAATTTGAAAAAATTGTATGAAGACTATAGAGTTTTGTGGGCTTAGATAAGATACAATGCATGTTGTATATCAGAAGGCAGTGTCATGATGTCATTGTATCGCCCTCACCACTGTTCTTTCAGCCTACAGAGAAAGTATCGGAAGGTTTATTTAGTGGTCAAATTCCTGAGTTGATTCTGTACTTTCTGTTTTGTGGCAAATAACTCTGCTGATGATGATAGTAGTTAATGAGAGAGTAGTAGATGAAAGTAGTTAATGAAATGTTGAATAGTAGAGAGATGAGAGTAGAGTAGTAGTTAATGAGAGAGTAGTTAGTAGATGAGAGTAGTTAATGAAGTGTTGAAGTTGTGTTGCTCGTCCAATGATGATAGTAATGAGGTGCGTCCGCTGCTGTCCAGACGCTGCCGCACAAGTCCAAGCCGCCCTCCGCCATGGGTCACAAGCGTAGTTTCTCAGACTGTGCGCCGGTGCTGGAGGAACTCACCTCAGATTCCTCCCAGCTGCCGCCCTCGCACGATGACTTGGTGGTCCACAAGAGGTCTTCGCTGCGCTTCAAATTCCTGGACAGCATGCGGAGGAAGTGAGTCATCCATGGGTGCTGTTGTTTCTTTTTCATTAACCCCTTCACGCCCAGATCTTTCCTTTGCTATAAAAAATTGTATGTTGTCGAACCATAAAATTACAAAAAGTAACTAAATATATCATATTAGTTAGTGGACAAGGATACTAAATAGGTCATGTCTATAAAATATTGCTTATATTCACTAGAAATTGTCTAATGGTGGCCAAAATGCAATGTAAATTACGTTCTGGGTCTTAAGAGGTTAAGCAACAGTAGTGAGAGGAAGCTGCATGGTTCTAGAAGAGGTTTGTGTGCCATTCAAGCTGGCGCCTTGTTCCCCTGTGGAGGTCAGAGCACCAGACATGAGTACTTAAACTGCCTTTAGTTTACCATATATTTCACGCCAATCACTGAGTAAGCCAACTTTTGATGCCTGGTGAACTGCTGCTACAGGAAGTTGACATGCCATCACATGAACAGTACTTGTGGCCAAAGCAATGGAAATCTAGTTAATTGAATAGTTAGCGCTGATGTATGTTCTTTCATGTGCTGTACAAATAGGTTATCGAAATCCAAGTCAGCAGTTTGTACAAAATGGGACTGACAGACTAATGATAAAAGAAACAACTTGAGCTGTGATATTCGAAACGTTTAAATTCAATGATGCATTAGCAGTTATTTTGATCGTTTAGTACAGAGGAGTGGGTGGAAGTGTTACTGGGAATGTGTTGATAAAAAATAAAAAAAACTTAAAAAAATCACCCATAGCTAATATAAAAAAAAAAGAAAAAAAAAGAAAAAATCTATAATATAAAATCTGAAAAAAAAACGGAAAAAATCTATAAAAAAACTTTAAAAAAAACGGAAAAATCTCCTATAATATAAAACCACTAAAGATAAAAACTCGTAAAAATCTCCTATAATATAAAACCTTTAAAAAAATAAACTGAAAAATCTCCTATAATATAAAACCTCTAAAAAAAAAAACTTTGAAAAATCTCCTATAATATAAAACCTGATTTGTTAATAACCCTGTGTGGAGAATTACAGCGGCCCTTCTCCACCAGGTCGCGTCGAGAGTCCACCGGCAGCCGCACCAGCAACTCCTCCGCCACGTCAGACCGCATGACGGATCGCATGACGGCCTTCCTGCAGTCCGCCCGCCGCATCCGAAGCTTCAGCTCCCGCAGCCACTCCCTCACAGACCCCAACGGCTCCGATGAGGAGACCGGAGACCACCAAGGCACCCTCAGCTCAGACTCCTTATCAGACCCGGCTGACATGTCCACTGCCGAGCTGCCCCACGACGGCTCCAGTCAGTCCAGGGAGCCACTGCAGGACACACCCACCCCACTGCCACCCAGGACACAAGTGTAAGGACCATAGTCAAGCTGAGGGTAGAATAGGGTCGCCATTATGTGTCCTGCAACAACACCGGCACATTCTTTGCTTTAAATTCATTAAGTTTGAGGTATTCGTAAGTGTTTTGATATTTCTGTAAGGGCAGAAATACACCACAGGATAGGATCTGTTTAGTTGTCTTGCATTATATTGTGGTTTTGTTGAAATGATATAAAAGAAGTGTTGGAAACCATATGCAATAGGAGTGTCTTTACAGGGAGTGTCGTCTGAGCCCCATAGCCAGTGGCACCTCACTGGCCACTCTCGGCTCCCAGACTATGGCGGAGGGGGGCTCGGAGCTGAGGAGGGGGGGGCGGTGTGGCTCCATCCGGGGGTCCAGCGGGGCACTGTTTGCGGAGGACAGTGCAGACCGAGGAGGTGGCAGCACCACTCCCGTAATACCCGGCTTGGGGGCGGTGACCAGCCAGCCACTGTCCACGCAGAGCTACTTCACGCTGCGCTCCATCACCAACCACCGCCGCGTGTCAGAGTCCAGCCATGAGGAGAAGAGCACCAGGAACTCCCTCAAGGGCTTCCTCTCCTCCAGCTATGAACACAGCGGACAGTAGTAAGATGCAGGGATTGACTTTTGTTTCCAAGTAATTAGGTTCATGAGATGCTCTATAACTTATAATCATTAGTATTTGAATATCATAAATTCGTATAAGATTGTTATTCAACATAGCATGGATGTATAGCAATCGGATCAACAGCCGTGTCTCTCCTCAGCATGATGTCCGGGCTGCTGGAGGTGCAGGGGCTGGTGCGCTCCCCCTCGGGCTGCAGCGAGGCGTCCATGGTGCGGCCGGCGGGGCGGGGCATCGGCCTGGGCCCTAGCAGCAGCAGCCGGGCGCTGGGCGGCCACAGCCTGAGTGGCGCCACACAGCACCAGGCGGGCCAGTGCTACATTGGCTTTGCTCTGCCCCTCGACCTGGACCTCCTCCTCTATGATGCCTCCATGGACAAGAAAGCCGGGCCGGGGGACGGGGGACCAACAGCCTCCAACAGCACCCCCGGCAAGGACAGGTTCCCGGCCATCACAGAGTCTGAACTTGAAACACAGTCAGAGGAAGACCCTGACAAAAAGAAAAGTGAGTACAGTAAAACCTCTCATATTCGGACTAATTGGGCCAAGGAGTGGTCCGAGTAATGCAAGGATCCGAATAATGGGGGGATTATATATGGGGGGATAAGGAAAAAAAAAAAAAAAAAAAATCTAGGTGTATACGTATATAGCTAGGAAATTTTGACCCCTAAAAAAAAAGAAGGTCCGAATAATGTCAAAGTCCGAATAATGAGGGTCCGAATACGAGAGGTTTTACTGTATAGAATAACCTCCTTCTGAAGGGAGAAAAGTAAGCTTCTGCCCAATACCACCTTACATTTTAATATACACACAAACCTCGATTTCCCGGATATCGGATTTGCCGGACAAAATCCGAGGTCAGGGAATATGTCAAAGTCCAAGACAATTTTTTTTTTTTTTTTTTTTTTTTTTTACGTTGAAATGCCTGGTACTGATCGTAAATTGACAAAGTTGTCCGGTGGTCCGAGCATCTCCTGTCACCCCTGTTCAGTGTCCGCGCCTCCCGCCAGGTGGCAGCATGCTCAGCGGTCGTATTGTTTACATTTGGGCACACGATACTCACGGTTCACCTGCACAGCCTCCGTCAGTCCCCTGACTCCCACTGCCCCTGGTGCAGGAACATCTCTGAGACTATTGAACACTTTCTGCTGCCTCACGCCAGGTGGCAGCATCCTCAGCGGTCGTATTGTTTACATTTGGACACACGACACTCACGGTTCACCTGCACAGCCTCCGTTAGTCCCCTGACCCGCACTGCCCCTGGTGCAGGAACGTCTCTTGAGACTATTGAACACTTTCTGCTGCCTCCCGCCAGGTGGCAGGCTCAGCAGACGTAAAAGTCCGCGGCGGGGTAGTTGATATTGACTGTTGCCGGACAGTAAATACTAGAGTAGGATAAACGTCCGGGGGTGGGTAATGGCATCGGACTTTTTTTTTTTTTTTTTAGGATATTTCCTGGACTTGCGATTCCCGGACTTTTGCAGTTCCCGGACCAGTGCTCCCCCCTATTAGTCCGGGAAAACGAGGTTTGTGTGTATATAGATTATAATTTATAAAATATATATAATTTAAAATAAAGAAGTTACCAGTACTGCATCACCACACAGCTGGCAGCCCTAAGAGGAAAGCTGAGGATGTCAAAGCCGCCAAGGATGAAGGCAATGGGCTGGAGCTGCACACGCTGCAGACCTGCCTGGCCTGCTTCACCCTCACCCCGCCCTCCGTGCCGCCCACGCCCAGACTGCCAGGTGAGGGAGGGACTGTATCTGGTTTATAACATGTCAGTCTTACTCGGTACGGGATGCTAAATACTGTTCATACATGCTAAAGCCTCCGAGATTCTATTTGATACTTCAAATTTTAATTTACATGAGCTTTTTATTGGTGCATTTGAATTGTGAGCTGCCACATGTAACCCAAGTGTGGGCATCCAATGGGAAGTTGAGGGAATGTGGAAGTAAAGTGTTTGACTAGATAGGGAATTCATTGTAAGAAAGAGGAATGAGGAGACCATTGCCATTTAAAATTTGTAATGCCTTTCAGTACCATTTCTTTCATTCTCATATATTTCATCTCAAAAGTTATACAAATAAAATGTTCTTAAAAGTAATATTGCTATAAGGTGTTACTGATTGTTTGAATAGAATAGAATATAATTGAATAGAATTAAAATAGTTACTGACTCACCCTTGCAGGCGAGGGTGAAGGTGAGGGTGAGGGAGTGGTGGAGTCTCCCCCACTGCCACGGGTGAAGGTCATCAGCGAGGCCTCGGAGGCGTCGGACCCCTCCAGCCTCAACAGCCAGGGCTGGGAGGACACAGGTGAGGGTGACACACACAACTCTCTCAACTCTAGAAATTCTCTCATATCTATTTTTCCACCTTTCTATGACACAAATAGTTTCAAGGGAGGGGTAAGAAGACATCCTGAACTAAATTGCCCCACACCCCGTCTTACTGTCTTCTTTATAGGGACTGGCAATTAAGCAGGATTTTTGATACTTCAATTTTATTTGCCCTTGGCCAAGCTTTTGTGGTGTAAAAAGACAAACAATAAACACACACACACCCTTGGCTGTACCTGTTGTGGGGCAGGTGGAGGGAGTGGGATGTCAATGCTGTGTGCTGAAATGATGATGATGAGGCCAGTGTGCCGTGCTGCTGTTACAGGTTGTCTAGTGTGTGTGTGAGCTGGAAAGAAGGAGAGAAGGGGCTGAGTACAGTGCTGAGAGTAAGGTGATGGAGGTGGTTTGGGCATGTGAAGAGGAGAGAAGGGGCAGAGTACAGTGCTGATAGTAAGGCGATGGAGGTGGTTTGGGCATGTGAAGAGGAGAGAAGGGGCAGAGTACAGTGCTGATAGTAAGGCGATGGAGGTGGTTTGGGCATGTGAAGAGGAGAGAAGGGGCTGAGTACAGTGCTGATAGTAAGGCGATGGAGGTGGTTTGGGCATGTGAAGAGGAGAGAAGGGGCAGAGTACAGTGCTGATAGTAAGGCGATGGAGGTGGTTTGGGCATGTGAAGAGGAGAGAAGGGGCTGAGTACAGTGCTGAGAGTATGGCGATGGAGGTGGTTTGGGCACGTGAAGAGGAGAGAAGGGGCAGAGTACAGTGCTGATAGTAAGGCGATGGAGGTGGTTTGGGCACATGAAGAGGAGAGAAGGGGCAGAGTACAGTGCTGAGAGTAAGGCGATGGAGGTGGTTTGGGCATGTGAAGAGGAGAGAAGGGGCTGAGTACAGTGCTGATAGTAAGGCGATGGAGGTGGTTTGGGCATGTGAAGAGGAGAGAAGGGGCAGAGTACAGTGCTGATAGTAAGGCGATGGAGGTGGTTTGGGCATGTGAAGAGGAGAGAAGGGGCAGAGTACAGTGCTGAGAGTAAGGCGATGGAGGTGGTTTGGGCATGTGAAGAGGAGAGAAGGGGCTGAGTACAGTGCTGAGAGTAAGGCGATGGAGGTGGTTTGGGCATGTGAAGAGGAGAGAAGGGGCAGAGTACAGTGCTGAGAGTAAGGCGATGGAGGTGGTTTGGGCACATGAAGAGGAGAGAAGGGGCTGAGTACAGTGCTGAGAGTAAGGCGATGGAGGTGGTTTGGGCATGTGAAGAGGAGAGAAGGGGCAGAGTACAGTGCTGATAGTAAGGCGATGGAGGTGGTTTGGGCATGTGAAGAGGAGAGAAGGGGCTGAGTACAGTGCTGATAGTAAGGCGATGGAGGTGGTTTGGGCACGTGAAGAGGAGAGAAGGGGCTGAGTACAGTGCTGATAGTAAGGCGATGGAGGTGGTTTGGGCACGTGAAGAGGAGAGAAGGGGCAGAGTACAGTGCTGAGAGTAAGGCGATGGAGGTGGTTTGGGCACGTGAAGAGGAGAGAAGGTGGTGAGACGTAGCATTGACTGTCTAACCTCATAAAATGGAATAACCTCAGGAAGAAGTGTGAGGTGGAAAGACTACTTGGAATTGAGTCTTGTCTGTGAAGTGATGACAGGTTGATTGAATGGGTCACGGGGAAACCAACAATGAGGGACTGACTGAATCATTTATAGTAATTTTTGGTTGTGTCCTGCTCATTAGACAAGATGAGGCCATGAGAAGTGACTGTTGTAGACAATAAGTGACAAGCTGAATTATCAAAAATAGCATCCAGGCTCAGAAAATTATGATCATCCCACACACTATGAGACTACTTTGAATATGAGTACTGTACTTCTGTTTGTGTGTGTGTTTGTGCATGTGTTTTTTGAGTTGTGCTTGATACAGTATGTTTAATTTAGTCTGTTTCACAAATAGGGTGGTAAATGATTGGAATAGACTCAGTCGTCAGGTAGTTAGTGCGGAGTCAATGGGGAGCTTTAAAATAAGGCTACACAGTGCTATGGATGGGGATGAAAGGTGGATGTAGGTAGTGTTAAGTAACAGGAACTACCACGTGTAGGTCTCACGGCCTCTTGTAGCTTCCTTATTTTCTTATGTTTGCCTGCAGGGGAGGTCAAGGTTGTGGCCGAGCGTGTCAACCAAACACTCTTCCGGAAGGAGGTTCTGCGCTTCATCACTAACCTGCTGTCCTCCATCGCCGCCAAGTCCTCGAGGCAGGTGTGTGTGTGTGTGTCCTCAGGGTCCTCTGTGCTGCCATAACCTTACTGAAATAAAACTCTGACCACTCATTAGATTACTTGCTGGATGTGTTGTTAAGTTATTTCTATATGAATTGAATGAATATGCGTCCTTGTAATTGAATTCTATATGAATATGCCTATGAATTGACCTCCAGTTATGCGGAAATAAAGCCAGCTGCAGACCTTGACCTGTATGCTGGAAGTCATGGTATTTTAGTTTGTTTTCTGTTGGTGAAGTTTGAGAGATCTGCAACATACTGAGGCAGAGGCTATCAGGCTCCTTCACCCTTGGATTTAGGATGCAAACTTGTTATTGCTCCAATTCATGAATAATGTAAATATGTTTGGCATCATTTCTGACTTTTTTTTTTGTCTTGACAGGATTACTGACGCTAAAACAACGCTGGCCTGAAGGTTTCAGAGACGTCTGTTTGTACTCTGAGATCTGTCAGGTCCTCGCCTCATACAACTACCGATTGACGGCTCGTCGCTTCGTCCAAGAACTCTTTATGGACATTGTGTTCACTGAGGTAAATGGGGCTGGACAGAAGACTCACACATGTTGTGAGGGGCTGATAAAGCCTGAGAGCTCTTGAGTAAATGCTTCATTTGCATTTGCCTATTTTAACTCTACCTTTATTTCCTGTGTAGTGAAGGTGAGACGGGTGAGCTCTTCTTGCATGTGACATGGTGGTGGGTGAATTATGCTGACAACTTTATATGAAATATGTGCAGCAATGCTGCATAACATGCTTGGGAGGATGATAATGCTTTCACTTCAGCCCTAGGAGAGCCACAGTGGTCCGTGGGCTATCAGGGTCCCTAGGAGAACTACAGTGGTCCGTGGGCTATCAGGGTCCCTAGGAGAGCCACAGTGGTCCGTGGGCTATCAGGGTCCCTAGGAGAACTACAGTGGTCCGTGGGCTATCAGGGTCCCTAGGAGAACTACAGTGGTCCGTGGGCTATCAGGGTCCCTAGGAGAGCCACAGTGGTCCGTGGGCTATCAGGGTCCCTAGGAGAGCCACAGTGGTCCGTGGGCTATCAGGGTCCCTAGGAGAGCCACAGTGGTCCGTGGGCTATCAGGGTCCCTAGGAGAGCCACAGTGGTCCGTGGGCTATCAGGGTCCCTAGGAGAGCCACAGTGGTCCGTGGGCTATCAGGGTCCCTAGGAGAGCCACAGTGGTCCGTGGGCTATCAGGGTCCCTAGGAGAGCCACAGTGGTCCGTGGGCTATCAGGGTCCCTAGGAGAGCCACAGTGGTCCGTGGGCTATCAGGGTCCCTAGGAGAGCCACAGTGGTCCGTGGGCTATCAGGGTCCCTAGGAGAGCCACAGTGGTCCGTGGGCTATCAGGGTCCCTAGGAGAGCCACAGTGGTCCGTGGGCTATCAGGGTCGATGGGATTCTATTATCGTTTTGGGGTTTCCTTATAACATTTTGTTTCCAGAGGAAATGGGAGGTAGAGCCCATAGAGACCAATCTATGGGTAAGGCTGGGACCTCAAACCCCACACACCCCATCCCCTTGTTCAAGGGCGACAGTACTGCCTTCTTGTCTGCAAAATAACTCAAAATTGAGTGGGGTTTAACCACTGGATCACAGAGTGGCACGCTGCAATGTTTGTTCGTAGTTCATTTTGTGTGAATCCTGTGTATCATAATAGTCTAAAGGTAACGGTGTATATTTACTATTGTCCATTCCAGCCTAATGGGGAATAAATATAAGACTCTTGCTGCAGGTCTACGCCGAGACATCGCGCATCATGAAGCAGAAGTTTGAGGGTCTGTGCGAGACCATGAACCCGGCCGTGCAGGACACAGCCACCGCCAAGACCAGCGGCTCCTCCCTGCAGCCTCCCTCCATGGCAGACATTGCCGAGGTGACTCTCTCAGACAAGTCAGACAGGGAAGAGGACTGCTAGCATCCCTCTGCTGTGCCAAACAACGACACAGAGCTGCTGTATTATTACTTTGTTGGTAGTTGCCTGTAGTTTTATTGAAATTTAAAACTTTAAGAATAGCAATGAAGAAAACTGTCCTGGGTGTGAATATGAGATTTTACATTTCAATCAATTTTACAATGTTGAGTCAAAGGCAAATATGAGACAAAGCTACAAAGTGTGCATGCGTGAAATAATGATAGGAACAATGACTACTAATGTATGATAGTATTGACAGGTGTAAGAAAAGGTGACGAGGGAGACGCAGGCTAAGAAGCGACGACCTTTATTCCTAACTAGGTTCATGGGGCATCTGGAGAGGAGTGTGGCTCACAGTCCGAGCGTCCTAGACTTACACCAAACTGGCTCGCTTATCAACCTGTGTCTCCCTCAGGACTTTTTCAATAAGTATTAAGTTTAAAGAAGGCATAAGCACGGCAATAAACCAATAGGATAGAAAGTGAACCAGTGAGATAGTGAGGTATTTAAAAGGACACACAGAACTGGTTTGATAATAGCAGAAATAATATGTGTGCAGAGTACCAAGTGTTGATAAGGCAGCATACAGACAGACAGTTTATGACCCTCACAGATGCAAAATAAAGTGGCTTATGCTCTAGATTCTCAGATTGTATTTAACAAAGCTCTGATATTGTAGTGTGAGTGACTGAGTGACGAGTGAATTGATAAAGAGTTATTAGAGTAAGTAGAATGGTGACAATTGTTAACTTTACAAGGCATGCGTGAATACTCTTATGTAGGGATCTTCTTTTTGTATTGTTGGGTGTCTCTGCTAATTCAGTTTGCTATACTTTACTTCCCCATTGAATTGAATCTTCCTCCAACAAATGCACATCCTTCCTCTGATCTAACCCTACTGCTATAACGTTCCTTTCCTTTCCCCTTCCTTCACTGTTTCACTCATTCTCTATAACCCCTTCCCTTCATTATGCTTTACCATAGTGCCATATGACCTCCGATGTCTGGCACATTTTCCCTTTTTTTGCATTAAATCAATCAATCAATCCTTCCTCCAACAAATACACATCCTTCATTTGATCTAACCTTACTGCTATAACGTTCCATTCCTTTCCCCTTCCCTCACCGTTTCACTATTTCTCTCTTACTCTTTTTTTATGCTTTGCCATAGTGCCATATGACCTCTGATGTCTGGCACATTTCCCTCTTTTTGGCATTACAATCAATCGATCAATCAATCAATCAATCAATCAATCTCCATGTTCTCTCTCTGTCAAGGAAGATGTGGTGTGAGGAGGATGTTGGTGTGTCATCCTGGGTCGGTAGCTAATTAGTTTTTTACTTATGAGTGTAGTATGAGTAGGTGATTTGACAGGCTCCTCTTTGGGCAACATTATATACATAGTCAAAGAGCTGTGATATTTTGTCTCATTTAGTGGCATCTTTTCCCAAACAATACACTTCCTCTGGCAATTTACGATTACTTCCCTCTCTAATCCCAACTTCCCGACACAATCCTAACTTCCAGACACAATCCTAACTTCCAGACACAATCCTAACTTCCAGACACAATCCTAACTTCCACACACAATCCTAACTTCCAGACACAATCCTAACTTCCACACACAATCCTAACTTCCACACACAATCCTAACTTCTACACACAATCCTAAAGTGTCGTAGTTTTCATCCACGTCAGCTAAAACTCGACCTCAACCCGACCTAAGATCCCACGGCTGATCTTCCATGACACAAATTCCAGCCTCTCGTGCATGCATAACTTAACTCTCCTCTTAATTCACCTATTTAGCCTACCCAACCTTGCCCCTTCACAGACACCCATATAACATCCATGTCTCATTCCTATTATAACCACATGGGTGACACCTTTTGTATTTTTTCTTATTCATCCTATGTGAAGTGGCTGCTGTGAATTGTGTGACCCGTAACCACCGAAATCACCCTTGGTCGTAAAAAACATGTGTAGTGCCCTATTTTGTAGCTGTATGTCAGATATAGTATTTTAAGGTTAATTTATTCTGTTAATATGTATGTATGTAAGTGTGCATGTGAGGATAATAGGAAGTAATTTATCACAGGGCTTATAAAGTCTTGTCCGTCAAGTTAGCGGCCTCCTCTCTGCTAGTCCCTGTGTGTGTGTATCCTGGCAGACATCAGCTTTCTGGAGCCTGATGAGAATACCAAAGATTCATGTACTTGGTGTAATTTCTGGTGTAAAGTCCTCAGTCTTCCTACAAAGGACTCTTAGCGGTCTTAAGCTCCCTTCTGCCGGTGTTGGTGTGAAGCGTCTTTGTAATTGCCATGGACTGTGAAATTTCTACTTTGCTTCATTATGATTAAACATACGAATACTTTATTACCGTTTATACTTTGACTTTTGTATTCTTCACATTATTTCCTATGGCCTCTAATATTTTCCTGTTTGAATTATTCTTTTTCATTAATATATTGCATTCGGTCATTGTTGGCTGCTTAACCCGTACACTGTGACTGGCCGCACCTGGCTTATCGGTCGCATTATTATTATTATTTATCATCTCTTACTATGAGACCATACACAGCCGTAATTACTGACATAGCCATAGATGTCATCCTATAATGCAGCTTCCCTCTGACCCCGTCATAGCTAAAGTACCGTCTCTCTCTTTATATTCAACTGTTTACTGCAGCCGTGCCATCCATAGCCATGTAACAATCTGTACAAAACAAGCTCACTCGGGGGTGCGGGAATGCCTTAACCCCTTCACGCCCAGATCTTTCCTTTGCTATATAAAATCGTCTGCTGTTAGCCATAAAATTACAAAAAGTAACTGAATATACCAAATTAGGTAGTGAACAAGGATACTAAACAGGTCATAGCTATAAAATTATTGCTTATATTTACTAAAATCGTCTAATGGTACCCAAAGTACAATGGAAATTACATTCTGGGCCTCAAGGGGTTAAACATGTTCATGTACGTTTCATCCCAATTTGCAAATAATTTTTTGTTGGATTGCCGCACAGAGGAATGTTGTGTCTGGTCTCCCTGCCACAGTTGTGTTTGGTCTCCCTGCCACAGTTGTGTTTAGTCTCCCTGCCACAGTTGTATTTGGTCTCCCTGCCACAGTTGTATTTGGTCTCCCTGCCACAGTTCTCGGGTTAAGCTCTTTGCTTTGTGTACAGCGAGTACCCTGTACTTTATAATGCCAACACTCTTTTCAAGCAGAAATAGTTTGCTTTACCTTTTATATATATACATCTGAGTTTTGTTTGTTTTTGTCTATTTTTCTAATTGAAGCATTAGCATGACAAGCTACTTAATTTAGTATTGAAATATTCAAAGACAACAAATTGTGAGATAATTAAAACAAGTGATCCAATATTTGAGTGTGTAAAGCCTCCCCGTCATCCACGTGTGACGGCCTCGACGCTGTACATTAGCTCATGATTTCCTGCTACGTGAAAGAAACCAGAAATTATTTGTTTAAGTGTAAGATTTTTTTTTTTGAATGCTTCACTCCATTCTTTGTGAGGCCGTGAAGACCCAGGGAGTGTGTGGCTTGTGTACTCTCGTGTCCTAATACTGAGCTGTGCCATGTAGCAGCACGTCATCCTAACAAGTTACCATTCCTGTGCAAAAGTTACTACCTTAAGTCAGCCCTCCGAATGCTTGTCAAGTACTGTACTGTCATTGCATTTTCCTGTGTTAAGTATTCCAGTGATAGTGTTATCTTTATTATTAGAGACTCAGATTAATACTCATAGTGCAGCAGACACTAGGCGAAGGCGTGAAGAACACAGATATCTTACGCTGTGTTGAGCCTCGGACCCTGTCACTAAGTATGGAGAAAAGTTGTGAAGTATTCAACCGGTTATTTTTAAACTGCTAAGTAATACATGATTCAGTGCCTCAAAGCAGGAAAGTCATTTGTAATAGATATGTGAAGAAAATGACATGAGGTTTATTGCAGACGAGTGGAATGAAAAGCATAATGTGTAAGTACGTGAAACAGGTTGTGAATTATGTGACTAGTACATTCTTGATGATGAAAATGTTGAGTCTCTGCGCTGCACTACCTGTCGTAACACGCAAGGCTACTCCCGTGCTGTGCGAGGACTCCGAGCAATGCCAGAAAAAGATTTTGTGCCTTGTATTTTTTGGGTGGTCGTCATTTGTGATGGTGATGCACAAGGTAAAGGTTTAAGAGTTAACCAGTTGTCTGGATTCAAATGATTCTTAGAACTAGTGTGTTTGTTAAAAGTGAAGCGTTGAAGATAATACATCTGTCCTTTAGCAACTAGGGGGGATTTCAAAGAGTAGGCTGAAGAAGGTAACAGGGAAGAGTGTTGTGATGTGTGCAGTGCCTGTGGAGACACGTGAACCAGTGTCCTGAAGGGAACGGGAAAGTGTTGGGGAGACAGACCAATACAAGCACGTGAGATGTCCTTTAGTATTTTCAGTGACTTCAGTGTTTCTCATGGGACTCGGTTATCTATCAAGTGAGGTTTACGGATCAGTGTGTCTTGCTTTGGCAGTGACGGGGTAAAAGTTAATTCAAAATCAGTGGTGATTGAGCTGTGTTACATGGTGTTGATGCGCCAAGCCCATGACGAGAGGCCGAGAGCTGAGGGTTGTGTGTCGTATTATTTGAGCCGTGTTTTTGTCGTCCAAGCACCGTCTTGGATTACAAAGACCACTCCAATAACACTTGCTGAAATGTGTGTTACACTGCTTTGTGATATTGTTTGCAATGTTTTGGACTGATTATTATTTCGGCCCCTACCAAGCTTGTTGTGTTTTTGTCGCAGAAACCAATCCGTTTTCAATTGCGAGAAAAAACGGTCTTCGTACCAAGATGACGATTGGACGACAAAACCACGGCTTTGACTTGTGCGTGTTAAGTTGAGGGGAAACATTAATTATGTATGTGTTTTTTTATAGAGTTAATGCTACATAAGCAGATATAATTCACAATATCTTCCATTTTGTCTCAGAAGGACACAACATCTGCAGGTTTATAGTTTTTGTACCAAGTACAAATCCTGAATATTGCAGACATTCTTCTTTTAGCTAACTTCCTAGGCAGCTGATTTCTGTATAGAGTACCTTGAGTGGCGCAAGTATGATGAATGATTGGAGAATGTACCTGAAACTTGACCAAATATTGACATGTACCCGAGGCTGCTGAACCCGAGCCCAGTGTTCCCCGAGGTCTGTGTGTGTGTGTGTGTGCAGCTGTGTGTGTGTGTGTGTGTGTGTGTGTGTGTGTGTGTGTGTGTGTGTGTGTGTGTGTGTGTGTGTGTGTGTGTGTGCAGCTAGCTGCTCAGACCCACAGCTTTGTGCCAACCCCGTGACGGATCAAGTTAACCAAAGGGACGAACGTGGTGTGTAATTTAAATCCTGTTAATTATTGTTTGATTTAGGAGTGTCGGAGTCTCATTCAAGCATTCCATGTGTCACAAGAATTCATTGTTTATGCAGTGCAAATGTGATGATTGAGCACCCGTCTGGCAGTCTATTCTATTCCTTTGTTGTTATATAACTATGGCTCTTGTTGCAACCAGTGTAAAATAAATTAACACACTCATGATATGTCCTTTATTTACTGTCCATATTGAGTGTTACAAGTGACTGGATGAATGTCGGTGAGTGTGGTAGTTAAGAGGAGTCAGTTTGTTGAGCACACCTAGGGAAAGAAACACCGGTAAGTTAATGTGAGCAAAAGCAGTGATGTTATTTGAGACAAGTGTGTGTGTGTGTGTGTGTGTGTGTGAGAGAGGCTATAGGGTAAGTAAACCCTATCGAAAATATACATAAATATAATCTTGCCTGAAATCATCGCCTCGGCCTGCTTTTTGTTCCCTCTGTGGCAGCCTTGTGGACGCAACACAGGCACTGCAAGGCTCCGGGAAACACACTGTAAAGAGAGAGAGAGAGAGAGAACTAGTAATATGAAACAATATATAAAACACTTACGACATAGGAAAAATATCAGCCTTCTAATAAAAGTATAATTCTGATCTATTCACTACATTGTTTTGAGTCTCCCAATATTTACATAAGTAGTAGTTGCATCTTGACATGAACCTTCACCAGTGGCGTAGCTAAATGATGACTCTCGGTACGGGCCTTAGGCCCGTACCGAGAGTCATGATGAAGGTTGAGCGACAACCTTCGTTGACTGAGGAAGGTTACCATAAAACGGGATATTTTTCGGAACTAAGAGCAGCGACGACGGTTGAAGGTCGGCACAAAGACACGGGTACCCCCGTGTCCTTGTGCCCACCTTCGTCGCTGCTCTTCGTTCCGAAAAATATCCCTTTTATGGTAACCTTCCTCAGTCGACGAAGGTTGTCGCTCAACCTTCATCATGACTCTCGGTACGGGTCCTAAGTATCTATGACAGCGGGCCTGGGGACGGGGGATCCTCAGTGGGGACTGGGGCCCGAAGCCCCCCCCCCCCCCCCACGATGACAGCGGGCCTGGGGATGGGGGATCCCCAGTGGGGACTGGGGCCCGAAGCCCCCCCACGATGACAGCGTGCCTGGGGACGGGGTATCCCCAGTGGGGACTGGGGCCCGAAGCCCCCCCACGATGACAGCGTGCCTGGGGACGGGGTATCCCCAGTGGGGACTGGGGCCCGAAGCCACCCCCACGATAACTGCGGCCTGGGGACGGGGTATCCCAGTGGGGACTGGAGACCGAAGCCACTCCCACGATGACAGCGGCCTGGGGACGGGGTATCCCCAGTGGGGACTGGGGCCCGAAGCCACCCCCACGATACGCGGGCCTGGGGACGGGGTATCCCCAGTGGGGACTGGGCCGAAGCCACCCCCACGATGACTGCGGGCCTGGGGACGGGGTATCCCCAGTGGGGACTGGGGCCGAAGCCCACCCCCCACGATGACAGCGGGCCTGGGGACGGGGTATCCCAGTGGGGACTGGGGCCCGAAGCCCCCCCACGATGACAGCGGGCCTGGGGACGGGGGATCCCCAGTGGGGACTGGGGCCCGAAGCCCCCCCACGAATGACAGCGGGCCTGGGGACGGGGGATCCCCAGTGGAGACTGGGGCCCGAAGCCCCCCCACGATGACAACGGGCCTGGGGACGGGGGATCCCCAGTGGGGACTGGGCCGAAGCCCCCCCACGATGACAGCGGGCCTGCAAGTGGGCACGGGGGATCCCCAGTGGGGACTGGGGCCCGAAGCCCCCCCACGATGACAGCGGGCCTGGGGACGGGGGATCCCCAGTGGGGACTGGGGCCCGAAGCCCCCCCCCCCACGATGACAGCGGGCCTGGGGGCGGGGATCCCCAGTGGGGACTGGGGCCCAAGCCCCCCCCCCCCACGATGACAGCAGGCCTGGGGACGGGGGATCCCTAGTGGGGACTGGGGCCCGAAGCCCCCCCCCCCCACGATGACAGCGGGCCTGGGGACGGGGGATCCCCAGTGGGGACTGGGGCCCGAAGCCCCCCCGCCACGATGACAGCGGGCCTGGGGACGGGGGATCCCCAGTGGGGACTGGGGCCCGAAGCCACCCCCACGATGACAGCGGGCCTGGGGACGGGGGATCCCCAGTGGGGACTGGGGCCCAAAGCCCCCCCACGATGACAGCGGGCCTGGGGACGGGGGATCCCCAGTGGGGACTGGGGTCCGAAGCCCCCCCTACGATGACAGCGGGCCTGGGGACGGGGGATCCCCAGTGGGGACTGGGGCCCGAAGCCCCCCCCCCCGATGACAGCGGGCCTGCATGCTGGGGACGGATTGGGGGGGGCTACGTAATAACAAATAATATGCGTAAGAAATTATAATTCCTCTATATATATCTATAACAGTCGTTATTTCACTTATTTGAACCTATTTTCGGGTTTTGCATTGATATTCTCCCTATCTACCTTTGATCAGCCTTCCAGACAGCCGGTAATCCCGTATTTTAAGGCTATATAATGATCCCCATCGCCGCAAACCCTGGCCTGGCCTCCCATAGCAAACCGTGATGACGTCACAGCAGCGGCGGCTGCCCACCGGCTGACGGCTCCTTTTCCCATCATTAATCTAGCTCACATCAAATACATCAAATAATGCATAAATCAACACGGATAGAGTAAAACAACGAGAAATAGGACACACTAAGCCTAAAAAAACAATGAAATAACGAAGAACTAATTAAATATCGTGTTTGAAAATATGGCCCAAAAACTGCCAAATTTCCAAAACAAAATTTGAGCTTTTTAAATACGGCCTCATAAATAAGAAAAAATATGAGCAAATAGTACATTATGTGTGTATCTTATAAACAGTAACAGATCGTAGCTTGGCGAAGAAACCAACGATCAAAACATGTTTTGTTATTTCAATAATTTTACCCTATAAACTAATCAGCCAGCCGTATTTCTTCACTAAACACGTGAAAAACACGTCACATAGACACACACAAACACACAGCGACTGTGGGAATTGCTAAGTACACACCCACAGCCTTTCAGCTCATCTAGATGTCAGAATAAGATTGCCAAAAAATGTAAACAAAAACACGATCTTTCTAATACCCATATAAAACAAAATATACCCACCAAGCGCAAGATAAATACATAAAACGATGCGGAAATATCGTAATATATTAAAACACACAATAAAAACCCTACATTTGATGTAAATTTTTTTTGATCAACAAAACATCGGTAAAACCTACGGTATTACTAAAACATTACATCATATTTCTTTTACGAAGGCCTTAAAACACGGAGACTGTTTATGTTAAGTCATAAAACAAGCTGGGCTTTTCAACAAGGCTATCCTATCCATTATCGGTCCATGAATAAAAAAGTGAATATTAGTTTTAAAATATGTAACTGGCAACTCGTAACCTTCTCCAGAGTCCCGGACTCCCAGAGCCAATCAGCGGCCTTGCTCCATGCTTCAGCCAATCAGCGTCCAGGAAAGCCGCTGGGTGACTGGGCGGCCATGTTTAGTATTTATTTCCGATATATGGACATATATAGTGGTAAATAAGAGGCGTTTAACCCTTAAATACCTTATTTATGGCATATTAGTGATATAATATGCGTATTGTTACTGATCAAAATAGGTGGGACGATAATACTTTACCGCAATATTAGCTTTTCACCGTAATATTCTCCCTGAAATACACGACTGATCTTGGATAAAATTCTACCGTAGATAACACTTTTTTAGTCGCCTTGTAGAGACACTTTCAAGACTTACCTTTCCGTGCTGTGCCGACCGCTGCTGCTATAATACGCACATGTACACGCACACACACACACACAGGGTAGTTGCTATGAATGGTGTGGATAAATGCGTTGCCGGGGAGGGTTTGATTACGTCTGCGCCGAGAGGTCAACGGGCTTAAAACGGCGCACTAATAATATCTAGTAATAACAGATCTGCCCCTGGTGCAGGAACGTCCAGGAGTCGATTGAGCACTTCCTGCTGCAGTGTCCTCGCTTCCACTACCACCGACAACTTCTACGTGGTCAACTCATCGCCCTGAACGTCACCACCTTTGACCTGCCCACCCTGCTGGCCGCCGCTGCCGTCCACCCATCACGACGCCCCGCCGTCATCCGCCTCACCTGTGCCTTCCTGAGGAAGACTAATCAACTCTCGAGACTGTGATTACTTCACGGCTGTGCACCAGAGCGAATATCGTCGACTTCGACATCACAGCCCTTCAACAACAACAACAAGTAATAACAGATAAATAGCAATAATGACAATAGGAATAGTAATAATAGTAACAAGAAGAATGAGGATAATGACTAATAATGATAGCATATAATCAGTGGCGTACCGAGGGGGGGGCATGCGGCCATGCACCCCCCTTTTGCAAAGAATAAATAATAATAAATATATATATATATATATATATATAATATATATATATATATATATATATATATATATATATATATATATATATATATATATATATATATATATATACTTATTTTTCTTATATGTTCTTATTACTTACATACACACGCCACCACAGCGCGGCTCCCACTCCCAGCTCACTTCACCTCGGCAATTTCAAGCTAGGTGATCGCTGCCGCCCTGTCGCTGTTGTCCTTGTACAGGCAGATTATTGAACAGATCAGTGACCCTGAGCATCGCCTCCGCGCCCTCCCCACGCCCTCCCCACGCCTTCCTCATCCCCGGGGCTCAGTACACGGTCACCCTCCCTCAAGGATACCGGGAAACAAAATTCAATAAGCAGCTTACGTACTTAATGACAAACTAATTACATTACCCTGCTCAATACTTCACGCCTTCAGTAATATATAATGATGAAATATTTAATGCAGGTCATGTTTTTATGTAGGCAATAATATCCATTGTGACTAAATGATTCATGTAAAGGCCTGAAAAATGAAGCTTTATTCCTCGTTGGGTGTGAACGCTCATTTTTAACTATGCATGGGATAGTACTGACGAAGCGAACAGTTTTAGTCTATCATTCACATCCGCTGTTGTGTTGACAGTCTCGCGGGGACGCTTGGCCGCCCCTGCTCCCTCCATGCACTTGCCAGGGGTGGATTCACTGGCTTTTCCCGCCCACCGAACACTCCCCGCCCGCGCCGCCTCGCCCCTTGCTTGCCTGCTTCCCTCCTCACCTGTGCGAGGGGGAATACCAGCACGGCGGCAACTTTTTTTTTATTCCACAAACAATATGCATCTACCTACAGTGCTTTATACTATACACGATTTTTCCAGTACATAAACAATCACTCCTTTAATACACGATTTTTGCTCTCTCTTTTACCTCAAACTCTCAACGCAGCAACAACGGACAAATGTGTTAACCACCATTCATTACCTGCTTCACAAACTACCCATCTGCCCCTCCCATCACCCCCCCCTCTTTCATGCCCCGTGATCGCCCCGCCCCGCCCCGCCCCGTAACCCGTGCCCGACCCGACGCCGTGTCTGCATTTCACGAGTGTTGTCAGGCACGCACAGACAAGGTATAATGTCCCTGTCGCTCTGGCTCGCGTGTTAACGATCGACCATAAGCGATTCATTGTATGGGATCGCGCCAACCCTCCCACTGCATCCCATCCCAGGCCGCTATTTTATTAGTATCATCACCTCGCCTTTCATGACGTCCCCTGATTTAAGGACTTGTGGGTAGAATTCATATTTGTTTTCCTCTCCGCAGCAAAATGATAGGGTAACAGGCAGCCCAGTTTTATGTTATGGAAGCACCGAGTGAATTATGAAACCTTGCCATTAATAAATACAAGCCCCGTATACATGAAATATTTACAACAACATACACCTGGAATAATGTCGCTACAAAACAGACTATTATCACAATGACCTTCCTTGCGTATACTCTTCATAATGTATATTTTTCTAATATACAAGAAACTGTACGAAGTTCCGGTAAAACTGCATGTTTAGTAGGTACAATACTCCCTAGTGACCAATATTCTCCTGACATAACTGCGAGGGCTACGCCCCCTCAGACCCCCCCTTCCGCTAGTTCACTAACCTAACCTGGGCATTAATTATAATTATGTAACCAAACCTCGCTGGGGGGTTTCGCCCCCCCAGACGCCCTTGTTATTTTTCATTTCCGACGGGTGTTGTAGGGGTTAGAAATGCTGCAAATGTTCAGATCTACAAGTTGAGGACGGCTATAACTACGTGCCTTGTTATGGATTAAACTGCAGCAGAACTGAAGTTCCTCATATGATTATTCTCTGCTCAAATTAACGTTAATATGTCACTATAGCTTCACGAATTAACTTACATTGCAAACTTGATTACTTCTGCGCAACTTTCCACCACCGTGGGCACTAAAGCCGCCCACAAAGCCACCACGCCCGTAATTACCACCACCACCACCACCACCACAAAAGCAATCTAGTTTTTTTTTTACCAATTGAGCTTCGTATACACAAAACTCATATAAAACACACCAAAGCTCTATTCCTACATCACAAAACAACAACACACACACACACACACACACACACACACACACACACACAGGCGGAGGACGAGGAAGCAGGATGCAAGTGCAGGTCGACCTGAACAAGTGCAGGTCGCATAAAAATCCCCTTCACTATTTTTATTTCCCTTTTGTGAGTCTCATTCACGTCAGGTCGCATCCCATTCAGACCATCTCATTAACAAACTAGTCCACTCACCTTCCGTAGTAATGAGTGAGTGAGGAGGCAGGACGCAGGGCAGCCCAACACACACACACGCACGCACACAGGAGCCTCGCACACACACACGCACACGCACAGACGCTAAGCAACAAAATGGGAGGAGGAGGAAGGGAGGGACGAGAGGTGTGAACTTAAGGTGTTTCATGAAGCGTGTACGAAGCTGCTTTTCTTAATGATCTACTAGCTTGAATTCTCTATTACTTTCGAATGTAGTTGCTTTTTTATCCAATTATTGTCTTTTCTACTTATTGAAGCTTCTTTTCTTAATACTTACTGCTTTGTTCTCTATTACTTTCGTATATAATGACTGCTTTTATCCATATTTTATCTTTTCACGTATTGTCATTCTACTCTTTTGCTTGTGTGTGTGTGTGTGTGTGTGTGTGTATAAACAAAAGCATCGACTTCATTACATTTCCGGTTCATAAGTTTTGTTTGGGAGTTCACGAGAAAGAAAAAAAAAAGAATTTGGTGCTGGAAATGTTTGGCTATTCTTATTTTCGCTCATTTCCTATGTTCATATATCGACTGAAACTGCAACTGTGTGTATTTGGAGATAAAGGTAACCCTGCCAGGCTGGGAGATTCTTGCAGAGACATAGAAAAGCAGGGGAGATAGGCAGGGGATCTTGAGAAAACAGGGAAACAGGGAGGCAGAGTAACACACACACAGAGAGAGAGAGAGAGAGAGAGAGAGAGGTGGAAAACTCAATACATGGAAGGAAAAGAAGGGAAAACAGGGTGAAGCAGGGTGAGGAAAGAACGGTAGGCAGAGGGCAGGCCAAGCAGGGTAAGCAGGGAAGCAAGGTAAACTCGTACACAGTAATTAGAAGTCACAGGCCCCTGCTGACTCTGCTCTCCGTAACAATCGAATACTTCTTGCTTGTTCGAGACTGAGAGTTAAATGCAAACTTTGCAATACATACATGAATAAATGCATGATGGGAGGTCTGAGAGAGGTGGGGAAAGGAGCGGAGAAGCGAGGGAGGAGAGGGAGAGAGGAAGAGTGGGAGGGAGAGAGAGGGAGGGAGAGTGAGGAAGAGAGGGACTGAAAATCAACATAGTTCAAAGGAGGAGAGAAAGAGGAATAGATGGGAGGGAGAGAACAGAATAGTAAAGAAATGAAAGATGAAAGAAAGAAATGGAAGAGAAAGAGGGAAATACAAAGAAAGTAGGAGTTAAATGGAATAGAAGTTAATGAGAGAAGAGAGAATGAAAGAAGGGAGGAGAGGGAGGGAAGGGAGGAGAGGGAGGGAGAGAGCGAAGGAGAACGGCTGATGTAACTCGTTCAAATGCTGACAGTTTTGAGCATTGGTCCTGACATCGCCTCCTCCTCCTCTCCCTTTCCTCCTCCTCCTTCCCCTCACTCTTTTAATCTTTCCCTCTTTTTCCTCTCCTTCTCTCCATCTTGTAAGCATATGTGAACACGATTTCTTGCGCCGGAACTTAATATAAGTGAAGAAAAATAATTGATAGTTTTCTTCCTAATTGGTATATTCTCTCTCTCTCTCTCTCTCTCTCTCTCTCTCTCTCTCTCTCTCTCTCTCTCTCTCTCTCTCTCTCTCTCTCTCTCTCTCTCTCTCTCTCGCTCTCTCTCGCTCTCTCTCTCTCTCTCTCGCTCTCTCTCTCTGCCCTAACCAATTATTCTATTTCCGCATCATCCTAAAATCTATTGTCCTCTGTTCTTCCTAATTCTCGCTAACTCTATTATTTACTTCCATATTTCATTCATTTCCTATTCATCACTCACCATCCCCAAAAATCTTACTCCAGTATCCTCTATTGAACTCAAGTGAGGCCATAAGAAAAATAAGAAAAAAAATTAATGATCTATGGCATCATGTACATTATTTTGTTCTTATTTTTCTTACGACGTCACTTGATTTCCTTCTAGTTTTAGTCTTTGCATCATTTAAATTATTATTATTTTTTTTTTTCCTTCTTATGGCTTCACTTTAGTTCCTTTTACAGTTTTATTCTTCTTCCCATAACAAGTATTTCGCTCATTTCCTTCCTGCTTTCCTTCCTTCACTTCTTTCTTCCTTCCCTTCCCTCTCTTCCTTTCTTCCCTCCCTCCCTTCTTCCCTCCCTCCTTTCTTCCTTTCTTCCCTCCCTCCTTTCCTTCCCTTCTTTCTTCCCTTCCTATCCTTTCTTCCTTCCTCCCCTCCCTCTCTTTCTTCTTCCCTTCTTTCCTTTTCTCCCCTTCCTTCCCTTCCCTTCCCTTCCCTTAACTTCCCTTTCCCTCCCTCCCCTCCCTTCCTTCCCTTCTTTCTTCCCTTCAGCGGCGGCATACATCACAGCGAGACCCATAATACACACTAATGGGGCCTTCACACTTCCCTCCACTCTGAAATAGAACACCTCCTCCTCCTCCTCCTCCTCTCCTTCTCCTCCTCCTCCTCCTCCTCCTCCTCTCCTCCTCCTGCTCCTGCTCCTCTCCTCTCCTCCTTCTCCTTCTCCTTCTCCTTCTCTCCTCCTCCTCCTCCTCCTCCTCCTCCTCCTCCTCCTCCTCCCACACTGTAATCCCTCCAATATTACCTTTCCTTACATCCTCCTGCTTCCCTCTCACACACACGCACACACACACACACACACGCACACACACACACACACACCACACACACACACACACACACACACACACACACACACACACACACACAACACACGCACACACGGTATCTGTCATCGTTAATCATGCACAGGTAAGCCTTCAGGGGGTCTCTATTATGCCCACCAGAGGCCACGGACAGACAGGTGAACAAGGTAGATTGATTTAATTAAGGGGACATGGAGATGCGAATTAAGGCAAGAAATATAATCTTTATAAAGAATGAAAAATTGACCCTTCTCTCTCTCTCTCTTTTTTTTTTTTTTTTTTCTTCTCTCTCTCTCTCTCTCTCTCTCTCTCT
>JACEEZ010000290.1:0-24955 GCA_016584305.1 Chionoecetes opilio
ACCAAATGGCCGGCCCAAGTGAGTTTGTTGATCCTCCACCGCTCCTTTCCCGCGTTCGCAGACCAGCAAACAAGGGCTGTGATGTCCCGTGTGCAAGACACCTATATCTCATAAGTTGCATTTTTCTTAAATTTATCCATTTACTCTTTGCTTTTTATTTCCCACAAACATTCAGTTTCTATATAATTGGATGATTCTGTCCAAAAGTGCTTTCTCATTAAAGAAACAATATTCATCTTGGTAGTCCTCCCTCAGCGACGCTGTCATGGCGAAACTGACGGCCTCACGATCAGCACACTCACCGTGCGATCCGGTCTGAACCGATGATCTGTCGGATCTAAAAACCAAACACTGCTTGGTCGCATCCGACCAGCTGTCAGTCGGTCGGACAGACCAAAATCACCCCACTCACGACTCCATCCTGGTTTGGATCCAACCAGATCTGTCCGATGGTCGTACGACCAGATCGCACCGTGGATGGGGGCCTTTAGAATACAATAGGTAAACAAAAACCATGCTCCCAATTGTGTAGGATTTGGTGCCGTCGTAAAATATACCTAAAATACAATTAGATGAATACACACACACACACCACACCACCACACACACACAAAACACACACACACACACACACAACACACACACACACACATACAAGTCCATCATCTCTAGATTACATGGAAGAAATTCTACCGTAGATAACACTAAAGTCGCCAGGACAACGTTTTTATCGCTGTACAGACGTGTGGTGGCGTTAATACTTACATTTCTACATCCATGATTTCAGGAAAGTTAGAAGGGGCTATCTGGAGAGAGAGTGGTCATTTTGTGTCTTCATCTTGTCATAGTAGGGCTATAAATTAACACATTACATAAATATCACCAATGTGGCGTTTTTCCATGCATAGTTCTCATGTGTTTTGGATGAATCTGGCACTCGTCTTTGTACGAATGTGTTGTTTATATGGTGTGAACTACGGTTATAGGGAGTTTTCGTACACAAGTTTGTTTTTTGTATCCAAGGTTTTGTTAGTTTGTTTCGTACACTGATTATGAGTTTTTTTTCGTACATACCTGGTGTCGTTTTTTCGTAACTAGTAGTCAAGTTTCAACTTTGAGCTGAGTGTACGAACGACTATGGTTTCCTTCCATCCTTCCTTCCATCCTTCCTTCCTTCCTTCCTTCCATCCTTCCTTCCTTCCTTCCTTCCTTCCTTCCTTCCTTCCATCTTTCCTTCCTTCCTTCCATCCTTCCTTCTATCTTTTCTATATTTCTCTCTTGCTCCAACAAGAAATCTCTTGCCGGTCGGGCAAGCATCTTCTCAGAATGATTGAACCAGGGCTGTTGATTTTTTTTATTTAAAAAAAAAATCAAAAATCCGATTTATTTGATTTAATCTGATTTATTTGATTTATATAGATATTTTTTATTTGTATTAATTTGATGTTCTACATGAAATCTCTAACTACTACAGGATATTGTTCAGCATATTTATAACTAAAAATAGATAAGAATAAGTGAATTAAAATGCCATATAAACATGAATATAACCTATAATGCATATAACATTACACCTCAAAACTGCGGCACCGCCTCGCTACAGAGAAGGCAGCAACACTTGTTGTTCCTTTTGAAGTCCATGAATAAACACACTCCTCCTCATGATGATGATGCTTAAATTCTTTGTTGGTCTAACAAATTAAATTCAAGTGGAATGTGTTTATTATATGCAGTGACAAGGTACTTTGTTTTGAGCTAACTCTGGATAATAAACATGAAAAGGATTTGTACTATTATGGGTAATTTTACATATATCTATAACTTTTTCTTAAATAATGCTAATTCACTATACACTATACATTGATTTAAATAAAACTGCTATATAATTTTTTGTTGTACAGGTTCACAATCTTTTTATCCGAAAAGCTCCGAAAACCGAACATTTTTTTTTCCAGACTATCTGTCGTCTGCATACCAAAGCTCGCGTTTTTGGCGCCAAACTTGACCCGAAAACGCCCAACGGTCAACCCAGGGCGGGAAGCCAGCAACGACCTGCTCTCCGACTACCTCAATACTACTTGTCCTCACTACGGAAGCTACAAAGCCTCCCTCGGTAGGTCGTTAACGCGTAGGAAGGCGCAGACTGGTTAAGGCGAGGTAATGACGTCATCAAGGCTCATCATCAGTCACCAGCCAATGACAAACTGTTTTTAAAACTTCTCGACCAATCACAAGTCAGCGAGACATTTCCGGGCAAGAAGGGCCCATGCCAGACTGCCTCTCCCCGCCTTCTGTCCCCGTCATCTAAAACAAATTCTCAGTTTTAATTGGAATGCTTGCATTTTAAATGAGTTTTAATGTATCATCTAGTAAGATATAAGTAAGGAGCCTGTGTTGCTAGTGTTTTGGTGGTTAGAAGGTGTGTATGTGGGTTAAAATAGTGAATATTTTTTGATATGGGGAGGCCCCGCGGCTAGAATTTTCTCTGTCACTCACTGCCGGTTCTCCGCCAGTTGGCCTCATATCCATAACATGCTATAAATCACTCCTTATATTATGGTGACACACGGTGGCCACATTTTGATATTGAGATAATGACAGCGTTTATATTAACATCTCACGCATGAATCATCTAAGTATTGTATAATAACAGCTGACTAAGGTACGTTTAATCCTGGCCTGCCCAAACGCTACCGTGGCGGAGGAGGTGGGCGGCCCGCCGCCCCCCCCCTCTCAAAAGTTTTTGAGTACAAACAGCGCAGTCATGTCCGCCCACCTGTGCCTGTTCCTTAAGTAGACTAGTCCAGCTCCTACGCCTGTGGAATGCACCATAGGATATGCACCAGTGATCTAGGATTCCTCAAAAGGGTCCCCACCCATGTTCCCCTTCGTAAATTTTATTATCTAAAAGCGTTAGAAAATCTACGGCTAAAAATCTTGCCATTTTCTGAAATTCGCGAAAAGTGTTGCTGTTTCCCAAGGTTTTTGGATAAGAGATTTTGGAACTGTAGTAATTCCTTACTTTTGGCGTTCAAACATAGAAGTAAATATATATTTTTTTGTTTTTTGTATATAACATCAATAATGCACATTGCAACTTTGATTACTTAATTCACTATTGGCCTTTTTGATAACCAACAGTTAACATGCACATTCAACTTTTTCGTTATAGTAGTGGGGGCTTTTTTGCACCTAACAAATATCTTATTATTGTCATTGTGAGTAAAAAATTATGCTGTAAAAACTGCCACATGAAACAATTTACTATCCTCACATTACCATCTAGAGTGGTTCTCGCCGCATGCTCAGTTCATCTGTGTCTCCATTATCGGAATATATTTGTTGAAATTATGAGTATATGTTGTGAACTGCACCTTGCCATTATACCGCAATTAACAACCTAGACTGCAATGATTACCCTATTTAAGATACCCTTAACTAAGGTATAACTCCACATGGTATATGGTTGTATGATTTTGAAGGCTTGATTTATGTGAATTTGAGGGCTAGTGGTGGTAGTCGCTGTAGGGGCGCTGGTAAATGTGGTAGGTGCACGTAATGGCGGTCGATGGTGGCTAGTTCGCTGTAGGGGCGCTGGTAATTTGTGGTAGTGTGCCCGTAATGAGGCGGCGCGAATGGGGTATTCGCGGTAAGGGCGCTGGTATTGGTGGTAGGTGCACGTAATGCGGCGATGGTGGTAGTCGCTGTAGGGCGGCTGGTAATTTGTGGGTAGGGTGTCACGTAATGGCGGCGATGTTGGTAGTCCGCTGTAGGGCGCTGGTAATTGTGGTGGTGGCACGTATGGGTTGCGGACGATGGTGTTAAAGGCGCTGTGAGGGGCGCTGGTAATTGTGGTAGAAGTGCAGCGTATGGCGGCGATGGTGGTAGTCCGCTGTATGGCGGCTGGTAAATGTGGTAGGTTGCCACCGTAATAGGCGGCGATGGTGGTATTCCGCTGTATGGCTGCGCTGTAATTGTGGTAGGTGCACGTAATGGCGGGCAATGGATGGTAGTCGCGTGTAGGGTGGCTTGATAATTGTGGTAGTGGCACGTATATGGCGGGCGATGGTGGTAGGCCCGAGGGTAAACTTTCCACAGTTCCTGGGGCCGGCGGACACGTACTGTTGTGGTGCTTTTGTGTTGACAGAAATTGGAGGTTCACTGGTATGGGGGTTTTATGACTGGTCAGCGTTTTAGCTTGAATGATATTATTTTGGGATGTATTTGATAAAGATTACAACTTGGAAGGAGGATTTAGAACTTAAAGTCCTTCTGACTTCACTTATATGATCTTAGTTAGACGCACTTCTCACTGACGGGAGAGTACTGAACAAGGGGGATATAGCTTTAGATAGGGAAAGGTAATAAGTTTTAGGTTAAGGATTTGTCTGCCACCGGAACACCTGGCTAGTATTTTCACTATTATTACTGCCCCCGGGGCACGTTAGTAATTAATTTAATATTAGATTGGAATCTTGGGTAGTCCGTGTTGGTAAGCGAGGGGTTTATACGCGACCAAGGCTTGACTGCTTGGAAGTGTGAGGGAATTATTTTCGCTAACGCAGAAATAATCACCTGGGTTTTTTTATAAGAACCACAGAGAACTATATTTGTAAATGATATCCTATTTATTCACTATGAAACATTATTGCTTTGAGACCGTAGACATATACATAAAACTCTAATCTGGATCGGGCAAGCTACATTAGAGCATAATTTCCCTTACAGAATCATTCTGAGAATTACCACTTATATACCCATCGACTGAGCACTATAGGTATACCTTGAATATATATATATAGGAAAGAGAATGTGAGAATAAGGAGTTGGATGTGTGGATACACAATGACCATGTGTTCTTGAGAGGAAGGCGTGGGACGCCTCCCGCTGAAGCCTCTCCCTAAGTGAGAGATGGATGGAAACTCTTGGTAATAATACTTATAAGGATGGGTGCACCTCCTGTACGTTAGCGTACACTAAACATAGATACCCATATTTGAAAATATAGATAACAATAATGATAACAAGGAAAGGGGGGGGGGGGGAAACAGGAGCGCTGGTCAGCGACTTACCTAAGTGAGAGATGGATGGAAACTGCCGTCTGGGCGTTATGGTCCACCCGCACCAAAGGGAAATTGTTTGAATGGTGTCGCCGTGACCTCAAATGAAAAACTTATAATCCCGAACCAACTATTTAAGTAATGAAAACTCGCGTACCCCCGAAGAGGCCGTCCCTAATACAAACTGGCTACTTTGATGTAAGAGAATTTAATGTCTTTAATCTAATATCCACGAAGGATGGTTTTATATGTAATGTCGACAATCCGAACACCTATTTCAGAGTGAAGTGGTATGGAAATCGTGTTTAGAACTTTGGTGGGCTTTCATTTTTAGCGTGTATCCTTATTACAACGCCCATATATGACCATAACCGATAACGATAGGGATTATTTTGAAAGCCCTGAGGATTCTAGGAGGGTTCCTAAATCTGAGAAGATGGTTTGGAAAGAAAGAAAAGAATTGAATACGTTAGTTATGACTGATCGCAGAATAATTATTCCACGGAACTTTCCTCGCACACGGGGTGTCGGGAGATAGGACGTGAAAGAAGGAAAGAAGAAAATGGCGGGCAAAGGAAAGAAATAGAAACAAAATGGTGGTTTAGAATTTGAGGCGGTGAGTCACCCGTGAAACTGAAAAAAAGAATTACTTACAAGACATAACTCGGGAATTTTATGATAATAATTCTCATACTATCATCTCCCGAATAATGGGCATTACACTTTTACCACTTTGTCCTTGGTTTAACCGATTGATCGGTTATGCTGGACACTCATAGTAATAGGATGAGCGTGACTACACCTTAAGTGTATAATCAAGAGAGTACTACACCTTAATCGTGTAGGGTCTAATGCGTGAATGCTGTCGTGACCGAGAACCCTTATCTAATCAGCTGGAGCTAGACACATGAAGGTTCCAATAATGTTTACTCCTACACGTTGAGGTTCCAGTATTTTCCTCAATTCTTATATTATGTTAATCCTATTATTAACTGTGGTACTAGTGAATACCACCAGAATTATATAACTGTATTTAATGCATCTTAATTTATACCCAATTCTATAATAATATATACATAGGTGGAATTTTTACTCATCATCCTTTTTGACAGGGGAGGCGTATCCCACCCTACCATTCTCCCGATTAGAGCGGTTTTAGTGGTTAATTTCCACATCTGGGGGCCGGCGAAAAATGAAGGTTTGCTTCAGGTGATTTGACCCCCTTTTATGAGGTTTCTCCAAGTGGTTTTACACTTTAAAGCAGCTTGCCTCCGAGGTCGGGAGTCCCCTAAGTTGCCTGCCAAGATGGAGATTTAGAGTCCTCCTTTACCTCTTCAGCTAACTCTAGGGGAATCAAATTATTTACCGTCCGCACACATCGTTGTCCCCTCACTAGTAACTCCACTGACCTCACAATCCCCTTTCCATCAGTATGCAATTTTGCTATTTTTCCTAGAGGCCATTGCGAACGAGGCATATCTCCCCTAAGGAGTACTATATCTCCTACTTTAATTGGACTTTGATTTTCTGGCTGTTGAGCCCCATAAAACTTTTCCCTTAGACTCAGTAAATAATCTGCACTCCAATGCTTATCCCATGACCTTAACATTTTACTTAAGGTGTGATAACCTTCCCGGAGATGTTGAGCCGGGTCTTTTATTGTAGGATTTTGTATATCTTCCCTTGTATCTATCAAAGGAAAGGGTTCCAGTCTTCTCCCATAAATTGAATGTGAGGGAGTAAGAGCTTCTATATTTACTGATGAATCATCTAAATAGGTTAAGAATGGGTTATTGATACGGGTCTCAATCTCAGTCACTATGGTTTTCAGGTCTTCTAGACCTATCTTTGTCTTGTGGAGAGTTTTCCTAAGACAAGACTTAACTATACCAATCATTCTCTCTGTGAAACCATTTTGCCAAGGAGCTCTAGGAGTAGTAAAGGTCCATGAACATTTCCTTAACGCTAGAGATTTTTGTACTGATGGATGATTTAATATTTCTAACAATATGGGGGAGGCTCCTACGAAGTTAGTAGCATTATCGCTAATCAATCGCCGAGGATACGACCGCCGAGCCACAAACCGCCGGAACACTTGAATAAATGTTTCGGCACTTAAATCATCAGCTATTTCTAAATGAACAGCCCTTGTAGAGGTGCAAGTAAATAAGCAGACATATACTTTCTTGGGGGGAGCATTATCTCCTGTAATTATTATTGCCCCAGTATAGTCGACACCAGCTACCTCAAATGGTTTTAAGGATTGTACTCGATCCATGGGGTGTTGAGGGGACCCGGGATAGGTGATCAATCTTCCCTCATAGCTCCTGCATTTGACACAAGATTTGAGGTAGTATTTAACTGCCTGTCTACCCTGCGGTATCCAAATTTCCCTCCTGAGATAGGCTAATGTGTCAGCCATTCCGCCATGTAACAGTTCCCATGAGATTCATCCACTAGCAATTTAGCAAGATGATGACGTTTGGGAATTAGCATGGGATTGCAGGTTTTATCGGGAAGATCAGCATTCCAAATTCTTCCTCGACACCTAATGATGCCCTCATTATCTAGGTACAGACCTAATGATTTAATAAGTTTGTTCCTATGGGGGCTGGCCGAGGCTAAGAGCTGATATTCCTCAGGAAATTCCTGTTTTTGTATTGTTCTAACCCAAAACTTCAAAGGGTCAGAACTATCCAACTTTATGAATTTGAAGACCAATTTAGTAGTCTTTAATAGTTTGCTTGATAAGGAAAACCTTTTTATATCCATAACAGGATCTGGGATCAATATAGGTTCCATAATTATATCTTCTGATATAATTATATCAGAATTATATATAATGACTTACTATAGACCTTTTGATTAGGCCATTCATAATTATTTTTCAGCCAGGTAGGACCTTTAAACCATAATCCTGTATTTAGTTTGAGGATAGTTGTTCCTCTGGACAAAATATCAGCTGGGTTTTCCTTGGTAGCAACATGATTATAGTGAAATGTGGAACCTAAGTCATTTATCTTACCAACACGATTCCTGACATAAGGGATTTTTGTGTTATGTTTCACTAACCAGTGTGGGCAAATTTCACTATCGGTCCACATATATACTTCACCAATTTGTAATAAATTACTTATATATTGTGCACATTTAGTGCCTAATTCTAATGCAGTCAGCTCCATTTCAGGCAGGGTTCTAGGCTTAATTGGGGCAACCCGAGCCTTAGACATAATTATATTACATTCCTCTCCTGCTTTAAGATAGGCTACTGCACCGTAGGCACTTTTTGAAGCATCACAAAATATGTGTAGTTGCTGGGGTTGTCGCCCATCAGTATTTATTATCCTACTTATGTGAACTTCATTTATCTTATTGAACTCAGATCTTATAGTCTCCCATTCTGTTGTATATTTCCCATCTAGGGGGGTATCCCAATCGAGGTGTCCTCCCCAGGCCTTTTGTATTACACATTTACCCCTTATAGTTATTGGGCTCACTATACCCAAGGGGTCAAATACTTGGCTGACCTGACTTAGGAGCAGGGCTTGAAAACGAAATAATTTCTCAAACGGTTCGTTCCGATCAGAAACAGTATTATTAACGTTTCGTTTTTCGTTCCTCCTCCAAACAGAACGTTCCTGAACCGGTTAGAACGTTATTCTCAAACCATGTAATGAATATGCTATTAGCCCTAATAAATAATAATGCCTATACAGGACTTCATTCTTATAGATGGTCATAAAGCCATACATTTCATGGTGCATAGTATCCAACAAAATCAAACCCTTAGATGTCGTAAGAACTATATTATTATACGACTTAAATAAGGCAACACATTTACATATCCAATACAGGAAGCGTAGTGTAGGAGTGTGCAATCTCAGTCGTCGTAAAGACATGAATCACTTAATTATTTATTAATATTATATATGGACTCGGACTTATGGACAATCACACCGAAATTAAGCGCACCAAGCATTAGGCTAAGAACACAGTTAAAAATTTATACACATACTCACAATATATAATCCCTATTCGAATACTGGATGAATCTGTTCGGATTCATATATATATATATATATATATAATATATAATATATAATATATATACTATATACGGATCATATAGACTGGTTTGTCAGTATATATGATATACTGTTATCTTCGTAAATAAATTATTGTTCTATAATATTATCAAATAAAAAACTGTAAAACACGCTAAAGAAATGCCATTACGAGACTGAAGAAATATGCATGAACTTAATATTTACTTCAACTCTTCGCCATTTAAAACTTTGCGAGTCAACTTTTATCATGAAGGGTATCAATAGAATTGCAATTTTATGAGCTTTCCATTGATGTATTTCGTTTTCTGATAAATAAATTACCACCATGCATGAATTAGCATTACCGTAACTAAATAAATGAAATCATCAATCTGGTAATTTTCCCGATTGATGAGGTTATTTATTTAGTTAACGCTAATTTATACATGGTGCTAATTCATTGATTAGAAAACGAAATATATAAGTAAATAAATAACATCATCAATCAGGAAAATTACCCGATTGATGATTTTATTTATTTATTTAACGCTAATTTATGCATGGTTCTAATTAATTTATCAGATAACGAAATATAGCAATGGAAAGCTAATAAAATTGCGCTTCTATTGATACCCTTCATGATAAAAGTTGACTCGCAAAGTTTTAAATGGCGAAGAATTAAGTGAATCTATATTTCTTCAGTCTCGTAATGGCATTTCTTTAGCGTATTTTACTGTTTTTTATTTGATAATATTATAGAACAATCATTTACGAAGATTACAGTATATTATATATACTGATAAACCAGTCTATATGATAGTCCATAGACCACTATATCTCTTTGTCAGGCGGGCCGCAGGCCACTATGCAGCCTGGCAATTTCAAAGCATTGTCGCGTGTGCAGTCCAGAGATATAGTGGTCTATGGTTCTTTTTATGTTCTTATGTTAAGCCGCTGTCTGTTATGTGTATTGCTACACTTTTCCAATACTCTGGGAAAAATAAGGTTATTATGGACGAGAACTGCGCGGTCGCTACTGCGGTTACCACTTACATTTTCTATATTTTTTTTGCTCAGTATATTGTACATTATTAATCCACTTCTGCGTAACCTTCAAAACTTATATATACATATTGTAGAAATAATAAAGTTGGTTAATACGCATACAGACACACTCCCCTTTCAGAGGACCCCCAACCCTTTAGGAGGTTAGGTTAAGGTTCGGTTAGGTTCATAATCTCGCCGCGGGGGGTCGAGGGGGGCTGAACCCCCCCCCCCCCCGTTATGAGGTTAGGTTAGGTTCGGTTTGGGTAATAATCCTCCCAGCAGGCAGCAGGGCAAGGCAAGCGGACCACTCTGCAGCTGGCGGGTGGCCTGGCAATGCGGGGCGGGGCGGCGAAAATTTTTTTTGTACATTATGTCACTTCCCCTGCAAAATTTTCTGATACACTGACTTTTAAATTTCCGGAAAATTTTAATGTTTTTTTCGAGGGAACGTCCATTGTTATCAACAAAACGGGCCCCTTAGTTTGGTGAGCAAAAAAGAAAAATCCCTTTGGGGTTTTCCCGGGGAAAAATATAAATACATCCCCTGAAAAAAAAAAACATTTTTGGGCCGGAGAAACTAGTCAGGGGTCTCAAAAAAATTTAAACCCGCCCCGGGTCCTCGTCCTTTTTTACCATAAACAATAAATAATTGTTTTGGGGAGCATTTCCCCCAAAATACTATGATATCACTTACAATTTTTTAATTTTAACTTTCTTATTCAGAACAACTATTTTGCAGTCACCTAAAAGAAATTTTTGAAATCAAAAATGATTGGTTTTTTGTAATCCTTGCTCCTGGTTGTGGGAAAATTAGGTCAAATTTTGGGTTTTGTTAAGTTTGGGGATTCCGGTTGGGTTTTAAATGCCCCTTTTGGGGTTTAAAATAGTTTTAAAAGGGAAGTCCTTATGGAATCAACACCAAATCTTTAATACTCAGACTTATTTTTGGTTAATGAAATAATCTAAAAACATCTTAAAAAGTTTTTTCCTGAAAAGGGGCCCCTACTCTGCATAGCCCAAAAAAATATTACCAAATTTTCCCCCTTTAAACCCCAAACACTGTTTACTTTTCCATTTTTGGAAAACCAAATTTCACTTTGGGGGACGAAACTATTTTTTTTTCTGATGAGTTTTGAATAAATCATCTTCTAACCTTTTTTCTTCGAAAAAATTTTTTTTTTTAAAGTGATTTGCCCCCAAAAAATAAATTGGGGAAAAACAAAAACCTAAAACCAAAACCTTTACCAAACAAAAAACCCTTTCCCAAACCAAAAAACCTTTTAACCAAACCCTTTTACCAAAACATAAACCTTTAAAACAGAACCTTCCCCAAAACCTAACCTTTACCTAACCTTTACCTAACCAAACCTTTTAAACCTAACATAACCAAACCCTTTTAAAACCTAACATAAACCCGAACCTTTCCAAAATAAAACCCTTTTTTACTAACAAAACCCTTTTACCTAACAAAAACCTTTAAACCTAACCAAAACCTTTACCAAACAAAAACCCAAACCTAAAACCAAAACCTAACCCTTACCTAACAAACCTTTCCCTAACATAACCTTTACCAAACCCAAAACAAAACCCTTTTTAACCAAACATAACCTTTACCTAACAAAACCCTTTTAAAACCAAAACAAAACCCTTTTAAAACCAAACCAAATAACCTTTCCCAAAAAACAAAACCTTTACCTAACATAACCTAACCTTTAAAAAACCCTAACAAAAACCCCTTTACCAAACTTTAACTAACCTTTCCTAACCAAACCCTTTTTCCAAAACCTAACTCAAAACCCTTTACCTAACTAACCTTTACCTAACTAACCAAACCTTTTACCTAACATTCCCAAAACCTTTAACCTAACCAAAAAAAAACCCTTAACCCTTTAATACCATACCAAAACCTAACCAAACCTTTACCTAACAAAACCCAACCCTTTTTACCTAAAAATGCCCAAACCCTTTAAACCTAACATAACCGAACCTTTCCAAACCCAAAACCTTTCCCAAAATTTAACCTTTTAAACCAAAAAATAAAAAAACCCTTTTTAACCTAAAAAACCCAAACCCTTTTAACCTAACCTTTTACCAAAACCTATACCTAACCAAACCCAAAAACCTTTACCAAACATTACCAACCCCTTTAAACCTAACAAAAACCCAAACCCTTTTCCCAAAACATAACCAAACCCTTTTAAACCAAACAAAAACCAAACCCTTTTCCCAAAACAAAAACAAAACCTTTACCAAAAACTAACAAAATTTTTTAAACCTAACATAAAAAAACCCTTTTAAAACCTAACAAAAAAAACCCCTTTTACCGAAAAAACCCTTTCCCCTAACAAAACCTTTTTACCTAACAAAACCCTTTTAAAACCTAACACAAACCCAAACCAAA
This sequence comes from Chionoecetes opilio, assembly GCA_016584305.1. Lineage (NCBI taxonomy): Eukaryota > Metazoa > Arthropoda > Malacostraca > Decapoda > Majidae > Chionoecetes > Chionoecetes opilio. The sequence goes on from JACEEZ010000290.1 coordinate 12,555, forward strand.
CCCTAACCCTTCCCCCCCCCCCCCCCCAAAAAAAAAAAAGTGATTGCTACAAAAAACTTTTAGCAGTTTAAATTTTAAAAACCCATAAAAATTTCCCAAAAAAATAGTAAACCGGCCCCCTTGTCCAACGTAAAAATAATAGAAAAAGGGGGCATGCCTACATCGCACACACACCATTTTCAGGCAGGACATAACAAAAATGACACTCGGTCACCACATTATCAAAAAGGGGGTGAATTTGGGGAATTAAAAAAAACTTTTTCGGTGAAGGGGGATGTTTTTTTTATCATATATAAGGGTACCCTGAAAAACTGGACGGGAATTTATATTGACACGAAAATGGGTCCCCCCCAAAAACATAACCATAAGGAAAATTTTGGGGGAAAGGGAGAAAAAAGGGGGCCCCATCCTGGCTAATTTTTGGTGCTTGTGACGACGGGCCCTACCCCTTTGGGCGCTGTGGTGTTATTGTTTATCAAACCCTTTTTCAAAAATATAACCTTCAGTATTCACCTCAAAGTGATAACACTTGTTTAAAGGGTGTCTTATACTAACTTTGTGATGGGTTTTTTGGGCAATTTTTTTGGGGATTATTTTTTTGGGGCCCCCTACCCAACCCTTGGGGGGGTTTTTTTTGGTCGCGAATCAATCCCCTTTAAAAAAACGGTTTTCCCGGTTACCCAAAACGGTGTTTTGGGACACAAAAAAAAAACCGGCTTTATTCTATACTCGGCGGGCAAATAGCTTTCCCTGAAAAGCTATAAAAAGCTTTTTTTTTTCCCTTTTTAACAGGAACTACCGCGTGTAGGTCTCACGGCCTTTTTGTGTTTCCCTTTTTATGTTTTTTTATGTTTTTTAATTTTTCTTTCCCCTGGCAAACTCAGAAGCGTCATCTGAGTAGTTTCGGGGCCGGTCCCCCCCCTTCCAAAAGAAATTTTTGGGCCACTTTGAGAGTGTTTTCAAAAAATTTTTCTTTCCCACTAAAGGGAAAACTAAAATTTTGCTCGAAGGGGCTAAGATAGAAAAGATTCTTTAAAAAAAACCCAACCCCTTCAAAAAACAAACTACCAGAAAACCTTTTTTCACTCAAGTGCTTTTTCATATTCAACGGAAATGGCTTTTAAGGGAAATATTTTTTTTATTTTAAATTTTATTGGTTTTTTTTTTAAATGCAAAAAGTGGGTTTCAGGGCAAATGAACCCCTTTTGGACGGTGGGCTTTGGGGGGAAGCGGTCCCCTTGTCTTTTTCCCATGGGGGAAAGGGTGAACCCCTGCCCCCCCCCCCCCCCCCCCTCTATTTTTTTTTTGTGTATTTATTGATTTAAAGGAAAATAAAATTTTCTGTATAGTTTTTTTTTTTTAAAATTATGCACTTATGTACAAATTCCTGAGCAAATTTTAAATTAAAAAGAAGAATATTCATTTTTTATAATTTTTTTGGGCCCTTTTCCTTTTTTTTTGAGAGGAGCGAGAGAGAGAGCCCCTCTCTCTCACTCCCCCAAATTTTCCCGCCCCAAATTAAACCCCTTATTGGTTTTTCTTGGGTGTGGGAAGGCTTAGCCCCACCTTCCCGCATTGGAAGGGCACTAGCCCTACCACCCCCCCTTTCCCCCACCCTGTAGAGTGGGGGCCCTGAGGGTCCCCGGGGCTGGGGGGGCCTTTCTTTCCCTTTGGGTGCAAACACTGGCTGGGTGTTAGCTGGGGGTGAAGCAGGAACCAAACCCCCCAAGGAACCCCTTGGGCCCGCTTGTGTGGGTGACGGCCCCCAATGTTACGGTGCTGAGGTGAAAATCCAGGGCGGGGCCCACGCCAGGAAATCCTCCCCCGGGTTACTTTTGTATTAGGGAACGTTTTTGGGTTTTCCCCGGGGGCCCCCACCGGGGGTCCTGCAGGCCCCAAAGCCTCCCACCACAGGGGTGTGGGAGAATAGTGCCCGCAATGGAGGGGGTGAGGACCTAACATTGGGGACCACTGTGGCAAAAATGTGGGTCCAGCAAGGGTTTGGGATTTAAAGCACATTCCTTTACCCATACAAAGCAAGACAGGGGGAGGGGGTGACCCTTTTGGGGGAAAGTGGGGCACTTTTGTAAGGATTCTAAAAAGGAGGCACATGCCCCCACACTGGTGAGAGGAAATTTTAGTGGGCGGAAATGGGGAGGAAAAAAATTTTTACCCTCAAAGAGCAGTCCCCCAAAACCCCAACAAAGCTCAACCCCCCACTGGGGAAGAAACTTTTAGTGTCAGGAGTGTAAGGGAAAAAAAATTTTCCCCCCAAAAGCAAATTTTTAACAAAACACAATGCTCACCCCCCACTGGTGAGAGAAAATTTTAAGGTCAGGGGTGTAGGGAAAAAATTTTAAACCCCGAAGAGGGGCCCTCTTAACACACAAACCCCCACCCACACTGGTGAGGGGAAACTTGGGGTGGGCAGGAGGGGGAGGAAAAAATTTTCCCACAAAAAGCACTCTTAAAAACACATGCTCACCCCCCACTGGTGGGAAAATTTGAGTGTCAGGAGTGGGAGGAAAACATTTGCCCCCACAAGAGCAGTCCCTTTAAAACACACATGCTCAACCCCCAAATGGTGAAAAACTTTGAGTGCCAGGAATTAGGGAAAAATTTTCCCGAAGAAACCATCTTAAATCACACATGCTCACCCACAAGGGTTTAAGAAACTTTGGTTGTCAGGGGTGTGGGAAAACATTTAAACCCCGGGGGGGCATCCCCTTAAAACACACATGCTCCCCACACTGGGGAGAGGAAGTAAAAAGTGGGATATTTGCGGCAAATGGGTTTTTTCCCCAGCAAGAGTCCGTGTTGCCAAAGGGATATACCCCTTTGAGGAGGGAGTGGCTGTGTGTGGGGGTTTTGGGTTGTGGTGGTTGGGGGGGGGCTTGCCAGGCCAATTTCAACGCCACTTGGGAGGTGTTTAAAAAATAATAAAGCCCTTCAAAGAATAATTGTGTTTTAATGTTTTATTTTTACAGATTACAGAGGGAAAAATGAAAAAGAGAGATGGGGAAAAGGTTTTTAAAAAAGAAGTGTGTCAGGAGGTTTTATAATAAAGTTATATAAAAATTAATAGGGTTTAACTCTCGCCCAAAGAAAACAGACTTGAGAGAAATCAGTATTATTTAAACCCCTCTTCCTTTCCCCCTCCTCTTCTTTATTGGCAAAATTCCCCCCTCCTCTTCCTCCCCAGAAAGTAAATTTTAATGAAAAAAATTAAAAAAACAATTTTTCCCCAATAATTAAATTTTTGTTTTTAAAATTTTTTTTCCACTACAAGTTTTTTTATATTTATTTATGCTCTAAATGATAAAAAATCAAGAAAGTAAAAAAGGAAAAGGGGGAGAGAGAGAAAAGGGGAAAAGAGAGAAAATAATTTTAGGCAATTTTTAAAAAAAACCCCATAAACAAAAATATGTTTCCCCTTATACCCTGGGGGTTTTTTTCCCCCGCCGTGCTCTCACTTTGCGTTAAACCCCTCGTTCCAGTGTGAAACCCGGGCCACCTGCCCCACCTTTAAAAAGCCTTAAACCCCAAACCCCACCTTAAAACCCCACCCTAACCCCTTAAAACCCCAAAAACCCTTATAGAAGCCAAGGGGAAAGGGGGGAAAACCCCCTTAAAACGCTGGCCTTTCAAAAATTTCGGGAAACTATGCAAAACCGGGTTTATCCCCCCCCCCCCTTGGCGTTATAAAGCGGAGGGTTTTTTGTTATTGCAGGGAAAACCCCCAAAACCCTGTTGGGAAATTAATTTTAAAAAGTTTAAAAGGGGGGTCGCACAACTTGGGACTGTTGGGGCCCCCCGCTTTTAAATCTTTCCTGTGATAAAGGATTGGTAGTAGGGAATTTAAACAAAAAGTATAAAATAATAAAGTGGGGGTCCTTTTGGGGCAGTTTTGGTGTGGGGGGAAAAATTCCAAATTTTATTTTTTTTAATTGTTATTTTCTCTTAACTTTCTTTCCCCTTTCCTTTTTTTTTACCATTTCACAAATTTTTGTATTTTTCCCCTCCTTTTGGTTTCCACTTAACTTTTTTTTTTCTTTTTATCTCACTTTTTTTAAACCCCCCACTTCTTTTTACCCCTTCTTTTTTTGAACTCCTAATTTTTCTTATTTCCTACTTTTTGCGGGTTTTTGTTTTTTATTTTTGGTTTCATAAAATTTTTTTGGGGGGCTATTTTTTTTCCCCAAATTTTTTTAAATTTTTTTTCTCATTTTTTTTTATTTTTTCTTCAATTTGGGGGGTTTGGCTGGGGTGGTATGGGTTTTTGTGGCTGGGTGGTGTGTTGATGTGGGGGTGGGTGGAAATGATTGGGGGGTGTGGCTGGCAGGAAAGTGTGATGTGGTGTGGCTTTGGAGTGTAATTTTTGGGGTTTCATGGTGGGGGGTGGGGGGGGGTGGTGTCGGGGGATGTTGTGATGGGGGTGGGGGCTGGGGTTTATATGGGTGGTTTGGGGGGGTGAGGTATGATTGGGGGGTGGCTGGGGAAATGGAAAGTGTTTGTGGGGGGTGGCTGGGAGTGATTTTTGGGTGGTTTTTCCCGGAGTGATGTGTGATGTGGTGGTGGCTTGGGAGTGGTTTGGGTTTTTGGCTGGGAGTGATGTTTTGAAAGGGGTGTGGCCCGGGAGTGATAAAAGGGTTTGGGGGCGGCAAAAAAGGGGGTAAATTGGTGTGGCTGGGTTAAAAGGGGTTTGGGGCCCCCAAACAAAAGGGTTTGGCCTTTGGGGGGATGTTGTTTGGTTCTAGTGGGTTAATTTGGTTTCGGCAATATTTGTGGAAATGTGGGGGCTGGCCCCTTAAAAAGGGTATGTATTGGGGTTTCCCCGGGAAAATTAATTGTTGATTTTGGTTTTAACCCTTTTGGGGGAATTAACGAATATGGCCCCAACACAACAAAAACAACCAAAAAATCGTGCTGTTCTTGGGCGGCCTTTTCCCCCAAGCCCCCCTTTTAAAAACCACAAAAATGGACTTTTGAGCATTCCTGCGCATGTCCTCGCTCCACTCCCACCGACAACTTCTACGTGGTCAACCTCATCCCCCTGAACGTCACCACCTTTGACCTGACCACCCTGCTGGCCGCCGCTGCCGTCTACCCATCACAACGCCCCGCCGTCATCCCCTCTCACCTGTGCCTTCCTGGGGAAAGACTAATCAACTCTCCAGACTGTGATTACTTCACGGCTGTACACCAGGGCGACCATCCTCCACACAGACATCACTGCCCTTCAACAACAACAAAAACAACAACAACAAATGGACGTCGGCAATAGTTAAAATTTGGGGACGATGACGACGTAGTTATCATCGAAGACACCACAAAAAACCTAACGAGTGAGTACTATCATACACTCCCACACCTTTATAGCGCGTAGTTAACCTTGTTCACCTTTAATTAAGGGTCATTAAGGGTTATGTAAAGACGTGTTTGTAGCTTCATATTGGCAGGGTGTTTTGGTGGGTTTCTGTGGAATTTTTGGGGTTTTTTGTGGGTTTTTGATGGTTTTTTTGGGATTTTATGGTTGTTTACTTACTTGGTTTACTTGGTTAGATTTAGAGGGTCTTCCTCACAGCTGTGGTGGCCCACCGCTGCTGCCATTCGGAGAGTCTACTTTCAGGAGAGCCATCTGGTCTGGCACAGAGTTTGAAGGGATCTTTGAGCTACCGTGGTGTGATAAGACGTTGTGCTCCAGCTCCTCCACCAAAGTATAACCGCTACTATCGCTTCACTAACCCCGACCACTCACTAAGTTTGTTGTTTTGCCTGATTCTGCTGTGTGGTATTGGGGTATGGGTTTTGCCTGGTTCCCCCCCTTTCCCGGTGATTGATGCGCCTGCGGACACGCGCCGCCAGCCGGCTGCCCGTGGGCATGGACCACTTCAACTGTCCAAAGAGGTCCGCTCGCCTTCCCCTCCGTTGGGAGACCCCCCTCCTAAAGACCTGCAAGTTGCACGCCCTTGCCTCCCTCCTGCCTCCCCCCCTCCCGCGATGCTATACCCACCACTTCTGCTGCTTCTGAAAACCGCCCCGTCTCTGCCTTCCAGCCCAATCGCCTCACATCGTCAGGTCCTAGGGACTCAGTCTTATAACCCCGGGGAAAGGGTCCAGGGGGATTTTTGATTCCATTTTTAAAAAAAAATTTTTGTCTAGCACTCTAACCATCACCGGGGGGGGCAGAGGTATCAAATTTGAGGTGGCCAAACCCAAACCTTGCCCACCCCCCCGAGTCGTCACAACGCTGGGGGAGGTCCGTAAAGTTGGGTTGCATCGACGACGACCCCCCCCCCCTAAAGTTCGGGAAATTTTCCCCCGTTTCCCCAAAATGACAACTGACGAGATTCTGGCTGGGCTGACTTACTTGACGGCTCCCCTTCAGAATTGTTAGTGCCCTTAGACTCCCGATCCCGTCCGGGGCGGTGAGTCGGAGGCCAACATGGCAATAGGGTCAAATTTCGGGGCCCCCTTTCCCGACCGGGTCTTAGAAAAACGCGGTTGTACTGGGGGGGTCCGGCCCCAACCCTCCTTCCCCGGTGCACCCTGCCCCCTTTTTTTGGCCAGGTTGCCACCTCAACTAAGATCCGCTGCAGTAACTCCCCGGGGTTTTCATGTTCGAGGGGTGTCCCCCGGCCCGGTGTACCCCTTTTTTTGTGGTGATGCCCACCGCCCCCCTATAAGCAGTGCCCGGGTTCCCTCCAGGCGATGCAGGTCAATCCTTCAAATGACCCCACCTGTTCCATCTCGGATGGAAGAGGAAGCGAGGGGCATCCCCTGGGACCTTCCGCCCAAAGGGGGGCCCCCTGTACGGGACCCGTCCTCCCTACTCGCCACCTTCCGTGCCAGCCTTTTCCAGGGCCCCCCCTGCCTGTCAGCCTAACAAGGCCTGCCCCTGCCATCCTATTTGAAATCCCATTATTCGGGAGAATAGTATGAGAATTATTATTATTAAATTCCCGAGCTATTCTTGTCAGTAGTAATTTTTTTCTTATTTCTCACGGGTGATCATCGCCCGCTCTCATTACCCCATTTTTTTTATCTTCTACCCTTCTTCCGCCATTTTTTTCTTCCTTTTTTTTACCCCTTCTCTCTCCACCCCCACACCCGTATGCGAGCCCAAATTCGGGGAAAATTATTCTGCGATCAGGATAACAAATATTCGTTTTTTTTATTTTTTGCCACCCAAAAGGTCAGCCCAAAGGAACTCTCCCAGAGTTTTAACGTTTTTCAAATAATCCCTATCGTTATCGGTTTATGGCCCATATGGGGGCCCGTTATAGTAAGGCCCCCCCGTAAATTAAAGCCCCCCAAAAAAATCAAGCAATCTTCAATACCACTTCACTCTGAAATAGGTTTGGGAGGGCCCATTACATATAAAACCTCCTTTTGAATTTTTAGGTTTAAAAAATTTTAAATTTCTTTAACAAATAACTGGTGGTTTTAGGGACAGTCTTTTTTCTGAGGTACGCGAGTTTCCATTATTTTAAATAGTTTATTTGGGGATTATAATTTTTCATCTGAATTCACGGTGAGACTTTCAAACAATTTTCCTTTTTTGTTGGGGGGAACCCCGAGGCCCCAACGATCTTTTCGTCTCTTCCGGTTGAGAAAAGACCTTCGTACCTAATCCGGGTTCTTTCTCCCTTAGTATATTATTTTAAAAATTTCTATATAAATATATAGGTACAGTTCAGTTATAAGGATAGATGTTCCCGCCCATCCTTTAAGTGTTTTTTAAAAGGGTGAATCGTCCTTCGCGTCTTGCGGGCTGTCCGTGTCTCCTTCAAAAAGCCACATGGTTTTACTGTAAACACAAAAAACTTTCTCGCCATTCTTTCTCTACTAGTACCTATCTTCCCAGGTGTGTTTTAAAAATTTTAAAGTATTATGTTACCAGTTAGGGCAATGAAAATAAATAAAATTCTTAAGGGGGATTTTGCTCAGAAGAGTTTATCTCATCACTAAGGGAGATTCCTAGGTCAGAGGTGAAGTCGCATTTCTTATGTCAGAATTAGGTTTTCTCATATAGTGTTAACCCTGATAGCTAAAGATGATCTCAAGTGAAAAAACTTACCTGTTTACAAAATAAAAGGTTTTCTTTTACAAATATATTTTTGGTGTTTTTATGAAAACCCGGTGATTATTTGAGAAAAGGAAAAAAATTCCCCACACCCCAAAAAGAGTTCCGCCTTTACTAGGTATAATCCCTAGTACCGACCACGACTACAAGATAAATCTAGATTAAATTAATCAATCCCCCCGGGAGTAATCATAGCGAAATACTGTCGGGGGCTGGTGCAGCAAATCCCCCTTTCCCCTAAGTATCCCCCTTTGTTCGTACTCTCCGTAGTGAAAGGGGTCAATAAATCAGATAGTGAAGTCAGAAGCAAATTTAAATCCTTCCTTTCAATTTGAATTTTTTATCAAATACCCCCAAGTAAATTTTAAAAGCAACTTTGACGAGTTATAATACCCCAGCCCCAGTACCCCAATTTCCGTCATGACACTGGTGCAAAAAGGGGTTGTATATTTTTTCCCTTTTAAAAAACAGAACAGAAGCGCACCGGGAAAAAAATAACAAGATAGTAAATTTTTTCAGAAAATTTTTCATATAGTAATCGATCTTTATAAGTAGGCTTATAAAAATTTTCCCCTAAAAAACCAAACCCCCAATACATACAAAACCATGACCATGTGAGCGTGAGCGGTAAAAGCAAGCCGTAGCCGCCCCCCAGCCGTAAATTTCCCCCACCGGGACACCCAGCCAGCCGCCCCCGCCGCCCCTTCGCCGCGCCCTTAGGCATGCGCGCGCCTCGATCCCCAGCTTCCCCTAACTCGGCCACCCTCACCCATCGCCACGCGCTAGCACGACGCTCACCTCAGACTCCGCCCCCATCCAGTCCGCCGCCCTTGTAGCTGCCCTGTAGCCGCATCTAGCCGCAAACCAACACGCCTCGACACCCCCACCGGGCAGGAGAGGACGTGAAGCCTCGTCGGGAGGGAAGGGGGTTCCCTCGGTCTACCCGTACCGACATGACTGCGCTGAAAACCACAGGCCCCAAAACCTGTACATAATTGCCGGCAGGGAATCAAGGGGCGTCTGAACAGCCCTGTCCGCCGCCACCTGTCCTGCAACAACCACAGAGAAACGCGGTGACCCAAACAGTAGGAGACGGAGGATACAGCGACACCGGCTCAGGAAGGGCACCTTTTAGTTTCCCAAAGAACCTAAGGGTTCCTAAAACTTTTTGAAGAGCTAAAGGGCCATAAAGAAGTCCCGGGCGTAAACAAGCCCCATGATGTCACCCTCCACAAAAAGATGGAGAAGTTCGGTACCCAAATTTTTTAAATTAAAAAATCGGGGGGAAGAATTTTTTTGAACAAAACATTAAAAAAAAATTTTATTTTATGAAGTTGAAATTTTTTTTTTATGAACTTGAAATTTTAATCTACTCTGTTTAGGGTAGTTGTCGTCACCCGGTTATTAAAACTCTTGTGGAAATCAAATAAAAAAGGGTAAAGTCATTGAAAGGATTCAAAACAAATTTAGGGTCGTATGTTCGTAATATACCAGGTAAGAGGTTTATTGGGATACCATTTTCAGAGAATTTCATTAAAAGATCAGTCTGGTTCGGTGAGTCTTCAAGGTATTTTAATTTAAGTTACAATCAACACGACCAGGTAATTCAGGTGAAAGATTAACGAAAAGTGTTCAATGTAAATTTGTGAATAAGAGGTGGTGTAGTGTCAGACTAATGAAAAAATTGGGCTAGGAGATTCTCATGTCTAGAAAATCGGAAACGTCGATTTCACGGGCGAAAACCCCGGTTCAGTGGGAAGTATTTTAATTTGAGATAGTAGTACACGCTTTTTCACTTTACAGTCAAACCCGCTTGGGGGTGTGACGGGCATTTTTAGGATTGTAGGTCTTATCATTTACAGAGGCCCAAACCGGCGTGCGCCCCCTTGGGATAATTTTTCTGACCCAGAAAGCGGACTAAGTCCCAAAGGTTTACGGGCACGTTTATTACCCAGGTATAGGTTGACGGGATACTTCCTTTCATTGGATTTTTGGTAAACTAAACACAAGCAAACCCCCCCCTTTTCAAAAAACAGAAGAATTTCTATTAAATTCACTTAAATTGTCCCCTACACACCTCCCCTTGACGCAGTTTTAAAAACGGAAACTGATCGTAAGTACGACTTTGAGCCATGAATTTAATTTTCCCCCCAGAATAGACGCGTGTAATGCCCATTATTTGGGAGATATAGTATGAGAAATTTTATTATAAAACCCGAGCATGTCTTGTCAGAGGGAATTTTTTTCTCTAGTCTCACGGTGACTCATCGCCCTGCTCTCATTACCCCCATTTTGTTTATCTTTTATCCTTTTTCGCCATTTTCTTTTTTTTCCTTTTCAACCTTCCTCTCCCTCACATGCCTATGCGAGTCCAAAATTCCTGGGGTAAAATTAAATTTTGCGACAGTGATAAATAATGATGTCAGTTCTTTTATCTTTTGCCCGCCCTCTGGCAGACCCAAAGGGAAATCCCCCGAGTCTTAACGTCCTTAAAATAATCCCTATCGTTTTCGGTTATGGTCATAAAAAAGGGGGGTTTAGTAAGGATCCCGCTAAAAAAAAAAAGCCCCCAAAATTAAGCAAATCTTCAATACCCTTCACTCTGGAAATAGGGGTTCGGAGGGCGACATTACAATAAAACCTCCCTTTTTGAATATTAGGTTAAAAAAAATTAAATTCTTCTACATCAAAGTAATGGTTGGTATTAGGGACAGTCTTTTCTGAGGTAAGCGAGTTTCATTACTTAAATAGTTATTTCGGGATTTAAGTTTTTTATCTGAATACGGTGAGACTTTTCCCAAAAAAGTTCCATTTTTTTTGCGGGGAAACCCACGAGGCCCCCCCCGAGTCATTTTGTCTCTTCGGTCGTTGCAGGTAAGACCTTCGTCCTAAAACTCCCCGTTTTCTTTCTCCCTTTAGTATATTATATCTATATTTCTTATAAAAATAGGTACAGTTTTAGGCATAAGGCATAGATGTTCCGCCCCCTCCTATAAGTGTTAAACGGGAATTCGCTCTTCGCGTCGTTGCAGGCTGTCCGTGTCCCTTCAAAAGCCCATTGGGTTTTTCGTAACCACAACAACCTTTTCGCCAATTCTTTCTTACTAATACCTATCTTCAGGTGTGATTTATAAATATTTAAATATTTTGTTACCTAGTTAGGGGGAATGCAATGAATAGAAAATTCTAGGAAGGAGATTTTAGCCAGAAGAGCTTTTTTATCACTAAGGGGGATTCCTAGGGAGAGCGTGAAGTCGCATTTCTTATGTCGAGTAGAGTTTTTCGATATAGTGTTCCCCCCATTGTAAGATGATTTAAGGGAGAATTACCAGTTTCAAAATAAAAAGGGTTTCATTTACAAAAAAGTTCTTTTGTTTTTATGAAAACCCCGGTGATTATTTAGATAGGAAAATAATTCCCCACACTTCAAAAGGTTCCCCCTTTACTAGGGGATAATCCCTAGTCCGACCAGACACCAAAATCAATTTTGTATTTAAAATTAATCTAACGTGCCCCCCGGGAAATAAACATAGCGAAATACTGTCAGGGCTGGTGGCAGCAAATCTCCTTTCCCCTTAAGTATACCCCCTTTTTCAGACTCTCCGTATGAGAAGTGGTCCACTACAAACAATAGTGAAAATCAGAAAATAATTTAAAACCCCCCTTTCAATTTTTAATCTTTTTCAAATTACCCAAGTAATTCATTCAACAACGTTTACGAGTTAAATACCCCAGACAGTTACCCCAATTTTCCGTCATGACACTATGAGTCCCTCCCCTTTCTGTTGTCCAGCTGGCTGCTGGGTGCGTCACCCCCCCCGTCCACCCCCTACAGTGGGGGCCCCTCCTCCAAACCCCAAAGGGCCAACAGTCCCCCCGGACCGTAACATACCCCCCTTAAAAATAGGCACGGCCCTCCCCCCTGCCCAAGGGCCCCAAGGGAGGGTATGGGGGGACTTTCCATCCCCCCTACCCCCCTTATCACCTAATCCCCCACCCCCACCTGTTCCTTCCCCGCCCCTTTCCCCCCTCAGCGCCATGCCCCAAAGCCAGCACTCAAAAGCCCTGCCCCACTGGGCCCCCGGCTAACCCTTTCGCCCCCCTTCTCCTTCTCAGGCCAGCAGCTTCGGGCTTTGCATGGCCCGCCTTTATTAAGGGGGAAATTTCAACCCCTTTCATTTAATTTTTTTAATCTCTTATTTCAGGTTCCAGCTCAGGGACGCCTCATTTCGATGCCTGCCCGGCCTCCTTACCTTCCTTATGTCCTCACGCGTGAGTCTTTACTCCCCCCCCATTCATCTTCCCCCCTTTCAAA
>JACEEZ010000291.1:0-26195 GCA_016584305.1 Chionoecetes opilio
GGGAGTTTTTGGTTTTTTTTAAGGAAGGGCCGGAGGAAAAGGGGGGGTTTACGTGCGCCACACTTTTTTCCTCTTGTGACCTGCATCGCCACTTTTTTTTCCCTTCCGGGCACTTTTTAATCAGTTTTGGTTTTAATTAAATTAATAATTAATTATAACAAATTTTTTTGATTATTTTTTGTAGATTTTTTTTTTTTTTACTTTGCGAAAAAAATGTTTGAAAAAAAATTGAACTGAATATACCTTCCCCAACTTCTTTTTATCTTTTTTTTTTTTGGGTAAAAAAAAATTGGGTTTGTCATAGACAAACTATACGTTTCTGTGCAAATATTTTTTTTTTCAGAAATTTTTTTTAAGATAATTTTTTTTTTTTAGTGATTAAAAAAAAAAAAACATAAAGCGTTTCTCCCAACGAACTTTTGACCCCCACCCCCACCACCACCACCACACCACCACCACACCACCACCCCCCACACCACCACCAACCACCACCACACCACACCACCCCACCACCACCCCCCACCCCCACCACCCCCACCACACACCACCACCCACCACCACCACCAAAAAAAACCCACACCAAAACACACCCCCACCCCACCACCCCCCCCACACACCACCCCCCCCACACCACCACCACCACTCTACCAAAATTAAATAAGTTTTTAGACGCTTTTTTAGCATTTCTTCCTAAAAAATTTTTTTTCTTCATCAAAAATAAATTTTTCTTGTTGTTATGATTACGGGGGGTGAGGGTGTGGGTGTGGGGGGTGTTAAAGGGAAAGGGGGGAGAGGGATAAAAGGGGTTTTATATAGCCCATTCCCCTCTAGCTAACATACCTCTTTCCCACCCAGCACAGCCCCACCCCCAGGAACCCTGACCCTGTCCCACCACCACCACCACCACCCACCAAACCTCCCACGCCAAAATTAAAGTGAAAAAGTTTTAGTGTTCTTTTTTCCCATGTGTTATTAGCCATGCAATATAATAAAATAAAAAAATAATAAAATAATAATAATTTTTTTCACCCCGAAGGGTACAAGAAAGACACAAAATGATATATAGACGAGGGAATGAATTAAGTAAAAAAAAAACAAACAATAATAGCTATGACCTTTAAAAAAAAATTTAAAAAAATAAAATAATATAGGGCGCACTATAGAGACCAGAGAAAAAAGGGGGGGTTTATAGAAGTTGAAGGGGGGATAAAGGGATATAATAAAGGAGGTAGGAAAAGTTCTCACGGCTAAACCAGGGGAGAACAAGAAGAAGGATTCAACTGGAAAGCGTAATTTTAAAAAAAAAAATGGAAAAACTTTTCCAAATAGGGTTTTAAAAGTTGGGAAAGGGTCGTAGACAGGTAGTTAGTGCGGAGTCATTAGAGAGCTTTTAAAAGGAGGCAAGACAGTCGTTATGGATGGGGATGAAAAGGTGGATGTAATTAGTGTTTAAGTAACAGAACTACCACGTGTTAGGTCTCCCAGCCTCATTGTAAGCTTCCTTGTTGTCTTATGTTTCTTATTAAGGTCTTTATAGTATTCATTACCAGGAGTGTAAAAAGTAGAGAAGTGCTGAGGTATTCTAAGCTTTTATTTGCCTCTAGTCAGACCTCAACCTAGACTAGTTATATGATTCCTTATGTTCTTCTTATGTGTTATGTTATTATATATCCTCTCCCCTCCATGCCTCTAGCAACACAACTCCGTTCTTTCCCCAGCCAGCCGGAGACCACCTGCCACGAAAAAAAACTGAAAATAGTGAGAATAATTTAAAGGAAGTTGGAGAAAGTGAGAAACTAAAAACAGTGAATAGAAAATGTGTGAAAATAGTAAACTATTTAAGAAAAGTAAGAAAACTTGGAGAAATTTTAAGAGAATGAGTGAAACTTGTGAGAAAAATTTAAAGAAAGTTAGAGGCAAAGTGAAAACTTAGATAATTTAAATAGAGATCCATAGTACCTTACCCAGAAAAGATCTGAAAATAGGGAGAACATTTAAAACCCTTCACGCCCAGATCTTCCTTGGCTTATACAAAATTGTCTGTGTCGAGCCATAAAATACGAAAACAGAACTTAAATACTTAATTATTTAGTGGCCAAGGGAACTAAACATGTAATAGCTATAAAACATTGCTGTATATCATAAAAAATCGTCTAATGGTACTACCCAAAAAACAGGTGGAAATTACGTCCTGGGTTCTCCAAGGGGTTTAATACAAGTTAGGAGACAGTGAAATAGAAAGTGAAAATACTGAGGAAAATTTAAAGAAAGTTACAGAAAGTGAATAGCAAATGAGTGAACTTAAACTTAGTAAAAAAAACTAACTTAGTAAAAAAAACTTAAACCTAGTAAAAAAACTTATTGAAAAAGAACTTATACTTAGTGGAAAAAAAACTTATACTTAGTGAAAAAACCTTACACTTTGTGAGAAAAAAAATAAAATTTAGTGAAAAAAACTTAAACTTAGTGAAAAAAAACTTAAACTTAGTGAGACAAAAAACTTACTAGGTGAGAAAAAAACTTACTTATTGAGAAGAAAAAAATTAAACCTAGTGAAAAAAAACTTACTTAGTGAGAAAAAAACTTAAACTTAGTGGAAAAAAACTTAAACTTAGTGGAAAAAAACTTATATATAGTGAAAAAAACGCAAACTTGCGAAAAAAAAACTTAAACTTTATGAAGAAAAAAAAACTGAAAAAAACTTAAGCTTTGTGAAAAAAACTTACTTAGTGAGAAAAAAAAATTAAACTTAGTGAAAAAAACTTACTTAGTGAGAAAAAAACAACTAGTGAAAAAAACTCAAAAAAAATTAACTTAGTGAGAAAAAAGCTTAACCCTAGTGAAAAAAACCTTAAACTTAGTGAAAAAAAACGAACTAGTGAATGAGAGAAAAAATGAAGAAAAAAATGAACGAAGAAATAAATCCGTTAATTCGGTCACCCCCGGCACACTACACTTATCTCCGCCACATACCGTCCACAGAACGAACTGTACGGAACACGCACGCACATACTAGCTACTGGGTCGTAACGTAAAAAATAAATAATAATTAAGTGCTTATTGAGCTTAAATGGCTTAATTATTAATATAATATAACTGTTCGCATTGATCTTTTCTCCTATTAATAGCGTACACGTGTATTTCGGTGTGTGTACAGTTTTAGTGAGCATGCATTTCTTTATGGCGAGTGTTAGTGTCGTGTGTGTATAGCATAAGGTTCACGACCCATCACCCACAAGTTTTACCGAAAGGTAATGGAGTTAAAATTTGTTTATGTGGGTATTCTTCCTTTCTAACACACACACACACACACCAACACAACACACAGTACACACACAACACATAAGAGACTTCTACACACACACGACACACACACACACACACACACACACACCACACGCCAACAACACACATCACACATACACAACTACAGAGCACAACAATACACACACCACACACAATACACACAGCTCAATCAACACAAACACATAACAAACACACATGTTTCATCAGAAAGAAAACTGATCCCAACACACACACCTAGCTCAAAGCAAAACAGCAGAAAGCATTGCAAACATACAATACACAATAAACTGTTCAATTAATTTTTTCCCTACATTAATAGCGTAGCACGTGTATGTTCGTGTGTGTGTACGTAGTTTTTAGTCGAGCATGGATTTCTTTATGGCGGGAGTGTGTGCATGTGCGCGTGTGTATGCATATCACCACTCAGCATCACCACCACCAAGTTCGCCGAAAGGTAAATGCAGAGTTAAAATTCTGTTATGTGGGTATTTCTTCCTTCCTTCCCCACCCCCCGCCCCACCCAAAACCCAACCCCACCACACAAACACACAAAAAAACACACACACCCCACACAAAACCACACACACACACACACACACACACACACAACACCACACACACACACACCCACACGAGTTCATTCAAAGCATTATATATACACACACACACAAAACACAGGCACACATGAGTTCTTCAAAGCAATATATACACACAACACACACACACACAAAACACACACCACATGAGCTCATTCAAAGCAATATATGACCCACACCACAACACAATAACAACACACATGAAGTTCATTCAAAGCAATATACACACACACAAAACAACACATGTGTGTTTCAGTTCAAAGCAATATACCCACACAAACACCCATGAGTTCATTCAAAGCATATATACCACCACACAAACACACACACACATTACTCATCAAAGCATATGTACACACACAACACACACCACCCCAAACCGAGTTCGTTTCAAAGTCAATTAATCACCACCCCCACAAACACACCACACACATGAGTTCATTCAAAGCAAAATATGATATATATAAATATATCTATATTCTCTTATATATATATATATATATATTATATTATATATATATATATAATACATACACACACATACCACACACACACACACACACAAACACACACAACATGAGTCATTCAAATCAATATATATATATATATATATATATATATATATATATATATAATATATATATATATATATATATATTATATTATATATATATATATGACACCACACCACACACACACACCACCCACACACACACACACACACTAAACCACACACACAAAGGCCAACACACACACACACACACACACACACACACACACACACCACACACACACAACCACACACAGTCACACACACACAACACACACACACACACACACACCCCATTATTCATTTCAAAGCGATATACGATACTCTTCTTCATTTTAAATCATGCTCTCAACCTTTTTGATGTCGTCAAGTCGTGATTCCATAAAAGCTGTCCACCTCAATTTTTTTTAAATCTCTAGAATTCTCACGGCTTTTGACATTGTAAATCTAACTATAGCATTCTACAAAATATATAGGTTAGGAAAAGGCAGTTTTTCACTCATCTTTATTTACAGTTTACCTATTTTCTGTATATACACATGCGTCCTAAACTATAAATATAGCAAGCAAAAATCAACTACCCTAGGAATTCCGGAGCAAATGCATTTTCTTCATGAAACTAAAGTAAAATCGCACCAAATTCGGTTATATTTTATTAAATCAGACAACAAAGCCTTTTTCTTCAAGTTAAAAATCAGTGGCCCTGGCTGCTGTTGCAATTTGTCTGCTTATCAGCTTAAATCGATGCATCAGGGTTGGAATGCACTGATTTAAATCCTTCTATAATATTACCCACTAATATTATTGCTATCATGATGTGTTGTATTTAGCGTTTCGTTTGCAGGTGACGTGGGTGCTGCCATGCCAAAAGTGAGGTGTACGGATTGATTCCACCGGTTTGGTTATAACATTTTATGGATTTATCTCCGGTATCTTTATTATATCTATGAATACCTATGACTATCTATGTACCGTCGTATTGTTTTCTTTACGTAACTTGTGTAATACGGCTGTACTTTGCTATATAAATTAGTCTGTTGTTACCATAAAAATTACGAAAAGAAACTTAATAACCAATTAGTTAATCGACGATTATACTAAAACCAGGTCATATTTCTATAAATAGTTGCTATTATTCACTAAGACTCGTCATAATGGTACCAAATTACAATGAAAAATAACGTCTGGGTCTCAAGGGGTTAACGTCAGATTTTTCGCCACTTTGTCTTATGACCGCGGTGGGCAACCTGGCGCTTGTCAGAGAGAGACCTGTGCGCTCATTGCCACCCTACTGAAAAACGTCCAAATTAGTCCTTAAAAAAAAATAAAGATAGAATCTGGGCATAGAAAGCCGCAGTACAATAGTGTATGTGACCTAGGTCCTAGGTCTCTAGGAAAATATTGATAATTCTTGTCTTATTAACTTGTACTTGCTCGTAATTTGCATTCTATGTATAAAACTGTGGCTCCATCAGCACTGCTGCCCTGCCAAGCTTGAAGAAACTGTGCTACTCTCAAAATTCCCTGGGTGGGCCGACCTCTGGCTTTTGAGTCAGACGGTCCGAGATACACTTCCATTCTATTTGTCAGGCGTTCACATTTAAATTTGGCGGATGAGTTTTACGCCCCGGATGCTCTTGGTGACAGACATCCCAATTTACGGCTGAGGGGCCAGGTGATTGCCTGCCATGGCTAACGACACCCCCTGCCCGGAGCATTGCAAACACCGTCACAAAATCTTCCTGTCTCATATTTGTATAGGAGATGCAAGCATCCGTGCAACCTTTGTACTGTATATACCAATCAGGGAGTCACAGAAGTGCAACCCATTCACTGGACAATAATGTATTAAATGAGACAAGGTGCACTAAACATGACGATCAACCATGATAGCTGCACAATAACATTACATAGAAGTCGGGGTTAAGTCTTTCACACAAGAGGTGATGTATTTCAACCCTGCTCTAAATGGGGAGGCGGTGGCAGAGTGGGTGCGCTCCGTAGTGGCGTTTCTCGGTGACCCGAGTTCGATCTCGAGTGAGACCCATAAATCTACATAAAATCTTTCTGGTACCGTCGAGTGTGCCTAAGAACCCCACATCAGCTGCCCCTTCACTCTGCCTTGGATTGCGAGTGCATTCGGAGGAAACATAGGGGGGCGCAAATGAGCCTCTAACACAGGCTGTTCCTATACAATCCTGCTGCGGCCACCCGGGTGAGGCCACCCATCACAGCCCTCAAATGTGCTCCAGCCTGCCTCCCACCCTTAGGCACTGCCCCTAATAGGCAGTATAGGCATTATGTGTAAAAAAAAAAAAAAAACCGGCCCCGTCTTGTCTGAGGCAGTCCTGGCTCCTAGAGGCAATTGTGTTGAACACTCTGTGGCCACTCTGCCTTCCTGACGTGGCCGGCCTCTTGGTGCCACTCTGCCTTCCTGACGGCCGCCATCTTGGTGGCCACTCTGCCTTCCTGCGCTGCCCATCTGGTGCCACTCTGCCTTCCTGACGGCCGCCATCTTGGTGCCACTCTGCCATTCCTGACGGCGCCATCTTGGTGCCCTCTGCCACCTGACGGCCGCCATCTTCGGTGTGACGGCCGCTGCATACCACCCAGGGTTCAGGACGATCTCCTAGACATGCTCCTTCAAGAACACTTATAAATGCCGGGTTGAAGCATTATAAAATGCGTTGAAGCATTATAAATGCCGCTGAAGCATTAAATAGATGCGTTGAAGCATTATAAAATGCCGTGAAGCATTATAACATGCGCGTTGCAGCATTATAACATGCCGCTGAGCATTAAATAATGCCGCTGGAGCATTATTATTGCGTGTTGAAGGATTATAATGGCCGTGAGCATTATAAAATGGCCGCTGCAGCATTAAAAAATCATGGCCGCTGAGCATTAAAATAAATGCCGGTTGAGCTTTAGAAAATGCCGCTGAAGCATTATAAATGCCGTTGAAGCATTAAATATGACTTTGTCAGCATTATAAAATGCCGTTTAAGCATTAAATAATGCCCGGTTGGAAGGCATTATAAAATGCCGTTGAAGCATTAAATAATGCCGTTGAAGCATTATAAAATGCCGTTGAAGTGCATTATAATAATGCCGCTGAGCATTATACAAATGCCGCTTAAGCATTATAAAAATGCCCGTTGAAGCATTATAAATGCTGCTGAATCATTAAATATTGCCGTTATGAGCATTATTAAATGCCGTTGAAGCAGTATAAAATGCCGTTGGAAGCCTTATAAAATGCCGTTAAAGCATTATAAATGCCGTGAAGATTATAAAATGCCGTTTGAAGCATTATAAAGGCCGTTGAAGCATTATAAAAGGTCGTTGAAGCATAATAACATGCCGTGAAGCATTATAAATGCCGTTGAAGCATTTATAAAATAGCCGTTGAAGCATTATAAAATGCCGTTGAAGCATTATAATGTCGTTGAAGCATTATAAAATGTCGTTGAAGCATTATCAAACTGCCGTTGAAGCATTATAAATGCGTTGAAAGCATTAAATCATACCGCTGTCCATTATAAATGCCGTCTGACGCATTATGAAAATGTCGCTGAAGCATTAGAAAATGCCAACATTTTGTACATGGAGATATGCCTTTTCATGCCCCGTGCACTTTGATCACGTGGCTGCGTGCCACAAGATCTTGTATCACACCCCACCCTGTGGCTTCGTCGCCCAGGGCCCCTCAGGGGACCCCCGGGGGCACTGCCAAACATACCCAGCATGGCATTAGGGAACCCCTGGTCATCTCAGTTCTACGAGGCAGGTGGTGAGGTATTATGATGGCCAGTGCATGACAGGGCGGGCCGTCTAAGGTGCCCCCGGGGGACCTCTAACAAGGCCAAGGGATCTCGGGGGAGACATGGATTGTTTTTAACCGGCTGGAGGCAACCCCCGATCTCCGACGCCCTGAACGTGTTTATTCTGTGAGACGTCAGTACTACATGGACTGCCCCGCCCGGCACCCGCCGCTCAGAGTGTTGGTGAGTTGTCACGGCCAACCTCAGCACCCAGTCGGAAACCCAGAACGTTTTATTTTCATTGGTATTTGTACCATTAGCAATTTTTGGTGACTATAAGCACTTTTTATAGCTATGACCTGGTTTAGTATCCTTGTCCACTACTTAACGAATTTGGTATATTCAGTGACTTGTGTAATTTTATGGCTCGACAACATACAATTATTTATAACAAGAAAGATCTGGGTGTGAAGGGTTAAGCCTTTATGCCTAGACATTAAAAAAACAGTCTACAGTTATCTTATCCTTACCAAGTAATTAAAGTTTTGTGTCAACATATCTGAGCATTCATTACAAATAAGGTTTTTTACTTCAATTTCATACCTGAATGTTGAGGGAATCATCAAATATTCTCAATCTTTAATGAAAGCGTTTGACAAACGTTGGAGGGTATGGGTATGCCCGTGCCCCCACGATGACCCATGTCCATACCAGGAGGGGCTACCCTGCTCCGAGACAACCCTTGTTCAAGGGGTATGGCATTAGGCGGGAGAAATACCCACCGTTTCTACCTCTCTAAGTGACTTTCCTTTCGGGCCTTTTTCCTGGGTGCCGGGGCGAGTGGATTACTGGGGCGTCATATTTCCCCAGTAGGCACCCGGTTCCTCCACCCCGAAGACCCGGCTGGAACCGCTACTTGTATCCCGTTCTTCGTCTCCACCCCCTGTTCGGTTCCGGATCTATGGTTTCATGGGTATGGCCTCTGAAGGGTCTTTAGGGCGGAACACATATTTCCCATAGTTGTAGTCAGGCCCACGCCGTGCCCCTGGAGTGGTCTGAATTCCTGGTGGGGCCATAGTGGGGGCTGGGGTGGAGGTTGGGGGGCGGGGTGATGTGGCGAACTCCTTATCATGTATCTGTGGATCCGCATGTTGATTTTCTTCGTGCAGTTTGAGGTGACATTCGACTGTAAAGATAGAGGAGAGGTGTTAGTGGTGTGTGGTGGTAGGGGGGTTTCAGTGGGTTTTGGGGGGGATGAAGGTGTGTGTGTGTGTGTGTAAATTTAAATATACGGCACTTTTTTAACACACAAAAAACCATTTCATCCTCCTCTTCTTTACTCCTTTCACCATCTTCAAACTACTACTACTACTACTACTACTACTGACTACTATACTACTACTACTACTACTACTACTGGATACTATCTACTACTACTACTACTACTACTACTACTACTACTACTACACGTACTAACTACTACTACTACTATACTACTACTACTACTACCACACAACAACAACCACTTTTACTACTACTACCACCGACACCTCTTCCTCCTTCTCCCTCTCCCCCTACCTCTTCTACATGTCACTACTACAACTACTACTACCACTGCCACCTATCCACCCTACAGCCCCACCTCAACCCCACACCCACCAACCCAATACTTACTAACACAATAATTTGACCCACAACAGTAGGTTGGTAAGTTTTGGGCTGGCCGTCGACCGCCGTGTGGGTTGCAGTCGGCGGCCTGCCCCATATCATTGACGTTAGTGAAAGATTTCGTCCATTACTTTATTTGTGTCCTTTGGTTACTCTCTCTCTCTCTCTCTCTCTCTCCTCTCTCGCTCTCTCTCTCTCTCTCTCTCGTCTCTCGCTCCTTCTCCTCTCTCTCTCCCTCTCTCTCTCTCTCTCTCGTGTCTCTCTCTCTCCTCTCTTCCTCTCTCTTCGTCCATCTCTCTCTCTCTCTCAATCCTCTCTCGTCGTCTCTCCATTCTCTCCGAATCTCTCTCTCTCTCTCTCTCTCTCTTCCTCATCTCTCTCTTCTTCTCTCCTCTCTCTCTCTCTCTCGCTCTCCTCTCTCTCCTCTCTCTCTCTCTCTTCTCTCTCCTCTCTCTCTCTCTCTCTCCCTCAGTCGAGTCTCTGCTCTCTCTCTCCTCTCTCTCGTCTCTCTCTCTCTCTCCTCATCTCTCTCTCTCTCTCCTCTCGATCCTGCTCTCTCTCTCTCTTCTCCCTCTCTCTCTCTCTCGCTCTCCAATACTTACTACACAAGGGTTTGACCACAACAGTTTCTGCGCGTATGACAATCTTGCTGGTGGAGGAAGTTCAGTCCCTTTACCACATCAACAACAAGGGCGTGGCATGCAGCTCCGTGCCTAGAATGTTCATGACAGCCTGATGACAGCTCCGGTGTGTGTCAGGAGCATAGGCCTGTTCCATGGCATCGCGGCGCATGATTGCTCGTATCTATTGTTAGTGTTTCTATATATAATATTATATATATATATATATACATAATATATATATATATATATATATATATATTTTCTCCTCTCTCTCTCTCTCTATCGTCTCCTCTTCTCTCTCTCTCATCATCTCTCTCTCTCTCGTCTCTCTCTCCTCTCATCTCTCTCTCTCTCTCTCTCCTCTCCTCTCGCTCTCTCTCTCTCTCTCTCCTTATGATACAAAACAGTATAATCAAAACTGATAGAAATATGCCAACACAAAGGCCTAAGAATTTTCTCATCGTGAGGGATCTGATTTAGTTTATTTCTGATTGGTAAGAAGAAGAGGGTTTTGCCTTTGCTTTAGCTGGTGGCGAGTTAATTCCTCACTGTGGTAGTGTTTTTTTTCTCTCTCTCTCTCTCTCTCTCGCTCTATCTCTCTATCTCCTCTCGTCTGACTCTCTCTCTCTCTCTCTCTCTCTCTCGAATCTCTCAGTATCTCTTCTCTCTCTCTCTCTCTCTCTCTCTCTCTCTCTCCTCTCTCTCATCGGTCTCTCTCTCTCTCTCTCCGTCCTCTCTCTCTCTCTCTCTCTTTTTCCCGTCTATTACCTACCCATTATCTCCATATTGTCAATCTGTTTTTTTGTTATTATAATGGAAAATTGATCAAGACAATGACTACATGGAAGAGGGAAGGGGTTTAAATCTGCAGGTGGGGGCAAGATCAAGAGGGGAGGGGAATGGGGTGAAGGGGGGGAAGGGGAAGATGGTGTGTGAAGGGGAAAGGGGATGAAGGGTGAAGGGGGGGTATATCCCTATCATCGCCTCATAACATTTCAAAGTTTATATTAACACAAGTATTTATGTTTTTTTATATAACTTTAAAAATGTTTCTGGTAACTTCATTGTTTTCATGTATTGTTTAATGTGTACTTTTTGCCTGATCGGTTGAGGTAGGCTTGCAGGTTAGAAGGAGAAGGAGAGAAGCCCGAAGGAGAAAAGGGTAAACAATGGACACATGTTGTGTGCCGAACCCATTTCAGGTACTTCTGGGGCTCAGAGGAAGATGCGGAGGTAAGGAAGGTAGACGATACATCTATCACCCGAGGTAAATCTTGCTTGTTGGCGACAGTCAGGTTAGGCACTCAACAGCAGGTCTGTGACAGAGAAGGGAGCGCATGATCGGTGAGTTACCCAGGGAAGGGGAATATGTTATGTAGTGACAGATTAGTTGAGTGCATGGCGGACCAGGGAAAAGCCCATATCTGCCTAGCGCTGGGAATGTTGTTGATGTGTCGAAGTTAGGAATTGCTACGCGGCGGTTCAGAAGCTGTAGTAAAGTTAGGGACAGAGGTGGGTTCCTGTGGTGATGTGGGTGTCCCCTTCCAAGACGCTTTGTTTACGACTTGTGGTACTCCAGGGCTATTGCTTTGAATTGCCGGCTGCACTTCATTGCAACAGCCCCAAAAAAAAAATTGGGGGTTTTGTTTTTTTTTTTGGCTTTGGGGGGTCGACAGGGATGGGACCTGCTTTTTTCGGGATAACCACCTCTACCGCAGGACGGGTGCACTTTTCGAGGAAAGGAGTTTCAGATCTTGTCTGAATCCCTTGCAGGGAGGTAGATCACTGCGCAGGCTTTTTTAAGACAGAGGAACGCGGGGTTTATACAGCTGGGTCGGGTAAGGACAACTTGCGAACACTAGGAGGAGTTTCAGAAGCAGGTGAACTAGTGATTCGTCAGAGAGAGTAGAGGAGGGGTTTTAGTTAAAGATAAGGGAAAATGACATAAAGAGAGAGGGTTGCGTTGAAGGTTTACTATATCAAACTGTAGAGTCTTTTAAAAAAATAGATTCCTGAGAGGATAGATATTGTAGAGATTTTGATATAATAGCATTAACAGAACATGGTGGATATGGTTTTCAGTAAGTGTATTTGATTCCCGGAAGTCGAGATAGCTGGTATAAGTTATTTCACACAGACAGAGTAGCAGACAGGTGGAGGAGTTGCCTTTATGCAGAGATGCATTGCAGTGTTGTGTTCATAATGTTTTAAACAGATGACAGATAGAGTCTATATGTAGAGGTTAGGAGAAAACTGAGAAATGGTTGGGTGTAGTGTATAGGCCTCCAAACTTATGTAAAGAGGATTCAGCCCCTATATGGGAAGAAATAAACAAGGCCTCCAGATATAATCGACTATCGTGGTGGGAGATTTTTAATCTTAGGAATATAGACTGGGATTTTTCATAGGTGACACGACGCAGATGAATTGTTAAATATAATCCGGGATAACTTCCTAAGTCAAGCAATCAAGGAGCCTACTAGAGGAAATAATATTCTAGATCTTTTGCTGACAAATAGAGACGATTTAGTTACAAATGTGGAGGTAGGTGGGAATTTAGATAATAGCGACCATTATGAGACAGATTTAGTTTAAAATGGGAATTGGAAAAAAAGGGTGGCAATAACATCGAATACCTAATTTCAGAAAGGCATTTATGCAGGATTAGAAGACATTAATAGGTAATTTTTTTCTGTGATATTCTTCCACCAACAATTTATAAGATGATGGCGTTTGGGAAAATTAGTATGGGATGGCAGGTGGTATTTGGAAGACCAGCTTGAAAATTTTTCGCCCTCGACACCTAATTATGCCTCATGATCAAGGTACAGACCTAATAATTTGGTCATTTTTTCCCTATGGGGCTGGTTGGGGCCCAAATAGCTGATATCCACAACAGCTATAACTTCTTTAACCCAAAATTTGCAAGGTATCAGGCAAAAACCCCCCCCACAGGGAGATCACGGTTATTACGCCTTGAAGGTAATCAGGTATATCAGCCACCATCAGAGTTTAATGATCCCTCGTTAGTGGGTATTTATCCTGCCCTGTTCCGCAAATCAAACAGCCTGAAATTACGATTCAAACTTCTCAGCCTACCAGTAAACCCACTTAGACCTACTCAAATAATAATACAATCCCTAATTCCAGGGCAACTACTTCAGTGAAGTACGAATAATAAATTGTGTCTTATGTGAGGGGGAACATCCACCCTCCACATGTAATATCTATTGAGATTGTTACACGAGAGTTGAAAGGTTAATGCGCCTCGGTAATTGCCAAACCCTGTCCCCGTGGTAAACATGCTTCAAATGCATGCCCTATAAGCTTAGAACTTGTAGGAAATTAAACAATCTTTTCATAAAAATCGCTCTTGCCCTAACAGTGATAACACTCGACCCTACAGTAGTTAAAATGGCAGTCCTAATAAGAGTAGTTCACAGCTGTTCAACTGCCGAGTTGAAGGTGTCCCATAATGGTAGTGCAGTCATAGTAAAGACAATGTTTGACAGTGGTGCACAAAGATCCTTCAAAAGCGAGAGATAGTTGAATTATTACAACTACCCATTTTAAATAAAGTGAACATAGCCATATCAGGTTTTCTCGCCAATAATGAGGCTCAAACCTATGACATAGTTCAACCCCTAGCCCAAATTAGGAAGATATAAATGTAGGGTAGCTGCTGTAGTAGTAAAAATATTGGTATTAGTTTAACTGTTAATGGGACTAAAGGACACAATGAAAGGGCTGAGGGATAATGGTTTTAAAACTAGTTGTAATACCTTCAAAGACGTTGAGGGACCTTTCCAATTAATAATGGGAGCCGATTATTTTGGGCGTTACCTAAGGAAGGTCATCAAAATACATAACGCTCTATGTTCCCCCAGTGCTGTCAATCATTGGGGCATACGCCGGGGGCGCGTCGCCTCGCCCACCCTACGACGCCACTCCGGGGGTCACCACGCGCGAGTTCCCATGCAGGCTCCTTTCCCATAAACCCAAGCAGCTCTCGACAAGAAACATCGACTTGTCCAGCCACGAGCCTTTTGGGCCCCCCCTTGGCCCCCTCCACGCCGGATTGTCTCTTACAGATACAACCCGATGGAAGGATCGGTTCAGGGTACGTGCCACATGCCCATATGCCGAAGTTGGCACTGACGGACTATGCAGGTAATAGGCCTCGATTCAAACTCACGGTGCAATCGCTGATTTGACACGTAATCTCCCCGCGATACCCCATGATTTTGCGAAGACACTTATTACCAAAAGGGATTGATTCGTCTCTTCAAGTCACTATTTAGTGTCCCCTGTCTCACAACCATAGAGTAAAACAGGGGTTACAAGCGACTTGAAGATCCGGATCTTTGTCCTTCTGCACAGGTACCGACAATGCCAAATTTCTCCCGCTGAGCGAGTCCATAACACCGTGGGCTATGCCAAACCGCCGTAAGACTTCTTGACGTGACCCCCCGTCATTATGGGCTGCGCTACCAAGGTTGTAAAACTTTTCCAAGATCTCAATGTCATCGCCACACCATGAACAGACTGCACTGCTTCATCTAGTAAGTTCTCCAAACACCTGACCTTGGTCTTGGCCAGGAGACCTCAAGTCCCAAAGGCTATGCCTCCTCGTGCCGCGCATCGAGAGCCATCACCAGGACCTCCAACGACTCAGCAAAGATTACTGCATCATCGGGAAAAACAAGATCAGTGATCTTGGGTTGCCGACGGATGCTCCACAATCACTTTGATCTACAACCTTGTCCAATACCCAGTCCATACAAACGTTGAAAAGTGATGGGCAAGGACGCACCCTTGCCTCACTCCTGTATTCACAGGGAAGAAGCGGATAACACCTGCCCCCCCCTTCACAGCACTCTCATCCCAGAATACAGACCAGTTTCAAACCAATAGTCCCTTTGCAGGAATCCCTCGAAGTCGCAGAAGGTCCCAATTTGACTCACGATGAAACTGAGTAAAATGCCTTCTTGAGATCAACATAGGCTGCAAGCATTCCCTTATCGAAACTCACGTCGGCGTTCCACCAGGACACGAAGCGCTAGGATACGGTCCGTTGTTAAATTACCAGGCGTGAAACCCAGACGGGCTGAGGTCTCTGATGCTTTCACCAGATACTGCGATCCGTGTCAGAAATAGATGAGCAAGCACCTTGCCGGGTATACTGAGCAGTGTAATACCCGCGATAATTGTTGCAGCCCCTGAGGGTCCCCTTTCCCTTTCCAGATAGGGACGACCAGCCCCCTTTTCCATCAAAAGGGAAATGTACGTGATTGCCCAGGGGCAGTCGGACAGCATGAAACTCGCGGATCATGGCCTCACCCCCAGCTTGAGGAGCTCCGCACTGATATTACAAACACCAGCTGCCTTTCCACCCCTCAATTTTGCTACAGCCTCTCTGACTTCGTCAAGAGGGTGCGGTTTCGTCAATGGGGGGATGGCATCCACTGCCTGTAAGTGGTGGTGGAAAGGTATAATGGGACCACCCCACATACCCATACAGACGAACAGGAGAGTATTCCTATCATGCCAACCCCTATTAATTACCAGAATAGGAACCATTTTCTTCCCTCACACCAAAAAGTGAGGTTTTAGGGGAAAGTGGTATTCCAGTTCATAATGAATATATCGCCACTAATGAAAATCCTAGTAATAATGTGTCGCGAGGAGATATACCTCAAATTGAATACAGGATTATGGTTTAAAGGCCCTACCTGGCTGAAGAATGTAATAATAATCCTAATATGGTTTCCACTCAGTCAGACATATCTGAAGATATAATAAGGGAACCTGATTGATCCCAGATCCTGTGATAGACATAGAAAGGTTTTCCTTATTGAGCAATATTCCCTGCAGGGTTAATACTCCCTGCAGGGTTGATACTCCCTGAAAGGTTAATACTCCCTGCAAGGTTAATACTCCCTGCAGGGTTGATACTCCCTGCAATTTAATATTCCCTTCAGGGTTAATACTCCCTGCAAGGTTGATACTCCCTGCAAGGTTAATACTCCCTGCGGGTTATACTCCCTGCAAGGTGATACTCCCTGCAAGGTTAAAAATTCCCTGCAGGTTAATACAAGGGATAGCTCTGATCCTTTGAAGTTTTTGTATCAGAACAATACAGAAGCAGGTATTTCGTGAGGAATATCAGCTATGGCCTCAGCCACCCCCCATGGGAAACAAATTGACCAAATTATTAGGTCTGTACCTTGATCATGAGGGCATAATTAGTGTCGAGGTCGAAATTTTCAAGCTGGTTTTCCCAATACCACCTGCCATCCCATCCATATTAATTCCCAAAACCCCATCATCTTACTAAATTGTTGGTGGAAGAATATCATAGGAACTCATTACATGGCGGAATGGCTACAATTTTTAGCCGATATAAGGGTGTAATTTTTTTGGATAAATCATGGTAGACAGGCAGTCAAATATTACCTCAAATCTCTCATTAAATTTAATAGATCTGAGTGAGACTAGCCTCCTATCTGGGTCCCCCAAACCCTTCCCGCTGATAAATAGATCCTAAACCATTTGAGGTCAATGCTGATGACTATACTGGGGATACTTAACATCTTTTCCCCTGCAGGGTTAATATTCCCTGCGGGGTTTAAAATTTTTCCCTGCAGGGTTGATACTCCCTGCAGGGTTAATATTCCTTGCAGGGTTAATATTCCCAGCAGGGTTAATACTCCCTGCGGGGTTAATATTCCCTGCAGGTTAATACTCCCTGCAGGGTTAATTCCCTGCAGGGTTAATATTCCCTGCAGGTTGATATTCCCTGCAGGGCTATATTCCCTGCAGGGTTAGAGATAAACTCTCCCCCCGATCAAGTGTATGTCAGCATATTCACGGGTCCTTTCTATCAGAGCTATTAATTTTAAAATAGCTAAAGCCCAAAGTGCCGAAACCACTAATCAATGTTCCGGCGCTATGGGGTGATGTCACATGAAGCGTAACTTCAGTTTTCGCCGGCCCCCAGTGTGGAAATTATCCATAAACAACCCTCTCGTAATTGGTAGAGTGGTGTTTTTGTTCCCCCCCCCCCCCCCTGTGAGTGAAGTTTTTTTCCGTAATTTAACATAAACATTTTTAAATCTGAGGGTTCTTACCTATTCAATAAAACCCACATGGCTACACCCGACACTCATCCCAGCTAATCAACTAACTAGGATACTTATCGGGATATTGGGTTGAATTACGGCTGTAGGTTTGTCATACTGCAAGGGTCTTGGTGATCCACAGTGGTCCCGGATCGGGGGCCGTCCGTGAAATACAGAAGCGGAGGGGCGGAGGCGAGTGTTTCGTTACGGCGTCAGAAGGGCTTTCACACCAAGTTACTGACGCACGGCCATCATCAGTGTATTGATTCTTACACATGTCCTATTGTTTTATCACTATATGTACACAATTAAAGTATGTACAACATCTCTTCATATTAATAAAAAGGGGAGATTTTTAACTCGATGGAGGTGTGGAGTGTACTGATTCACCAAGGGGGCGGTGAGCCACCGCTACCCGGTCCTAAGCCACGTATATTATTCCCTATGGCCTAGAATCTAATGACGATAGCCAATGACCGCGCTTCAAATTAAGGTGCTAATTATTTAAGTGCAATACTTATTAAACACTGGGAATATTAATTTTTCCTATCCCAGTACAATCATTTACTTAAATTACCTTAATTATTACCCATTACCATTATAAATTAAAATATATACATCCCTATATACCCCTATCACGAGCGGAAAATACTTCACTCACAAGGGGGGGGGGGGGGAACAGAACCACCACTCTACAATTACGAGAGGGGTGGTTTATGGATATTTCCCAGGAGGTGGTATTAATAAGAGTGTGGGATGGAGGGGAAGAAAATTTTCCCCGGATAAGGACAGGCGATGACAGCTGGAAAACCAATTATGAAGGGTTAGGAAGGCACCTGGAGGTAATTAGCGCGGTTAGATATGGAAGTGAGGTCGGGGCTGAGGGGTCATTAGAGCGTTAGACAGGGAAATGAGGTCGGGGCTGAGGAGGTAAATTAGAGAGGTTAGAAATGGAAGTAAGGTCGGGTGGAGTAGGATTTACCTCATTTGTAAGGATATAATTGACGGACAGAAAAAAAATATTCCTCATAGGGAAATAAAGTCCAAAAGAGTGATCCGAAATGGATGACACCAATTTAAAACACAACATTGGAGTAAAAAGAACATTTATTTAAGGTTCAAGGCAGGAATGGTAAACAAAGAACAGTATAACGTGATGGCAAGGACAGTGAGAAATTAACTCGAGTTGCTAAGAACAATTATGAGATTAAAGTAACATGACAGGCGAAAAGGGACCCAAAGGGGTTCTATCAAGTTATAAAACAAAGACAAGGGAATTAGTTGGGCCGTTAAGGTCATGACAGGGTAAGGTCTTAAATAAAGGATGAGGATATGTGTAGAAATCTAAATGATTATTTCTAAAATGTTTTTTTCGGAGGAGGATACGCAGACGATACTGATAGTGAAAAGATGTTCAAAGGAAGCGATGAGGAGAAACTCAAAGATATTGTGATAACTAGGGAAAAGGTGGAAGAGGGTTTTATATAAATGAAAATTTTTTAAATCGCCAGGACCAGATGAAGTGTATCCCAGGGGATTAAAGGAATACAGGAGGTTGTTAGTGAGTCGTTAGTGCCCATTTTTAAGGGAAAACGGTTGAGATAGGCGATGTTTCCAGTAATTGGAGGAAAGCAAATGTTGTTCCCATATTTTTTAAGAAGGAGACAGACGACTAAAATCAATTATCGACCCTTAAGTCTAGCATCAAATGGTGGGTATATTATAAGAAACTATTATTGCAAAAAACATTAGAGAGCACTTAGATAAACATAGTTTGATCATGATTCACAACATGGATTCACAGAGGGTAGGTCATGTCTCACCAATTTATATTTAGTTTTTATAGGAAGTTTTTTGAGACGGGAGATAATGATAAGGATTATGATATAATATATCTAGACTTTAGTAAGGCATTTGACAAAATACCACCCCGAGCTCTCTTAAAAAAGGTTAGGGCTCATGGAATAGATGGGAAGGTTCTTCATTGGATCAGAGCTTGGCTAAGTAATAGGGAACAAAGGGTACAATTAATGGTTCTAAATCTGAATGGGGACTGGTGACAAGTGGAGTTCCCACAAGGGGTTTTTTTGGGTCCATTACTTCTTTTGATTTACATCAACGACTTGGATAGTGGGATTAGCAGTGATATCAGCACGTTTGCTGATGATACTAAGTTAGGTAGGATTATTGGGTCACAGTCTGATGTAAACATATTGCAGGAAGACTTAGATAAAATTAACGAGTGGGCAGTCAGATGGCAGATGGAATTTAATATTGATAAATGCAGCGTATGAAAGTTGGGGAAAAAACCCTGGTAATAGATACACCATAAGCAATGTATCGCTAAAAAATCAAGGTGAAAAAAATCTTGGAGTGAGGGTGAGCCCAGACCTCCGACCTAGGAAACAATGTATTGAGGTCAGAAATAGAGCTAATAGAGATTAGGATTCCCTCACCAAAGTGTTAAAAGTAGAAGTGCGGAAGTTATTCTAAAGCTTTTTCTGGCTCTAGTCAGGCCTCACCTAGACTATGCGGTTCAGTTTTGGTCTCCATATTACAGGATGGATATAGCCTTGTTAGAAACAGTGCAGAGAAAGGGTGACCAAAAATGATACAAGGATGCGTAACTTAGTTATGAGAGGAGATTGAAGTTATTAAAATTACACTCACTCGAGAGACGCAGAGTAAGGGGCGATCTGATAGAAGTTTTTAAGTGGGTTTAAAAGGGGTTTTAAAAAAGGGAGATAGGAACCCGTTCTTCGGCTTTTAACCAGGGTAGAACAAGAAGTAACGGATTCAAGCTGGAAAAACGTAGTTTAGAAAGGGAAAAAGGGAAAACGTTCCAAATAGGGTGGTGAATGAATGGATGGTCTCAGTAGACAGGGGGTTAGTGCGGAGTCCATTAGGGAGCTTTAAAGAGGAGCTGGATAGGTTCATGGATGGGGATGAAAGGTGGATGTAGGGAGTGTTAGGTGACAGGAACTACTACGTTTAGGCCTCTTGTAGCTTCCTTATTTTCTTATGTTCTTATGTTAGCTACGAATCATAGGTACGGTAGAGTTATGTTAATAATAAAATAGTAATGTCAAATATGTTGTAATATTAATGGAAAATTCGTACGAAATAAAAAAAAAAAATCAATCTGAATCAAAATGTAATCAAATATAAAATTATGGTTTAGTTGTGCCAAGATGATGATAATAGTTTGATAACTATTTAAACTATGATATAGTTTAACCCCTTCAGGCCCAGATCTTTCCTGGGCTAAAAACAATTGTCTGTTAGCCATAAAATTACGAAAAGTCACTGAATATACCACGTGAGTTAGTGGACAAGGATACTAACAGGTCATAGCTATAAAATATTGCTTATAGTCACTAAAAATCATCTAATGGTACCCAAATTACAGTGGAAATTACGTTCTGGGCCTCAAGGGGTTAATATATAGTGCTAATATATAGTGCATAAATAGTGTATACTTATACGCTATAGTGCTCTTGTAATGCTCCTATAGTACTCATTTATTCACTAACTCAACATTCGCGAACCTCAAATATTCGCGAACAAACCTCAAATATACGCTAATGTATTTTCTAATTATTATCTAATATTGTGTTCCATACGATGGAAAAAAAAGACGTGCGGCCGTTTTTGTTCCATTGCTTGACTCTTGACACTTTTCTATGATCTATATTAATAGTTCAATGTTAATTCTAGGTCTATATTAATTATTATTCTTGGTATTATAATGGAAATTGAAAAAGTTTAAATATGTTTTCCTTTGTTTTTCTGTGTCTGGTGAAATATGTTTCTTCTCTCCTCTCTCTCTCTGTCTCTGTCTCTGTCCGTCTCTCTATGTCTCTCTCTCTCTCTCTCTCCTTTTCCCCTCTCTCTCTCTTCTCTCTCTCTCTCTCTCTCCTCTTCTCTCTCTCTCTCTCTCTCTCTCTCCTCTCTCTTCTCTCTCTGCTCCCCTCTCTCTTCTCTCTCTCTCTCTCTCTCTGTTGTAATTTGTCTTCTTGTGAGCACTTTATTCCTAAGTATCCTCCTCCTCTCTCTCATTCTCTCTTTTCACCCCCTCTTTCTCTCTTTTTCTCTCTTTTTCCCATTCTCTCTTTTTTCTCCTCTCTCTCCTCTCTCTCCCCTCTCCTCTCTCTCTCCTCTCTCCCCATCTCTCTCTCTCTCTCTCTCTCTCTCTCTCTCTCTCTCTCTCTCTCTCTCTCTCTCTCTCTCTTTTTCTCTCTCTCTCTCTCTTTTCTCTCTCTCTCTCTCCCCTCTCTCTCTCTCTCCTCTCTCTCTCTCTTTACACTTTAACCCTTTTACACTTTAACCTTTCCACTTTAACACTTTAACACTTTAACACTTTAACACTTTATTATGTTTGCCATTTTACATATTTTATAATGATTATAACAGGATATGGGGTTGAAAACAGCCCTTTACAAGCAAACGCGTTTTGGCCCAAGGTGGGGAAAGAGAGAGGGAAAACACACAGAAAAAAAATAAATAAACACAAGGTATATAAATACTATACAAATACTGACATAAACAGGTGATGATAGCTAGTAAGTTACTTTGACTAATTTACAGGATAATATACACTAGTAATAAATGATATTATACAGTTGCTGTGAAGAATTACACAAAAAATAAGTACACTAATAATAATAACAATGATAATAGTACACAGAGCTAGTATAATGATAATAAATGTTTCTTGAATGTATGTTTAAAAGTGCTTAAGCTAGGTGAATGTTTGATATGTACAGGGTTATCATCCATAACTTGGGACCTTGGTACATTAGGGAATGTTTGTATAGGGTTAGTCTATGACTAGGTATGGACAGGTAGCGTTGGTTGCGGGTTTGGTAATTGTGAAGTAGTTGGTCATTATTGTAGTTAGACGCTGATTGTTTGTACATAAAAGATGCAATATTTAATTTTGATAAATCATTTAGACTCAAAATATTTAAGGATTTAAATAATGGAGGAGTGTGCTTGCAGTAGTCACTGTTGGTTATTATTCTGATGACTTTTTTATGGAGTACATTTAGATGGTTTAAATGACAGGGATAAGTGGTGGACCAAATGAGATTACAATAATTGAGATTGGGATAATGTGAGCATAATACATGCATATAAGAGCTTCAAACTGGGGCGAAGGGTTGACTTTGAGAAGGAGTGAATTAATCTAGATAATTTTAAACAGAGGTTGGACAGATGATGTTTAAAAGTTAAGTTTTTGTCAAAGATTAATCCAAGGAACTTTATCTTGTATACTTGAGTAATGTCGTCATTTATAATTTTAAGATTTGGTAATGGTTGGTATCTGGTAGTGGTATTTGTAGATAACATGAAATATGTCTTGGCTGTATTTATAGTTAGGCGGTTACCCAAAAACACCACTCCGAAATTTAGCTAGCTCTTGCATTTGCTCTATTGATTAGTCTGTGGGTTTGTCACCAATTAAGTAAAGCGTAGAATCATCGGCAAAAAATATGGTATTTAGTGTCCCCGATATGTTACATTGTCATTGATGTATAATAGAAACAAAATAGGTCCCATTTATACTGCCTTGGGGGTACTCCTAGATGCACTGTTTTGGTGGGGATGAGATTTGTTGAAGACGTATATTAGGTCCTATTACTTAGGTATGAGTTGAACCAGTCATGAATACAGCCACGAATTCCATAGTGATACATTTTGTCCATAGAATATTGGGTTGAACAGTGTCAAATGCTTTTCGAAAATCAATAAAGTTTGAAATGATAGTTTTTGTTGTTATTTAGTGCTGTTTTAAGGGCAGATGTGTAGGTATTGATGGCATCAAAGGTTTTAAAAACCAGGTCTAAACCCAAAAATTGTTATCATTTAGTATGTTCATTTTATTTTAAGAATATAAATAGGTGCTTTTTCATTATAATTCAAAAAAATGTTGAAACACTGGTAAGATAAAATAGGTCGATAGTTTGGGCAAATCATTTTGTTTCCAGATTTATGGATTGGAATTACTTTAGCCAGCTTGAATTTTTTGGGAAAAACACAGTCCTAATAGATTGGTTAACAGTATTGTAAGGGGTTGGCAAAAATTTCTTTGTTTTCTTTTATATTTCTACTGATACGTCATCGATGTGCCCTTTCTTATTTTTTTTTGGGAAGTGATTTCTTGAGTGATGTCATTGTTAGTTGCTATGGGTATTACCAAAGAATTAGGGTAGTTTCCTCGAGATAAGAATTGTGAGATGTTTGTGTGGGAGGCAGATCTTTGCAAGCTTTGTGGCTATTTGTGAGAAATACTTATTGAATGCACATGAAATATTATGAGTTATGAATAATTTGGTTATTGATATTTATGGAGTTGGTTATTGTTTTGGGGTTTTTTTGGTATTTCCTAGTTATTTATTGTTTCCCAGATCTCTTAGTATTTAGTCTGAAACTTGCGAATCTTTGTAAGTAATGTTTGCTTTGACTTGTTTAATTAGATTAGTAAGATAGTTTCGGTATTTTTTTATACATCGAAATTTATCATTCTACTTATATGATTGTTTCAAGGTGAATTTGTGTTGTATAGATTTTTTATTCCTTGCGTTATCCATGGTTTTTGGAGTCTTTAGTTGAAATGAATTTAGATATTTTAGGAAAACATAATAGTAAATGCTATGTATCTTGTCTAAATTTTTTTACAATTTAACATCTGTATCATTACGATTTGTATGGATTCCAATTAATGTCTGTGATCTTGTTTTAAATTTTGAACGATTTGATAGTTTTTTAGCCTAAAGGATATTTTGTTTTCGTACAAGGCTTCCCTAGAATGGGAAAGTTTAGAAACACGGGGAGTGGTGCTTAGGGAAAGTGAAGAATGCCGGAGGTAGAGGGTACTTAACATTTGTCCATATGTGGTCCAGAAGGGACGGTGAGGCTGGGAGTTACTGTCAGGAAATTTGTTGGGCGGGATTATGGGGGAAATAATTGAAGGACTTTCATTTTGACTAGGAAATTGTTAGTAGGTGAGTGTGATTCGTGTTCCAATAAATTTAAAGTTGAAGTCACCGGAAATAATGGTTTGGTTATTAATGAAGAGGCTTTGTGACAGTAGTTATCCATGGATGGCATTAACTCATTGATATTTTTGTATTTACATTGCGGACGATTAGAGATGATATTT
Organism: Chionoecetes opilio; assembly: GCA_016584305.1. Taxonomy (NCBI): domain Eukaryota; kingdom Metazoa; phylum Arthropoda; class Malacostraca; order Decapoda; family Majidae; genus Chionoecetes; species Chionoecetes opilio. Next base: position 24,794 of record JACEEZ010000291.1, read on the forward strand.
ATGTAGGAAGTGTTGTTCGAATGTAATTTTAACTGTACATAGTTCTATGTTATCCTCACATTTACAGTATTCGCTTAGTATTACACTCGGAATATTACAGTGTACATAAATTGCTACACCGCCACCTTGGGAACCATCGGGCCTATGTACATGATAGGAAATTTAAACCTTCTATTTTGTGTAGGGGGACATTGTTGGTTTCAGCCAGGTTTCACTAATGCACAAATATCGGGAAGTTTGGGAAAGGGATTTAAGAGGGAAATCAGTTTATTATAGTTTTTGTTTAAAGAGCGGGTATTTACTTGTAAAATTAAAATAATCTAAGCAATTTTTGGGAATTGCTGTCTTACATGAGGTGTGGTCATGGTAGTTTGCATAGTCAACAATGTCTAAGGAGTTATACATAGAATTTAATATATCACGACCTACATTACCTGTATCATGGCTGTTTCATCAACATTGAAGAGTGTGTCAGGAGATTGACATCAGGGAGGTTCAAAACAGGTCTTTGGTGTGGACACTGTGGTAAAGTTAATGTATAAACGTTTTATATAATTAAAAAGCAAAGAATTAATAAATTTAGAAATTTGGAACCCAGATTATGGCCCTCCATGTAAATTTTACAAAAAATAAACAAACAGGCAGGGTTTTCTAAGAATAAACTATAGGAAAAGCAAATGGAAATTAAAAATTTCTCTCTCCCTCTCTCTCTTTCTTTCCTCTCTCTCTCTCTCTCTTCTCTCTCTCCTCCATCTCTCTCTCGCTCTCTCTCTCCTCCTCTCCTTCTCATCGTCTCTCTCTCCTCTCTTCTCTCTCTTTTCTCATCTCTCTCTCTCTCTCTCTCTTCTCTCTCTCTCTCTCTCTCTCTCTCCTCTCCTCTCTCCTCTCTCTCTCGTGACTGTTGAGTTTTTCAGTTTTCATTTTTTTCAATAACCTAAATTGTGGCAAAGCGAGAGACAGGGTGACGGCATGCCTGAACGACCGGGGAAGCAGAGAAAAATAATACAGTGACGGGAGGAGAGGGAAGGGAGAGGACAGAGGAAGCGGTGTTGTCCATAGGTATGCATAGTGTGTTTGTGTGTGTGTGTGTGTGTGTATGTGTGTGTGTATGTGTGTGTGTGTGTGTATCATCTTTATTTGTGCTATACGGTAACTTTTGACGCACAACACGCACCACCACTTTCCACATTTCTGCCTCGTCGGGACACAAAGGGCAATGCTGTGCGATATAGGATTCCACTGCAAGTGTTTTCTCTCTTAATTTTGTCATCGCGACTGAAGACTGACGACGAACTAAACACTGGGATCAAGCGTGATAATGGCCAAAACGGTGCTCGGTCATTGAAAAACAAAAATACTATTTAGTTATTTGTTTGGGGGAGGAGAGAGAGAGAGAGAGGGA
>JACEEZ010000292.1:0-29408 GCA_016584305.1 Chionoecetes opilio
CCCTGCATTACTCATCATTAATTAAGTTAGGTAATATTATATTATATAATATAATTATATATATATATATATTATATATATAATATCTATATATATTATATTTACTATATAGATTGATAGATAGATAGATTTATATAGATATTTTATATACAGTCAAACCTCGGGTTTGGAACGTCTCCCTTTTCGAACAATTCGGTTCACGAACAGAATTTCAAACTCATAATTGCACCGGTTGCCGTACGATAACTCGGTTGCCGAACAAGCTACTCGGCAACTGTGCGCGTCACTGGCGTCAGTCACGCCGCGGCCGTCACTTAGTAGACAACCGCTATGAACTGCTCTTTGATTTTGACAATTTTTTCTTGTGTTGTGCATTATTTCGGTATTATTTTACACTTGGACCGAACTCCCTACCGTAGAGAACACTACAGTCGCCAGGACAACTTTTTTTCGATTTACAGACGTGTGGTGGCGTTTATACTTACATTTCTACATCCATGATTTCAGAAAGGTTAGAAGGAGCTATCTGGAGAGTCTGTGTCATTTTGTGTCTTCATCTGTGTCATAGTATGGCTATAAATGAAAAAATTACAAAATATCACCAGAGTGGCAACCAACACTAAGGTATGATCTGAGTGTCCTTCCGCCGTATCGTCGCCCGGAAAAAAACGAGTAGCGAAATTTGAAACCGTCTATACTTGCAGATACAAAGCATTAAACAACACTGAAAACAGAGTAGATTATAGTCATGTTTATAAACTACTATGTATCATCATCAGTGGCACAGACACATTAGTAGTGATGCTATAATTCATAATATTTGTCGCTTGGACTTTATTGCAGCTGGCGACTAAAGTTTTTATCTACGGTACACAATGGACCCATTTACTCTACTTGAGGTAAGGATTGATTTGACATCTTCAAGCCTCATATAGTTGGGCAGTGATGTTGATTTTTCTATGTGAACAGTATTTTTGATGATACAGCCAATTTAAGTACAGGAAAATGTATACGCTCTAAAACGACTGGCGCCATTTTTGTGACGTCACTAGCTTAGACAACAGAGCAAAACAGCTGTAAAGCGGCCGCTACTATTATGTACTACCTACTAATACACCAACTTGCATTACCCCTACTACCGCAAGATGACCAGTAATCCTCCTTCAAGTGATGTAGTAGGTATTCACTGTGTTTGTGAATATGTAAGTTGTAGTTTATAAGGAAAAAAGTGGATAGACAGAGATAAGTGGCCCGTGACACCTGACAAGTGACGACTTCTGGGATCGGCATTCCTTATAGGGAGCTTAAATGAACCTGCAATGACATGTAAATCTAGACAGATAGACGAACTCATAGAGGAACAGGTAGAAATGTATGGCTTTCTTTCCCCACATAAGCAAAACATACACCCTTCGTCACTCTACTCACCACTACAACCTTTACTAACCATACATTTATACCTGTTCCTCTATGAGTTCGTCTATCTGTCTAGCTGTACATGTCATTGCAGGTTCATTTAAGCTCCTATAAGGAATGCCGATCCCAGAAGTCATCACTTGTCTGGTGTCACGGGCCACTTTGCTCTGTCTATCCACTTTTTCCTTATAAACTACAACTTACATATTCCAAACACAGTGAATACCTACTACATCACTTGAAGGAGGATTACTGGTCATCTTGCGGTAGTAGGGGTAATGCAAGTTAGTTAGGTTAGTAAAATAAAACTATAATTTGCGGTTTGCTGAGCCAAAACAAGCCGATCAGCTGATCAGGCGAGATCTGAGTCTGCAGTTACTACGTCACAACCAATCACAGCGCGTTCCGCCGTGTTTGTGATATTTTGGCCCCAAAAAGGCCATATATTTCATTTATGGTGCATTCTCAGCAAAAAGAATATGAGTACAGTGATATGTAGCCTATATTGCACCCAAAGCTTTATAATACTCCGTGTTTTAGGTGTGAGTAATGGGTCCATTGGAGTTTGATTTCTGTTTACTTTATTGGATTCTAGGAAACATTCTCTATGGGCTTCCGTCTCAATCATTTCTTTTGGAGATAATGACATGTTGTTTATAGGGAGGAGAGAGACAAGGGTTTACGAGCGCCTCACTCTTCCTCTTGTGACCTGCATCGTCTCTTGTTCTTCCCTTACCCCGGACACTTATTTAATGCAGATTTGGCTTTAGTTTTGGAGGTTAAAGCGTGGGATTAGGTTAGATTTTGGTTAGTGAGCGAGTCAAAAAGGGAGGGGGGGGGGGTTAGGTTAGTTTAATTTTCCTTTTTGTAAAAAAGGTCTATTTTAGAGAACGGGAAAGGATTAATCCATTTTATATTGTTTCTTATGGAAATGTAGTTTCAGTTTTAGAACAATTCGGTAGAACACTTTTGGAACAAATTAAGTTCGAAACCGACGTTTGACTTTGTGTGTGTAATATATATATATAGCCTATATATATATATATATATATATATATATATATATATATATATATATATATATATCATATATATAATTATATATAATATATTAATATATAAAAGATATATATATATATATATATATATATATATATATATAGTTAATGATTTGAAAGTCTCGGGTATAAGAGGTAACTGACATGTATGTAGTATATAGAGATAAATGGGTAGAAGTTACTGTGTGTTGTATGTACCTGTAAAAGTATGTGTATATTAATCACAATGGAAAAATTTTTGTTAATTTTGTCAATTATTGATTTTGTTTATGAAAGTCAAATGTTTTTGGGTACGAAAAATAGTTCGAAATTACGGTACGGAAAATAATTGTAAGGCCTCTTCCATTTGTGCCCAAGTTGCATGAACCAGTTCTTTCAGTTCAGGTTGGGTTCTGGGTTCAGGGTTGGGTTCGCGTGTCACAAATGAAACGCAAAAACCCCGTTTTTTTGTTTACAAACATACTCAGCTGGCGAGGCAATTTAAGAGAGAGAGATAACGAGAGAGAGAGAGGGAGAGAGAGAGATACCGAGAGAGAGAGAGATAACGAGAGAGAGATAACGAGAGAGAGAGAGAGAGAGAGAGAGAGAGAGAGAGAGAGAGAGATAACGAGAGAGAGAGAGAGATAACGAAAGATATAACTCAGCTAGCTGCTATGTGAAGGGATCATATCACGTTTAAGATCGCGGGAACGCATGGCCCCCATCAGCCAAGGGCCAGCCATGTATGCCTCTTTTATGCTGTCTGACATCCTCTCCGACTCGTGCATGCGGAAAACCCTTCACGATAAGAGAAATAGGGCCCAAGGCGACCATGTTTGTTATGAACTGAAAACTACCCAAGCTACCCACCTCTCAATGTGAGTAGAGAAGTTCAAGGGTTTTGCTGGTCACTACGCGCTTTGCCTCGGACCCAGGTTTTCGTGCGCAAATGGAACGCCTGAACTCTTGGGTTCCGGTGAACCCGGTTCCTGAAATGTCGCAAATGGAAGAGGCCTGTACTAGTACGGTACGATACAAATATTCAGGTACGGAACGGAATTACGGTACTGTATTTATCTGAGGTACGAATTACGAAAAATATTACCGTACCGTACCATACTATATGCCCTGCCTGACTGTGACCACTGTTGCAGGTGCTGAGATCACAGTCCCAGCTGGGTGTTCTGCTGCACACTAAGGCGTCTCGCGCCGGCATCCCTAAAGTTTCCTGCAGGACCGGCCACCATGTGTTCTGCCGCGAGTATTGCTGCGCTGGAGGCTGTGGCAGGAGGCAGCAGCACCATCGTGGCCGGGAGCAGCAGCAGCAGTCTGCCTCAGCTGTGGGAGGCACAGGAGGGATGGCAAGAATCACCTGGAGGCAGGCAGCTCAGGCCAAGAAGGAGAGAGGCAGTTTTGTTGCTCATAATGTAGTAAATCATTCAGATGCAAGAGTCTGCTTGAGAGACATTTCCTGACCCACAGTGGCGTCAAGGATTATGGATGTGTAGAGTGTGGGAAAAAATTTACTCAGAAGTCTGACCTCACCACACACGCCTTGAGACACAGTGGTGTTAAGAAATATCAATGTCAGGAGTGTGGGAAAAAATTTACTCAGAAGTCTGACCTCACCCGACACACCCTAACACACAGTGGTGTTAAAAATCATGAATGTCTGGAGTGTGGGAAAAAATTTACTCAGAAGTCTGACCTCACCACCACACGCCTTGAGACACAGTGGTGTTAAGAAATATCAATGTCAGGAGTGTGGGAAAAGATTTACTCGGCAGTCTACCCTCACCCAACACGCCATGAGACACAGTGGTGTTAAGAAATATCAATGTCTGAAGTGTGGGAAAAGATTTACTCAGAAGTCTCACCTCACCACACACACCCTGACACACAGTGGTGTTAAGAAATATCAATGTCTAGAGTGTGGGAAAAGATTTACTAAGAACTCTAACCTCACCACACACGCCTTGAGACACAGTGGTGTTAAGAAATATCAATGTCTGGAGTGTGGGAAAAGATTTACTCAGCAGTCTACCCTCACCACACACACCCTGACACACACTGATTTGAGGGAGTTCAAATGTGATGTTTGTGGCAAGTGTTTCAAGACAAAGAGTGATATTGCCCGGCACGTGAAGATTCACATGAAGCACTTATACAACCTGAGTATATACAGTGGTGTTAAAAATCATGAATGTGTAGAGTGTGGGAAAAGATTTACTAACAAGTCTAGCCTCACCACACACACCCTGACACACGGTGGTGTTAAAAATCATGAATGTGTAGAGTGTGGGAAAAGATTTACTCACCAGTCTAACCTCACCACACACACCCTGACACACAGTGGTGTTAAAAATCATCATTGTCTGGAGTGTGGGAAAAGATTTACTCTAAAGTCTAACCTCACCACACACACCCTGACACACAGTGGTGTTAAAAATCATGAATGTGTAGAGTGCGGGAAAAGATTTAGTGATAAGGCTAACCTCATCCAACACACCCTGACACACAGTGGTGTTAAAAATCATCAATGTCTGCAGTGTGGGAAAAGATTTCCTTTAAAGTCTTCCCTCACCACACACACCCTGACACACAGTGGTGTTAAGAAATATCAATGTCTGGAGTGTGGAAAAAGATTTACTAAGAACTCTAACCTCACCACACACGCCTTGAGACACAGTGGTTTGAAGGAGTTCAAATGTGATGTTTGTAAGAAGTGTTTCAAGACAAAGGGTGATATTGCCAGACACATGAAGATCCACTTTTGAGGTGGTGTATTGTGTGGACAAGTGTGGTTGTAGGCGTGTGGCAATGGGTCGTGGACAATGTGTTACATGTGTGGTGGTAGGCGTGTGGCAATGGGTGGGTGGTGGTGGTGGTGGACAGAGTGTTACATGTGTGGTATTAGGAGTGTGGCAATGGGTGGTGGTGGTGGTGGACAGAGTGTTACATGTGTGGTATTATAGGAGTGTGGCAATGGGTGGTGGTGGTGGTGGACAGAGTGTAACATGTGTGGTATTAGGAGTGTGGCAATGGGTGGTGGTGGACAGAGTGTTACATGTGTGGTGATAGGAGTGTGGCAATGGGTGGTGTGGTGGTGGACAGAGTGTTACATGTGTGGTGGTAGGAGTGTGGCAATGGGTGGTGGTGGTGGTGGACAGAGTGTTACATGTGTGGTGGCAGGAGTGTGGCAATGGGTGGTGGTGGTGGTGGACAGAGTGTTACATGTGTGGTGGCAGGAGTGTGGCAATGGGTGGTGGTGGTGGTGGACAGAGTGTTACATATGTGGTGGTAGGAGTGTGGCAATGGGTGGTGGTGGTGTGGACAGAGTGTTACATGTGTGGTGGCAGGAGTGTGGCAATGGGTGGTGGTGGTGGTGGACAGAGTGTTACATGTGTGGTGGTAGGAGTGTGGCAATGGGTGGTGCTGGTGGTGGACAGAGTGTTACTGTGTGGTGGTTAGGAGTGTGGCAATGGGGTGGTGGTGGTGGTGGTGGACAGAGTGTTACATGTGTGGTGGTAGAGTGTGGCAATGGGTGGTGGTGGTGGTAGGAGTGTGGCAATGGGTGGTGGTGGTGGTGGACAGAGTGTTACATGTGTGGTGGCAGGAGTGTGCAATGGCTGGTGGTGGTGGTGGACAGAGTGTTACATGTGTGGTGGTAGGAGTGTGGCAATGGCTGGTGGTGGTGGTGGACAGAGTGTTACATGTGTGGTGGCAGGAGTGTGGCAATGGGTGGTGGTGGTGGTGGACAGAGTGTTACATGTGTGGTGGTAGGAGTGTGGCAATGGGTGTGCTGGTGGTGGACAGAGTTTTACATGTGTGGTGGTAGGAGTGTGGCAATGGGTGGTGGTGGTGGTGGACAGAGTGTTACATGTGTGGTGGTAGGAGTGTGGCAATGGGTGATGGTGGTGGTGGACAGAGTGTTACATGTGTGGTGGCAGGAGTGTCGCAATGGGTGGTGGACAGAATGTTACATGTGTGGGCAGGAGTGTGGCAATGGGTGGTGGTGGTGGTGGTGGTGGACAGAGTGTTACATGTGTGGTGGCAGGAGTGTGGCAATGGGTTGGTGGTGGTGGGGGACAGAGTGTTACATGTGTGGTGGTAGGAGTGTGCCAATGGGTGGTGGTGGTGGTGGACAGAGTGTTACATGTGTGGTGGCAGGAGTGTGGCAATGGGTGGTGGTGGTGGTGGACAGTGTTACATGTGTGGTGGCAGGAGTGTGGCAATGGGTGGTGGTGGTGATGGACAGAGTGTTACATGTGTGGTGGCAGGAGTGTGGGAATGGATGGTGGTGGTGGACAGAGTGTTACATGTGTGTGGCAGGAGTGTGACAATGGGTGGTGGTGGTGGTTGTGATGGACAGAGTGTTACATGTGTGGTGGCAGGAGTGTGGCAATGGGTGGTGGTGGTGGTGGACAGAGTGTTACATGTGTGTGGCAGGAGTGTGGCAATGGGTGGTGGTGGTGGTGGTGGACAGAGTGTTACATGTGTGGTGGCAGGAGTGTGGCAATGGGTGGTGGTGGTGGCGGACAGAGTGTTACATGTGTGGTGGCAGAGTGTGGCAATGGGTGGTGGACAGAGTGTTACATGTGTGGTGGCAGGAGTGTGGTAATGGGTGGTGGTGGTGGACAGAGTGTTACATGTGTGGTGGCAGGCGTGTGGCAATGGGTGGTGGTGGTGGTGGACAGAGTGTTACATGTGTGGTGGCAGGAGTGTGGGAATGGGTGGTGGTGGTGGTGGTGCAGAGTGTTACATGTGTGGTGGCAGGAGTGTGGCAATGGGTGGTGGTGGTGGCGGACAGAGTGTTACATGTGTGGTGGCAGGAGTGTGGCAATGGGTGGTGGACAGAGTGTTACATGTGTGGGTGGCAGGAGTGTGGTAATGGTGGTGGTGGTGGACAGAGTGTTACATGTGTGGTGGCAGGCGTGTGGCAATGGGTGGTGGTGGTGGTGGACAGAGTGTTACATGTGTGGTGGCAGGAGTGTGGGAATGGGTGGTGGTGGTGGTGGTGGACAGAGTGTTACATGTGTGGTGGCAGGAGTGTGGCAATGGGTGGTGGTGGTGGTGGACAGAGTGTTACATGTGTGGTGGTAGGAGTGTGGCAATGGGTGGTGGTGGTGGTGGACAGAGTGTTACATGTGTGGTGGCAGGAGTGTGGCAATGGGTGGTGGTGGTGATGGACAGAGTGTTACATGTGTGGTGGCAGGAGTGTGGCAATGGGTGGTGGTGGTGGTGGACAGAGTGTTACATGTGTGGTGGCAGGCGTGGCCTCTCATAGGTGTGGGGTAGTGTTCATATGTCAGTGTTATAGTGTTGTGCCTTTCCTTAGCAGTTTAAGAAGAGTGTGATGGTGATGACATGCATGGTGGTGGTGGTGGTGGTGAAGTATTGTCAGCTGGCTTGGACCTGGGGCATAGCAACTTTTTTTTATTATTTTATAAAAAGTTGTAAAATTTGTAAATAATTTTCAGTTTTTGTAAATAATTTGTCAGTTTTTGTAAAAAAACTGACCAGATATGATATAAAGACTGACCAATATTTTTTTTTTTTTTTTTTTTTTTTTTTTTTTTTTCATAACTATACATACATGTGTGTCTTGTTCAGGTTTGTTTATACTTCATTCTTTAGTGTTGTTTACCGTGCACACCACCACCTTAAACAGGTCATGTCTATATAATACAAGAATATTAACCCCTTGAGGCCCAGAACGTAATTTCCATTGTAATTTGGGTACCATTAGACAATTTGTAGTGACTATAAGCAATATTTTATAGCTATGACCTGTTTAGTATCCTTGTCCACTAACTCATTTGATATATTTAGTGACTTTTCGTTATTTTATAGCTCAAGAACAGACTATTTTTTTAATAGCAAAGGAAAGATCTGGGCGTGAAGGGGTTAATAGTGTTATTCCTATACCAACATTTCCCCACCACTACTTACATTACTTCACTGAGATATTTCTACTTGGATATTTATATTAGCACTGAGATATTTCATGTTATTTATTGATCAATATTTTGTTCCTATGACAGTTTGTGTGTGGCATGAAGGAGTGATGGCGTGAAGAAATGGTGGTGTCTTAAGGCCGGTTCCCACCAGTCCGCTTGTACGGCCGCCGCTGCCGTTCACCGCCCAACAGTGACGTCACCATCATCACCGCTGGAGTGGCTGTAGTGGTGACCGGCCTTTAGGGGTCAAAATGCAACACTGGCCTTTACAAGATGATCTCTGGTGATCTCTAAGGTGTTACAGGGTCATTCACAGCCATGCGACAGGTGAGAGCAGAAAATGTATGTTTTGTTCTAGTGTATGTACAGTTGTTACTAGTAATGCTATAGATCAGTGGTTCTTAACTTTTTAGTGCTCGTACCCTTTGAGATTCATAAATTTATCTGGTACCCCCGGTCAGAAAAGAAGTATTATTAGAGTAAGGAGTAATGGTCGGCATGGTACGGTATTTCTATTAAAAAAAAACTAAGAAGACGTATTTCTATTAAAAAAAAACCTAAAAAGCGATATTTTTTTGGTTGAGACAATTGTTGACAGACAAAATATGATAATATATAGTTCCAGCCTCCTTATAATATGACCTTGAATTATTGGGTAGCATGTCTGGTACCCCCAGGTGTAAGGTTTCGTAGCCCTGGTGGTCTACAGGTTAAGAAACACTGCTATAGATTAATAGAGGATCAGTTTTCAAAAAGCTAGTCAAGATATTTAACAGATATTTTCTGAACCATAGATTCATGAAAAAAATCTTCTTTATGACTTCAATATTTGATGAGTTACCTATATTTAGAAGTCAGAAACATGAGTTAACTTCTCGACGGTGATTCATCATTGCTTATAAAGTATAGAGTGTAGTAGCAAAGGTGTGAGGTCGTTAAGACAAAAATAATGCTATCATTAATGCTATCAAAAATATCAAACTTTGGATCTATAGAATCAAGAAAAAGTTAATTCAATATATTATTATCATCATATATAATAGTAATACAATTTAATATTATAATCAAATAAATAATACTGTATAGTGAGGCAAAAGTTGAGGTTTTTCAGTTAAATATAAAAAAAATAGCAAATGCCTGGCAGCCTCTCCGGAGACAGACTGATTGGATGATTACAGACAAAGTAATGTGTTGGGGCAAGTTTATTTAGACGTAAAACACACACTGTACATTGCATACAGGCATATACTGTCACTGGGTATCGCTAGCATGATTACGTGTCAAATGTGTGTGTTAGTGTCTGTGGTGTTAATATACTGTGGCTGTGGTGAGGAGAGAGAGAGAGGGGGGGGGGGGGGCTTATATGTTCAGACAATCTCATTAACTTCATATACAACTCCTCCTCCTCCTCGGTTCTTCAAGTGGCTTGTGATCCCTGTCTTACTCTATGGTTGTGAGACATGGACTAAATAGCGACTTGAAGAGACGAATCGATGCCTCTGGTAATAAAGTGTCTTAGCAGAATCATGGGGTATCGGTGGGATGATTACGTGTCAAACCAGCGATTGCAACGTGAGACTGAATCGAGGCCTATTACCTGCATAGTCCGTCAGCGCCAACTTGGGCTATATGGGCAAGTGGCACGCTACCCTGAAACCGATCCTTCCCATCGGGTTGTATCTGTAAGAGACAATCCGGCGTGGAGGAGGCCAAGGGGGCGCCCACAAGGCTCGTGGCTGGGGCAAGTTGATGCTGCCTGTCGAGAGCTGCTTGGTGTGGGAAGGGAGCGTGCATGGGGACTGCTTGGTATGGGAAGGCAGCTGCATGGGGACTGCTTGGTGTGGGAAGGCAGCCTGCATGGGGACTGCTTGGTGTGGGAAGGCAGCCTGCATGGGGACTGGCTTGGTGTGTGAGGCAGCCTGCATGGGGACTCGCGCGTGGTGACCCCGGGAGTGGCGTCGTAGGGTTGGGCGAGGCGACGCGCCCCCAATGATGGATTGATGTACTGTAAGGACACACGGTTGTCACTCTAGATGTACTGTTAACACGGCAATAATACGTCTAATACAAATACACACGGCAAGCGAGTTTTAAGTTCTTCTCATGATTTCCTTTTGCCTAATCTCCGGGTGGTCTTCTAAGTATTTATGACTTACTAATCAACTAATGTTTTTTTACTTCTAAATACATGTAGAAAATATATATACCTAGGTATCTAAATATCTATAAAATATATCTAAAAATATTCATAAGTTTTTTTATGAATGTAGTTAATAACAAAGAATATAAAAAAAAATATCAAGTATAATATCTTGACTAGCTCTAAAACTGATCATCTATTAATCTAGTATAGCTTTAAACTAGAAACAACTGTCTCTACACTAAAATTTAGCAGCATAATTACAGTGGTGGAAGTTGTTACAGTAAAACATACAGTTCTCCTCCTCCTCTCACCTGTCACCTGGCTTGTGAATGACCCTGCAACACCTTAGAGGTCATCAGAGGTCATCTTGTACAGGCCAGTGTTGCATTTTGACCCCTAAAGGCCGGTGACCACTACAGCCACAGCGGTGATGATGGTGACGTCACTGTAGGGCGGTTAGCGGCAGCGGCGGCCGTACAAGCGGACTGGTGGGAACCGGCCCTAAGACATCACCACCACAGCCACCACCTCACACCACCACCACCACAGCCACCACCACCACCACACACCACACCACCACCACCACCACACACCACACCACCACCACCACCGCTCTTTCTGGTACAAGTCAGCCAATGTTATGATTCGGTAAACTCCCGCATCATGTGACGTGGGAAGTACTGCCAGGCCAAGGTGTAGTTTTATAACGGCTATCATAATAGGCGAATTTTGGTGAAGAAGCCGTAAGAAGCCGGCTTCTTGCAGCTTGCGTTTTCTGTTATGGCGGGGCACTTTTAAGAAGCCGGGTTCTTACGGATTGGCCCAGCTGGTCAAGCCGGAAAAAAGTTTAAGAAGCGAGAGCCAGGGCTCGCTTACCACGGCTTCTTGCCGCTTGGTGCCGTGACGTCAGAGATAACAACAATATGGCGGGACGGGCAGAGATTCTCAGACAGTGAGTATCGTCGTAAAATACTGAAATTACAGATAACAGAACACAAGTAAACACATAGAGTACATTCAGAAGCAGGGACATACCTTAAGACCACGAACAAGAATATACAAGGTTAATGACACCACAGGACAACTTTAAAACGGGTTTTGAAAGAATGATCATGTCTTATCAGGCTGACGATAGTCCCTAGCAGCGACGTAGTAGTTTTTGCTGAATTTCGCTGATTATATGGCACAAATTAGCCTCATTTGTACATTTAGTAGCACGGGCTTAACTTCGGACCACACTATTAGAGCTAAATGGAAATGACATGGGGGTAGGAGAACGTTCGTCTGGTGAAATAACTTTCTCGAGTCTTTTAACATTAACACAAGACGGTTTTTTCTAATTTTACTAATTATGCTATCAAAGCAGCCCGGGAAACCTTTCGCTGATTCATTATGCTCCAATTTTGGTTCTTAGAATCTCTCACACTTGTTGAGAACGTGAAAATGTTGGAACTCTCCCCGACGGGGACAGAGTACCAAAACCTTCACCATCATCCGAATTCCACCACAAAACTTTGCAAGATATTTTAAAGTATCCCTGCCATTACTGTTGACGGACATGAAAAAATTAATTTTGTAGGTAAGGTGCTGATAGGTATTGTGGAAATGACTACATTGCGTTGAGGGAAAATCTTAAAACAAGGCTCCCACGGTAAGCTGACCCAAATGTTGGCTCTATGTGTTATACTTACGTCCTTAACACATCTGTTTAGATTTAATGAGTGCCGATCCTTATTTTTGCCTACATGGCCGATATTAAATTTTCAGGTTCTTGAGAAAACTAAGTCCAGTAGGGTTAGGTTAGGTCAGGTCTGGTCAGGTTGGGTTTTAGGTTAGGTTGTGGACAGCCCGATGGGCTCGAGGGGGGTGTTTAGGTTAGGTCTGTAGAGTTTTGTCATCTTTAGAATAAGGCTCACCTCCTATCTTCTTCTTCTTATAGCCAACAAGCTTGGGGACAAGGTGGAAACCGGAGTTTTTGGGTGGGGGAGCACACTATAAGGGAAATATGGCCCCGATAAAGTCTATGAATAGGGAAATTTCCCTATTTTATGGATTTTTTTGTTGGGGGGCCATTTTCCCTTATGTGTGTGCTCCCCCCCCCCAAAACCCCGATAACCACCATGTCCCCAAAGCTTGTTAGCTATAATAAAAGAAGAAGATAGGGGGTGGGCCCTTGTTCTTAAGATTTACCATATATATATATATTTTATATATATATATATATATATATCTATATATATTTTAAAAATATATTTTAATTTATATTTGTATTTCGTATTTTTTGGGTTAAATTAGTATGTTTATGAAAGAAGGATTAATGGGTATTTTTTGGTGTACCTGATTCTTATGTTGACATACTATAATTAATGGTGTAAATGATGTACAGTAAACCCTCGTTTTGACGAACAAATTGGGGAAAGGATGCGGGATTATAATTATCCGAGTGACCCGAACTTTCGCATATAACAAATTGTGGTCGTTATATGAGGTGAAAGTTCCCTATTTCCGACTAATTCCGTGTATCGTGAACTTTGGTCCGTTACATCTGACGAAAGTTCGTATACTTCATACATGCAGCCATCACAAATACTACACGAATACAAGGCAATTAAAAACAATCAGAACCGTACAACGCATATACTGAACTTATTTGGTAAAGCACGCAATACCGACTGCAGAAAAGTATTGAAGCCGATTTTTGTTATCTAAATTAAGGTCTGTAAAAGCGAGGGTTCCGTGTATACAACTAAACTTTGAGAAAGTACTACAGGAGCATCAGTGTATATACCTAATACGTTCGGGTTTGGTGACTTTTAAGTAGGATTAGGTCAAGAGTGTTTCTGCATATAGGAAATACAAATTATGAAACTAGTTATGAGAAATTGTATTTGTTGAATATGAATGTTAATCGTATTTACTGGCTACTTTGGTTGCAATTATCTGACCAATCAGTATTACCGGGTCCTTTTGTGCATTAAATCTGAGGTTTTAATAAATTTTTTTTTTAGTTTATATTTGGATTATTTGCTTCTGTTATTAATTTTACTTGTCCTTATAAAACTTCTATAAAGGAAACATCACATAAATAACATACTTTTTATATTATTTGCATTTCCTTGTATATTTACCGTTTATCTAAAAAGGGCAATATGGGTAAAATTTAGGATGAAACTATGAACATAAACTATTGTCATGTATGAACAAACACTCATAATGCTGTCCTGTCTCTATTTCCTTTCATGGCAAGGGGTTAATCTGCAATAGTAACACAGTCCCTTTTTCAGGTATGTATGTGCCGGTTGCATGAAGTGTATCCGACCGAAGATGAAGAGAAGATCTGAGAGAAGGAGTGAGAGGGGAGTAAATAATAAATAAATATCTTATTTCCATGAACATGGTTTTACTATCAAACTTACATCACAGATGTTCTATGCAATATATACTAAAATGAAACTTCTTCTGAAAGTCACGCAAATAAAAAAAAATACATAAAAGAAAGTCCCAAAAGAAACATTAAAAGGAAAATTTAAATTTCAGGAGAACCTCGTTTAACCGCATTTAAAACAACGGCAGCCTCAAAAAAACGGCACTAATCGACCCATGGCTTTTTTTTTTTTTTTTTTTTTTTTTTTTTTTTTTTTTTCACTGATAAACTCTGGAAAAATCTCTTCCTGTTTCTATTTTTCCACTTTCCTATGACTTACCTCTTTTCAAAAGAAGAGTAACAAGACAACCTCCCGAACTAAATTGGCTCACCCCACTTTTTTTTTTTTATTCTTGACTGTCTTCTTTATAGGGACTGGCAACTAAGCGGCCTTTGTGTTTCCCATTTTTGTTGTGCCCTTTGGGCCAGTTCCCTTTTGATGGGAAAAAAGAAAAAAGAAAAAAAGAAAAAAAAAAAAAGGGATTTTGGGGGATTCCATAAGAGTAACTCTCAAAACAACGGCAAAATGAGTTATCCGGCATGCGCTCCCCCCCGAAGGTGCCGGATAAACGAGGTTCTCCTGTATAACATTAAACAATAAGAACTAAAAGTCACTTCAAATATCTTTAAAATACTACTAACATATGCAACTGCTTTTTGATATGGGGAAACAAATTATAGTTCACTTGGGTCAAATTAAAAGTAATTTATAAGTCAAAACTTAAAAGTGTTAGACTTCCAAATTAATGATGCAATAAGGCAAATTGTTCCATAGTTAAGGCCTTTGTACAGTGATGGGTCTGGCACCAGTCTGTTCTGGCTCTTGGCACATAAAGGTCTTTTAGCTGCCTTGTTGTACTGGCTGTATTTTCCCTGACAATGGAAAACTAGATCTCAATATGACTCATATGAGTCAATGGACTCAATATCGGACCAGGTGAACCTGCAACACAGGGATGCTGGGTTCGGATGCAGCGGTGGAGCACCACGACTGTGAGGGAGTACCCTCTAGACGGAAACAATGAACAATGAACAATGAAGATACCACTCCGGATACAACCCATTGACAGCCTTATAAACAGCGAAACATTTTTCATAAATATATCGGTCTTTAATTGTTAACCACTTTAACTCTTTTATGATAAGGTAAAGTGATCCTTCTTTCTAGCTCTCCAATAGCTAGTTTTGCTGCAATATTTTGGGAGTTTTAAAACTCTAAAGTAAAGTTTAGAAAAGTTTTGTTGAGTCCCATATACCCATACAGTAATTCATTAAGCTGAGAGAGGAGAGAGAGATTATTTAATGCCAAAAATTACCCAAAAATGAAAAACAGCCCCCCTATCTTCCGCAAAATATAAATCAGCCCAACCACCCCAAAAGGGGGAAATCCCGGGCCTGGCGGGCAGATGATGGCCATTAATGAAATCCCTCATTATACCTGACCCTTGTCATCAGGGTGCAGCAGTTAATAAAAAAATAAGTCACTATGTGGAACTCGACCCAGCCAGCCCCATATGATGTCCGTAGGTGCCCGCCTCTTTACCTTGCCTATAATAGTCCTTGGTTTATGGAGCAAAAAAACATTAATGTGAAGGATATGTGTTGTGATCCATTCACAAAATCGTCAGTCCAGTTTCGTAACTTATTAATGGCTTTCATTCGACGTACAAATTTCGTCAGTGTGGTTTTGTTTTGTTACAATTATCAGCTGTGAGCGCCGACGGGCGAGCCTCGAACACCACTGTCAGCCGTTCTGGCGAGCACGAAAACGAGAGAGAAGCCGCAAGAAGCTGTAAGAAGCCGGCTTCTTACGGCTTCTCTCACCAAAATTCGCCTAATGTCTAGTGTGGGTGTAGCTTGACGCAGCCTTCCCAATACACTCTAACGCACCCTTGCTAACAGACTAATGCACTAACACACTCTTCACATCAGGAGGTGGTGGTGGTGTGTGTGGTGAGGATTGCATGTTGGATTGATGATGAAGGTACCCAGCTAACCATCACCGGCGGGCCGACGTAGGCCGTAGAGCGGCGAACGGCGGCCGCCGGCGGCAAATTTACCTCCGTTAGCCCTCCGGAGGCCCGCTGGTGTATTTTCAGACGGGATAATTTACTATGTTGAAAATTAATGTACAGAAATTTTAAGAATTGAATATTTCTATGTGTAACATTTTGAACAACAATTATATGATTACTTGATGTAGTATTACATCAGTAGTGACAAGCAGCGGCAGCTTGACGTCATCCTCCTAGGCCCGCTGGGCGCTGGTACGTATTTGTAAGTGGGAAATATTCATTTCATATTATATATATTAACTCAGAATATGCATAGTATCTCAAAATCGGTACCATCACTATTATTAGGGCCCGTTCAAGCTATTAAAAATTTTTATAAAAGTTTTTATAATAGTTTATAGAAATTATCATATTTCAGTTTATTTCAAATATTTCCAGCTTTATCAGGAACACCCAGAGATACATAGAAATAAAGATGAGATACGTACATAGGAAGGGGTTTACATGGAAAAAGGTTATCAGTTTGTCTGTGTGTGTAATTAGTATCATATAAAAATAACATTTGATTAACCGCGGCGAAGATTATTACGGGATAACACAAGGTCATATTTTCCCTTATTTCAATAACTTCCAACATATTATCAACACATATTAATACTCAATGGTACACCTAATAAGGAATATGTAGATGATGGAGTTAACATATGAATATGATCATGATTTAGAATAGAATATTATTTGAAATCTTTTCCCAGCTATCAATGTACTAAACTGCCAGACGTACGATAGCCATTACAAAGGGTTTAAAACCCACAAAAGGCCTAAATTGTCACCCTTAACCAGTCGATAACATAATGAGAACTTAGTTATAACAAGTTTTCGCTCCTTCATTATATCGAAATAGACTGAATAATATAAATAATTGCAGTACGACACGTTTTTTTAGGAATTCCTTGACGGCGCTTGGCGCTGTGTCGTGAAGTGAAGTGTGTTGTGAGTGAAAATAATCAGTTACTTGGAAAACGCACGAGTGGGTGGATGTTGTTATGTTGTTCGCCGCAACCTATATCCTTCTACATGGCTGTTCACGCTGTTCAGTGTTCCACGTACACCAGCATGTAAACTCAATAACGAAAATGTTTTTGTACTTATGAAATAAACAATGTCCGTCGCAATTATGATCCTAGCAATCTCCTTTTGATCGTATACTGGAATATTTCTGGTTAAATTTTCTAAACATATTGCATTATATAGTAATGTTTTTATAAGTGTTGAACAGCCCATTAGTCTATTAATCGGCTAATGGGTTGTGCAACACCCCTTAAAACATTACTATATCTGCAATATACTTAGAAAGTATAACCATAAATATTCCTCAATCAGTTAATATAACAGCGGCAAATGGTCATATGCCCTACGGCGGGCCGCTGGGAGCGGCCCGCCGGTGAGCCTCTGAGCAAATTCCCAGCGGCCCTACGTCGTACACTTCCGTCGGGCCGCCGATAAGACATACGGAGGGCCTCCGGAGGCCCTCCGTCTTTGTGTTTTGCTGGGTAAGGATCTAATTATGTTAACTGGCAACTCAACTTAACTGACCTGTGTGTGTGTGTGTGTGATGAGTCCACCACCACAGTCCTGCCTGGCTGTGGTGAATGTGGTGAAGGCGGGAACTGTGTGTGTGGTGAGGCTTGGCTGTTGAGTCTTCTGTCCGTTCCTCACAGGATGTCAACACTGGTAAGATAAATACACTTGTTAAAAGTTGTGTAAATACGTAGACAGTATGAGAGAGAGAGAGAGAGAGGACAAGAGAGACAGAAAGTGTGAGAGAGAACAAGAGACAGAGAGGTGGAGGAAAAGAGAGAAGTGTGTGAGAGAGAGGACAAGAGAGACAAAGTGTGAGAGAGAGAGAGAGGAGGAGGAGAGAGAGAAAGTGTGAGAGAGAGAGAGAGGAGGAGGACAAGAGAGAGCCAGAGAAAGTGTGTGAGAGAAAGAGAGACAGAAAGTGAGAGAGGAAAAGAAAGAGAAAGTGTGTGTGAGAGAGAGAGAGAGAGAGAGGGGATATAGTTTTATACAGTAATATATTTTTGTCATTTATTTACTCATTGATAATAATTTACTATTATTTCTGTAGGTATCAATTTTTTTAACTGATAATTTATTGACTGATTATAATATTGCCTGGTTGACTTTGTTATGATAGAATATAAATGATGTAGAATGTTAGAGAATGAAAATTATATCCTGATAAACGTTCACCTTATGTTTTCTTTCCAAATTTTACTCAATAAGCAAAAATATAATGGTACGAAACAACTTTTTTCTGACAGACTGGGTTGAATCAGCGGTTACTGGTAAGGTGGTGGTGGTGTGGCTGTGGTGGTGATGGTGTGTGTGGTGGTGGTGTGTGGTGGTGGCTGTGGTAGTGGTGTGGTGACTGTATGTGGTGGTGGTGGTGGTGGCGGGGACTGTGTGTGGTGGTGTGTGATGGCTGTTGGTGGTGTGTGTGATGGCTGTGGTGGTGGTGTGTGATGGCTGTGGTGGTGGTGTGTGATGGCTGTGGTGGTGGTGGTGTGTGGCGGGAGCTGTGTGTGGCTGTGGTGGTGGATGATGGCTGTGGTGGGTGGTGGTGATGTAGGGTGTTGGTGGTGGTGGTGGTGGCTGTGGTGGTGGTGACTGTGGGGTGGTGGTAGCTGTGGTGATGTGGGGTGGTGGTGGCTGTGGTGATGTGGGGTGGTGGTAGCTGTGGTGATGTGGGGTGGTGGTGGCTGTGGTGATGTGGGGTGGTAGTGGGGGTGTGGTGGTGGTGTCTGTTCTATCCATAAAAGGGCCTAAAGCTCCGTCCACACTAGCGGCAAAGCCCCCCGGGGCTGTGCCCGTCACGGGAAAAGCCCGCGGGCACCTGAAACTGTTGTCCACACAGCAGAGCCTGCCTGGCCAAAACCGTCTGTATGTAAAAGCCTGCGCCTGAGAGCGAGATGGACGTGACGTCATAGCAGAGTCTGCTATGCGAGTCAGTAGGAGCCGAGCTTTCTGCGTGTGAGGATGTACGGGCGGTACGGCTCTCATTGCACCCACCTTTCACCCCTGTTAACTCTTCGCCATTTAATATTTTGCTCAAAAACTTTTTTACATGGAGAATATGAATAGAAGCGGAATTTAATTCGCTTTCCATTGATATATTTCGTTTACTGATAATAAATTTGGGCAGCATGCATAAATTAGCGTTTAGCTAAATACATAACATCATGAAATCGGTAATTTCCTATCTAATATATGTTTATCAGTATAAAAGATATACTGTTATCTTTGGAAATGTTTGTTCTAAAATATTATCAATAAAAAACCGTAAAACACACTAAAGAAATGCCATTATGAGCCCCAAGAAATTTTGCATGAATTTTAAAACTCTTCCCCCATTTAATATTTTGCTCGAAAATATTTACAGGGAGAATATCAATAAAGCTGAATTTAATTAGCTTTCCATTGTTTTATTTTTGTTTTCTGATAAATGAATTAAACCAAAACATACATTAGCTTTAAACTAAATAAATAACATCATCAATCGGAAAAATTACCCGATTTCATGATCCTTTTAGTTAGTTAACGCTAATTTATGTATGGTTCTAATTCATTTATCATAAAAAAAACGAAATATAGCAATGGAAAGCAAATTTAAAATTCCGCTTCTATTGATATTCTCCATGTAAAATGTTTTTGAGCAAAATATTAAATGGCGAAGAGTTAAAGTTCATGCATATTTTTTGAGAGTCTCATAATGGCATTTCTTTAGTCTGTTTTACGGTTTTTTTTTTAAATAATATTATAGAATAAACTTTTCCGAAGATAACAATATATCTTTTTTATACTGATAAACATATAATTAGGTAGGAAATTACCCATTTCATGATGTTATGTATTTAGTTAACGCTAATTTATGCATGCTGCTAATTCTTTTTATCAGAAAAAAAAATATAGCAATGAAAGCTAACTAAATTCCGCTTCTATTGATGTTCTCCATGTAAAATGTTTTCGAGAAAAATATTAAATGGTGAAGAGCTTAAGTTCATGCATTTTTCCCTTGAGCCCTCATAATGGCATTTCTTTAGTGTTTTTTAAACGGGTTTTTATTTGATAATATTATAGAACAAACATTTCCGAAGATAACATATATCTTTTATACTGATAACATATAATTGGGTAGTAAACTTGTCATCTCGGTGGCCTCGTACAGACTCAGTCCGGGGACGTCATAAATCTCAAAGGGGCAGGCCTTTATAGATTGAGACGGCCTTGGCCTGGCCCGTCAAGGGGGCAGCTGAGGCAGCCAGGCAGTGTAGCCGTTCTCTATTCAGGAAAACTGTGTGCGGTACGACAACAATGCGAAGCAGGAAGTAAGTAAGTAAGAAGTAAGAAGCTGGCACTGTGTACCATAATCATTTGCTATGTGTCTGAAAAAGAAAAAGGACAAAGTGGAGAAAAAGAAGTGGCTCCACTTCCCCCACTCCAAAGCTCCACATGTAACCTCGTATGTCTGGGAGCGACGCACTGCCTGGCGCGCAGGCAGTGCCTGTGAAATCGTCACCTACTTCGCGGGCAATTTTACTCGTTTGCCCCGAGCCAAGCGTGACCCGTCAACAGGAACTGCTGCTTGTGCCGCGGGGAATCCCGCTAGTGTGACGGATTCCCCCCTTTCTCCCAAGGGGCCCCCCCCACCCGATTCGCAGGTAACATTTTACCTTCCTTTTTCCGGGAGCCCCCTAACGCNACGTTTAGGTTCTGTTCCGAAGTGAAGTGTGTTGTGAGTGAAAATAATCAGTTACTTGGAAAACGCACGAGTGGGTTGTTGTTATGTTGTTCGCCGCAACCTATATCCTTCTACATGGCTGTTCACGCTGTTCAGTGTTCCACGTACACCAGCATGTAAACTCAATAACGAAAATGTTTTTGTACTTATGAAATAAACAATGTCCGTCGCAATTATGATCCTAGCAATCTCCTTTTGATCGTATACTGGAATATTTCTGGTTAAATTTTCTAAACATATTGCATTATATAGTAATGTTTTTATAAGTGTTGAACAGCCCATTAGTCTATTAATCGGCTAATGGGTTGTGCAACACCCCTTAAAACATTACTATATCTGCAATATACTTAGAAAGTATAACCATAAATATTCCTCAATCAGTTAATATAACAGCGGCAAATGGTCATATGCCCTACGGCGGGCCGCTGGGAGCGGCCCGCCGGTGAGCCTCTGAGCAAATTCCCAGCGGCCCTACGTCGTACACTTCCGTCGGGCCGCCGATAAGACATACGGAGGGCCTCCGGAGGCCCTCCGTCTTTGTGTTTGCTGGGTAAGGATCTAATTATGTTAACTGGCAACTCAACTTAACTGACCTGTGTGTGTGTGTGTGTGATGAGTCCACCACCACAGTCCTGCCTGGCTGTGGTGAATGTGGTGAAGGCGGGAACTGTGTGTGGTGAGGCTTGGCTGTTGAGTCTTCTGTCCGTTCCTCACAGGATGTCAACACTGTAAGATAAATACACTTGTTAAAAGTTGTGTAAATACGTAGACAGTATGAGAGAGAGAGAGAGAGAGGACAAGAGAGACAGAAAGTGTGAGAGAGAACAAGAGACAGAGAGGTGGAGGAAAAGAGAGAAAGTGTGTGAGAGAGAGGACAAGAGAGACAAAGTGTGAGAGAGAGAGAGAGGAGGAGGAGAAGAGAGAAAGTGTGAGAGAGAGAGAGAGGAGGAGGACAAGAGAGAGCCAGAGAAAGTGTGTGAGAGAAAGAGAGACAGAAAGTGAGAGAGGAAAAGAAAGAGAAAGTGTGTGTGAGAGAGAGAGAGAGAGAGAGGGGATATAGTTTTATACAGTAATATATTTTTGTCATTTATTTACTCATTGATAATAATTTACTATTATTTCTGTAGGTATCAATTTTTTTAACTGATAATTTATTGACTGATTATAATATTGCCTGGTTGACTTTGTTATGATAGAATATAAATGATGTAGAATGTTAGAGAATGAAAATTATATCCTGATAAACGTTCACCTTATGTTTTCTTTCCAAATTTTACTCAATAAGCAAAAATATAATGGTACGAAACAACTTTTTTCTGACAGACTGGGTTGAATCAGCGGTTACTGGTAAGGTGGTGGTGGTGTGGCTGTGGTGGTGATGGTGTGTGTGGTGGTGGTGTGTGGTGGTGGCTGTGGTAGTGGTGTGGTGACTGTATGTGGTGGTGGTGGTGGTGGCGGGGACTGTGTGTGGTGGTGTGTGATGGCTGTGGTGGTGGTGTGTGATGGCTGTGGTGGTGGTGTGTGATGGCTGTGGTGGTGGTGTGTGATGGCTGTGGTGGTGGTGGTGTGTGGCGGGAGCTGTGTGTGGCTGTGGTGGTGATGATGGCTGTGGTGGTGGTGGTGGTGATGTAGGGTGTTGGTGGTGGTGGTGGTGGCTGTGGTGGTGGTGACTGTGGGGTGGTGGTAGCTGTGGTGATGTGGGGTGGTGGTGGCTGTGGTGATGTGGGGTGGTGGTAGCTGTGGTGATGTGGGGTGGTGGTGGCTGTGGTGATGTGGGGTGGTAGTGGTGTGTGGTGGTGGTGTCTGTTCTATCCATAAAAGGGCCTAAAGCTCCGTCCACACTAGCGGGCAAAGCCCGCCGGGCTGTGCCCGTCACGGGGAAAACCCCCGCGGGCACACTGAAACTGTGTCCACACAGCAGAGCCTGCCGGGCCCCAAAGCCGTCTGTATGTAAAAAGCCTGCGCCTGGGAGAGCGAGATGGACGTGACGTCAGTAGCAGAGTCTGCTATGCGAGTCAGTAGGAGCCGAGCTTTCTGCGTGTGAGGATGTACGGGCGGTACGGCTCTCATTGCACCCACCTTTCACCCACTGTTAACTCTTCGCCATTTAATATTTTGCTCAAAAACATTTTACATGGAGAATATGAATAGAAGCGGAATTTAATTCGCTTTCCATTGATATATTTCGTTTACTGATAAATGAATTGGCAGCATGCATAAATTAGCGTTAGCTAAATACATAACATCATGAAATCGGGTAATTTCCTATCTAATATATGTTTATCAGTATAAAAGATTACTGTTATCTTTGGAAATGTTTGTTCTATAATATTATCAAATAAAAAACCGTAAAACACACTAAAGAAATGCCATTATGAGACTCAAGAAATATGCATGAACTTAAACTCTTCGCCATTTAATATTTTGCTCGAAAATATTTTACATGGAGAATATCAATAAAAGCTGAATTTAATTAGCTTTCCATTGATATATTTTGTTTTCTGATAAATGAAATTAGAACCATACATACATTAGCGTTAACTAAATAAATAACATCATCAATCGGGAAAAATTACCCGATTTCATGATCCTTTTAGTTAGTTAACGCTAATTTATGTATGGTTCTAATTCATTTATCAGAAAACGAAATATAGCAATGGAAAGCTAATTAAATTCCGCTTCTATTGATATTCTCCATGTAAAATGTTTTTGAGCAAAATATTAAATGGCGAAGAGTTAAAGTTCATGCATATTTCTTGAGAGTCTCATAATGGCATTTCTTTAGTCTGTTTTACGGTTTTTTATTTAATAATATTATAGAATAAACATTTCCGAAGATAACAATATATCTTTTATACTGATAAACATATAATTAGGTAGGAAATTACCCGATTTCATGATGTTATGTATTTAGTTAACGCTAATTTATGCATGCTGCTAATTCATTTATCAGAAACAAAATATAGCAATGGAAAGCTAACTAAATTCCGCTTCTATTGATGTTCTCCATGTAAAATGTTTTCGAGAAAAATATTAAATGGTGAAGAGCTTAAGTTCATGCATATTTCTTGAGTCTCATAATGGCATTTCTTTAGTGTGTTTTACGGGTTTTTATTTGATAATATTATAGAACAAACATTTCCGAAGATAACAATATATCTTTTATACTGATAAACATATAATTAGGTAGGTAAACTTGTCATCTCGGTGGCCTCGTACAGACTCAGTCCGTGACGTCATAAATCTCAGGCGCAGGCCTTTATAGATTGAGACGGCCTTGGCCTGGCCCAGTCAGAGGCGAGCAGCTGAGCAGCCAGGCAGTGTAGCCGTTCTCTATTCAGGAAAACTGTGTGCGGTACGACAACAATGCGAAGCAGGAAGTAAGTAAGTAAGAAGTAAGAAGCTGGCACTGTGTACCATAATCATTGCTATGTGTCTGAAAAAGAAAAAGGACAAAGTGGAGAAAAAGAAGTGGCTCCACTTCTCCACTCCAAAGCTCCACATGTAACCTCGTATGTCTGGCAGCGACGCACTGCCTGGCGCGGCAGGCAGTGCCTGGTGAAATCGCTCACCTACTATCGCGGGCATTTTACTCGTTTGCCCGCGAGCACAAGCGGTGAGCCCGTCAACAGGCAAACTGCTTGCTTGTGCCCGCGGGCAATGCCCGCTAGTGTGGACGGAGCTTAAGCCACACACACGTCTTGCTCGCCTACAGGCTCGCACTCGACTGGCGCTCATTCCAGATTTCTCAAGCAAGTCAACTCGGTAACACTGCTTCGAAACACTAAACCCTTCCTTTATTTCCTATAAGAGAGAGAGATTGCCACCACCACTAATCTGATCTTACAATATACCCTACAAGCTTCTACACAGTCGCTAATACCCTTCTATGTAACATCAGAATAGCCCTTAGTACAGTGTGCTTAGTGCCCCCCGTACCCAGCTGTGCCCCCACCCCTCAGCCCCCCCCTTAATAACTACCCAGCCACGCCCCCATTGCAACTACCAACACATTTCCACCCACTACTTTTCCTCAGGTGAGGTCTTCCTCAGGTTCTGACTTTTCCTCAGGAAAACGTTAGAATGACTGATTTGAACAAAATATTATAAACATTGAAACTTTAACTCCTTCACGCCCAGATCTAGTAGTAGTAAAAGTAGTAGTGGTAGTAGTAGTAGTGTATTAACCCCTTCACCCCCAGATCTAGTAGTAGTAGTTAGTAGTAGTAGTAGTAATTAGTAGTGTAGTAGTAGTAGTAGTAGTTAGTAGTAGTAGTAGTAGTAGTAATATTAACCCCTTCACGCCCAGATTTTTTCCTTTGCTTTTATAAAATGGTCTGTTGTCAGCCATAAATAACAAAAAGAAATGAATATACCACATGAGTTAGTGGACAAGGATACTAAACAGGTCATAGCTATAAAACTTTGTTTATAGTCACTACAAATCGTCTAATGGTACCCAAATTTAAAATTTGGAAATTACGTTCTGGGTCTCAAATTACAATGGGAATTACGTTCTGGGTCTCAAATTATAATGGGAATTACGTTCTGGGTCTCAAATTACAATGGGAATTACGTTCTGGGTCTCAAATTACAATGGGAATTACGTTCTGGGCCTCAAATTACCATGGGGCCCCAGACATAACTACGTCACGGTTTGTTTACATCGGTGCATTGTGGGGATAAGGCGGGGTCGCCGCGGGTGGACCTACGAAGGGAAAACTACGGCGATGGAAGAATTTCGAGTTATTTTGCGCGAAATTGATATTCCAGGTGCTATATTACTGTGCTCTGTTCTCGCTGACAACACTATAGAGAAGACCTGAGGTAATGGCTGATGTGGAGAGGCTTCTAAACCAAGAAAACAGAGTCATAACAGAGCCTCGTCAAAAGGTAAGCAATTGGTAGGTACGTAATGTGTCCCTACCACTTGCTTACTTCTTAATGAGACTCTGCTGTGACTGTTTTCCTGGTTTAGAAGCCTTTGCACATCAACCATCACCTCAGGTCTTCTCTATGTTGTCAGCGAGCACGGAAATATAGCACCTGGAATATCTATCAATTTCGCCCAAAACAACTCGAATTTTTTTCATCGTCGTAGTTTTCTCTTTGTAGGCTGTAGCCTACATATTCATGGTTATGATAGTATTAAAATACCTTATTAATTGAGTTCCTTTTGTTGTCTTTCCTCATAATAAGTAGTGCTACATCATGGTTTAAATGTTACTTGACGAGCCAATGAATACTCTTGAGTCTATATCAACATCACCAACCTTTGCTTTGATTTATCTTATTACTCCATCCATAAACAAGTTGCATAACCACGGTGACATTACCCATCCTTGCCTCATGGTACCTGCATGGTACTGTCTACCGATATTTTTATCCCTACACAAATCGGGAAAACTCGCCGACAGGAAGGGTTAGGTTGGTATCCGGTCATTTCGCCCACATGCCATTTCGCCACACCATAGTCATTTCGCCCACAGGTCAATTCGCCCACACTATGGAGTCATTTCGCCCACACTATGGAGTCATTTCGCCAACACTATGGAGTCTATAGGAACTAGGAGGTTAGGTTATATTTGTTTAGTGTGTCGAGAACCCCCAACCCCCCGCTAGGAGGTTAGGTTAGATTTGTTTAGATTAGGTTAGGGTAGGTTAGATTTGGGTAGTTTAGGTTATATTTGGTTAGGTTAGGCTAGATTAGTTTTGGTTAGGTTAGATTTGGTAGGTTAGGTTAGCTTAGGTAGATTTGGTTAGGTTAGGTTATCGGTGGGTCAAGCCCCCTGCTAGGGTAGGTTAATTTTGGTTAGGTTAGGTTTATTTTGGTTAGGCAATTTTCGTCAAATTTGTTCCCCACCCGAAAACCCCGCATTCCCACAGGTCCCCAAACTTATTTGGGGGAAGTGGGAGAGTATGGGCAAACACTAGAAATTTACCGTCATTTCGCCCAAGGTTACTGGTGGTTCATTTCATTTTGCCAGAGGAAAAATATAGTTACATGACTCCGTGACATGGATCGTGTGGGCGAATTGACTTTAGAGTGGGCGAATTGACTCTTATATGTGGGCGAATTGACTTACAAGTGGACGAAATGTCTTGTGGGCGAAATGACGAAAATTGCCTAACCAAAATAAACCTAACCAACCAAAATAAACCTACCCTAAACAGGGGGCTTGACCCCCCCGATAACCTAACCTAACCAAATCTAACCTAAGCTAACCTAACCTAACCAAATCTAATCTAGCTAACCCAACCCAAATCTAACCTAAACTACCCAAATCAACCACCCTAACCTAATCTAAACAAATCTAACCTAACCTCCTAGCGGGGGTTGGGGGTTTTCCCAACACATAAACAAAATATACCTAACCTCCTAGTTCCTATAGACTCCATAGTGTTGGCGAAATGACTCCATAGTTGTGGGCGAAAATGACTCCATAGTGTGGGCGAATTGACCTGTGGGCGAAATGACTATGGTGTTGGCCCAAATGGCATGTGGGCGAAATGACCGGATAAACCCAAACCCAACCCTTCCTGTCGGCGAGTTTTCCCGAAATTTTTGTAGGGATTAAAAATATCGGTAGACAGTACCATGCAGGTACCATGAGGCAAGGATGGGTAATGTCACCGTGGTTATGCAACTTGTTTATGGATGGAGTAATAAGATAAATCAAAGCAAAGGTTTTGGGGATGTTGATATAGACTCAAGAGTATTCATTGGCTCGTCAAGTAACACTTAAACCATGATGTAGCACTATTATTATGAGGAAAGACAAACCAAAAAGGAAACTCAATTAATAAGGTATTTTAATACTATCATAACCATGAATATGTAGGCTACAGCCTACAAAAGAGAAAATACGACGATGAAAAAAATTCGAGTTGTTTTTGGGGGAAATTTATAGATATTCCAGGGCTATATTTCCGTGCTCGCTGAAACATAGAGAAGACCTGAGGTGATGGTGGGGTGGCAAAGGCTTCTAAACCAGGAAAAACAGTCCCCAGCAGAGTCTCATTAAGAAGTAAGCAAGTGGTAGGGACACATTACGTACCTACCAATTGGGTTACCTTTTGACGAGGCTCTGTATGACTCTGTTTTCTTGGTTTAGAAGCCTCTCCACATCAGCCATTACCTCAGGTTTCTCTATAGGTTTGTCAGCGAGAAACCCGAGCACAGTAATATAGCACCTGGAATATCAATTTCGCGCAAAATAACTCGAAAAATTCTTCCATCGCCGTAGTTTTCCCTTGTAGGTCCACCCGCGGCGACCCCGCCTTATCCCCACAATGCACCGATGTAAACAAACCGTTTTTTAGTTAGTTTAACCGTAGTTATGGGTAGGGCAGGCCTTCCATGAGCTCCGTTGAACTTACCCTAGAGTCAAGTCAATTTTACCCTAAATTCTTAAGTTTTACCCTAAATAATCGGCTCGACTGTATATTCGATTATATATTATATATATATATATATATATATATATAATATATATATATATATATATATATATATATATTATATATTATATATATTATATATATATATATATATATTTTATATATATATATATATATAAAGAAAAAGGAAGTAGGTGAAAATCCATATTTTTTATTGATAACAAAAACAAAATAGTAAAGTTAAGCCAGTTTATTTGTCTAGTTTTAATATAATTTCCATTAAATATATATTTCTGGTTTGATAAGAACACACTTTAACAAAATAAGTATTGAGAATAACTAAGAATTATATTGACCCACAAATCTTTCAAACACATTAAAAGTAACAGGTACATATACATATTTGCATATTTACAGGTACATATACATATTTATATTTATACATATTACATATTTGCAACCTCTGAACACGTTGCATCACTTTTGACATTATTGATTGCTTTTAGCATATTGTCCTCAATGTTCAGGTTATGTGAAGATATTTTCAAGCGATTCATGAGATATATTGCATGCATTAAGCCACTTAGGGTTTCATTTTTAAGAGAGGATCTTTGACAAGTTTTAGTTAGATTTAGTTTGCTGAAAAAACGCTCAACCGCTGCATTTGAAAAGGGTAGTGAGAAGAGGGTGGATATGACTATATGGTTAAATTGGGATAACATGCCCAGCTAACCATCACCGGCGGGCCTACGTAGGCTGTAGAGCGGCAAACGGCGGCCGCCGGCGGCAAATTTACCTCCGTCAGCCCTCCGAAGGCCCGCTGGTGTATTTTCAGACGGGAAAATTTACTATGTTGAAAATTAATGTACAAAATTTGAAGAATTGAATATTTCTATGTGTAAACATTTTGAAACAACAGTTATATGATTATCTTGATGTAGTAATACATCAGTAGTGACAAGCAGCGGCAACTTGACGTCAATCCTCTGGAGGCCAGCTAGTTGGTATTTGTTAGTGGGAAATATTCATTTCATTTTATATATATTAACACAGTAATATACATAGTATCTCAATATCGGTACCATCACTATTATTAGGGCCTGGTTCAAACATATATTTAAAAGTATTGTTTGAAAAGAAGTTTTATAAACCCAATAATAGTAAATGAGAAATATTAATATATACATAGAAGGGAGTTTGGAAAAAGG
>JACEEZ010000292.1:42588-55088 GCA_016584305.1 Chionoecetes opilio
ATGCTTTTGCGTATTTAGATCCTTATATGAGTTTCCCTTTGCCCTTGGCCTAGATCCTGGGAAGGCTTACGGTCCTGACGGAGTCCCCCCCATTGTTGTCAAAAATTGTGCTTCTGTGCTTGACCCTGCCTGGTCAAACTTTTACGTCTTTGTCTATCTACTTCCACCTTCCTCTTTGCTGGAAGTTGCTGACACCAACCTGTTCCTAAGAAGGGTGACCGTTCTAATCCTTAAAAACTACCGTCCTATAGCTTTGACTTCCTGCCTTTCTAAAAGGTTTTGAATCTATACTTAATAAGAAGATTCTTAGAGAAATCGTCCAGCCCCATTTTTTTCTTTGCCTAATTATGTTTGGATGTTCCTTCAAAACACCGAATCCACCAAAAATCATTGTTTTCCAGGCCTTATTTCTGAAAAACAACACGACTTTTGTAAAAAGCGCGCGAAAAAAAGTTTCTTCACCCCAAACAGCCCCGTGAATTTATTGATGACGTCACAGGAGGAGTTTAAAATGTGAAACAACGCCCGGTGCATTTTGACACCGTGTATCGACCAGCAAATGTAAATGATGAGCGATTTAGTTCGGTGTCAAACAGTGAATCTGTCGCTGTGCCCAGATGTGAGTATGATGCTCAATCTGGAGGGAAGTAGATGATGTTGGTCGCGTTATGTGGAAAACCAACCGCGAAGTGATACATGTTCGAGCCAGAATACAAAGCCCGCTATGGTGTGTAGCAGTAAAAAAAAAAAAGAGAGGAGAGAGAGAAGAAAACGAGTGAGAGAGAGAGATGAGAAGAGAGGGGAGAGAGAAGGTTAGATACGATTGAGAAATAAGCAAAAACACTATGAAACCAATATAAATGCATGTTTCAAGGAGGAATAGGAGGGGGAGGAAGAAGACGGGGAAGAGGAGGCGGGGAGGAATTTAAGACTCAGGACAATAATGACCTTGCGATGTTAATAGACGACTTAGCATAGAGGAGAGAGGGAAGGAGGGCCTGGCACCTCTCCAAAACATGGATTGGTAAGTAAGGGAAACTATAATGTTTGCGTGGGAAGCACAATGAAGGTACTTTCGAGAAAATCCTATGGTTAGTTTCGAAACACACACACACACACAAATCTCTGATTATGGGAATTTATGTCACATACATATATAATCTGAGGTTCTTACCTAATCAATCAAACCCATGGCTATCATCCCGACACATTATCCCAGCTAATCAACTAAATAGGATACTTATCGGAGGATAGTGGGTTGAAATGCGGATCAGGGTTTGATTAATACTGCATGGTCTTGTGATCCGCAGTGGTAGCGCGTGATCAGAGCCGCCCGTGAATGACAGGAGCGGAGGGCTGGAGACTTAGTGTTTCGATACGGGCGTCAGAAGGTCTTCATAACCAGATAATCCATGACGCACGGCTATTATCAGTGTGTTGTATTTTAACACAGTCCTATTGGTTTTACACTATATGTACAATTAACTATGTACAAAATCTCTTCATATTAATCAGAGAAAAGATGTTAGTCCCCTGAGGGCTGGAATGATACTGATTCTCCCTGTGGCGGTCCGGCAGCGATCGCCACCCTACCTATAGCCACGTACAGAAATCTTAGTGGCTAGTATCTAATGGGCGGCGGCCAATGACCGCGCTACAAACCAGTGCTAATTATTATATAAGGTGCAAATGGTTAATAGCACTGAGAATATTAATTTACCCTATCCCAGTACTGATCATTTACTTAAATTACCTTAATATTATTCATTACCATCATAATTATATATGCATCCCTATACGCACTCCCCTATGACGAGGAAAATATCACTCACAGGGGGGGGGGGGGAAACAAACACCCCTCACCATTTGAAGGGTTTGATCGATCATTTCCCAAATGATGTCGTTCGAAGGATAAGGAGAGAGAGAGATAGAGAGAAGAGAGAGAGAGAGAGGGAAACCCCCTTTTTTTAAAAAAAGGGGGGGGGGGGGGGGCCCCCCCTTAAAAATTTTTTGGTTTAAAAGGGAAAAAAAAAAAACCCCCTTTTTAAAAACCAAATTTTTTTTTAAAACCCAACCCAAAATTTTGTTTAAAAAAAAAAAAAAAATTTTTTAAAAAAAGGGGGGGGAAAAAACCCCACCCCCCCCCCCTTTTAATTTTTTCTTTTTTAAGGGTTGGGTTTGGGATGGGGGGGGGAAAAAAAAGGGGGGGGGGGGGGGGGGGAAAAAAAAGGGGGGGAGAAAGGGGGGGGGGGGGGGGGGAAAAAAAAATTAAAAAATTTTAAAAGGAATGGGCCCCCCTTTTGGGGGGGTTTTTTTTAAAAACCCTTTTTTTTTCCCCCCCCAAAAATTTTTTTCCCCTCCCCTTTTTAAAAAATTTTTTCCCCGGGGGTTTTTCCCCCCCCCCCGGGGGCCCCCCCCCCCCCCCCCCCCCCCCCCCCCCCCCCCCCTTTTTTTTTTTTCCCCCCCCAAACCCCCAAAAACTTTTTTTTTTTTTTTTTTTTAAATTTTTTTTAAATTTTTCCCTTTTTTTTTTTTCCTTTTTTTCCCCCCTTTTTTTTTCCCCCCCCCTTTTTTTTTTCCCCCCTCCTCCCCCCCCCCCCCCCCCCCTTAAATTTTTTTTTTCCCCATTTTCCCCCCCCCCCCCGGGGGGGGAAAAAAAAAAAAAATTTTTCCCCCCAAAAAAAAAAAAATTTTTTTTTTTCCCCTCCCCCCCCCTTTTTTCCCCCCTTTTAAAATTTTTTTCCTCCCCCCCTTTTTTCCCCCCCTTTTTCCCTTCTCTCCCCCCCTTTGGTTTTTTAAACCCCCCCCTTTTTTCCCCCCCCCCCTCCCCCCCCCCCCCCCCCCCCCTTTCCCCCCCAATTTTTTTTTCCCCTTTTCCCCCCTTTTTTTTTTTTTCCCCCTCCCCTTTTAAAATTTCCTCTCCCCCCTCCCCCCCCTTTCCCTCCCCCCTTCCCCTCTCTCTTTTCCCCCCCCCTTTCTCCCCTCTCCCTTCCTCCCCCTCTCTCCCCCTCTTCCCCTCATCTCCCCCCTTTTTTTTTTTTTTTCCCCCCCCTTTTTTTTGGGGGGGGGGGGGGGGGGGGGGGGTTTTCCCCTTTTCCCCCCCTTTTTTTAACACTTTTAATTTTTTTAAAGGGGGAAATTTTTCCCCCCTTTTTTTTTCCCCCAAAAGGTTTTTTTGGTTTTAAAAAAAATTTAAAAACCCCCCAAAATTAGAAATAATTTTTCTCTTGTTTTTAAAGTGCCCTTTTTTTCAGCTTGGGAAGGAGGCTTTCCCCTTTTGAGGGCACCGAGCCGTGGTGTGTCGTCCCGCAAGCCTGGGAGCCCTTTTCGGACCGGGGAGTTTGCAGATTTTTATTTCGGATTATTTAAAAACGGTTTTTCCGGGTCCAAAAAATGACAACATATTGTTGATAAACTCGAAATGGCTATATTTTATTCATCAAATCAGGAAAATGAAATGGGGCGGGGGGGGGGTTACTTTAACCTCTATCTACTCCCCAAACTTCTATCTGATCATCATACGGGGGCCTTTAAAAGGGGGATCTTTAATTTTTTGGGGGGGGATCTTTTAGCTTTCCTAACTGAACCTTGGTCATCCCCCTTTTTGGGTTCGGTGAAACTTTTTCTGTTGACCTTTACATTCAAAAAACCTTTTTAAAGGGGTCCCCGGCCCCAAACTTTAATTTCCAAACTACACTCATTCGGTTTTTATCATTCTCTCTGTACCTTCATCTTCAGTTTCCTTTCAAAACTTTTCTATTGCAGCTACTGTAGACGGACATTGTTTTCTCCTAATCTATCAATAGTGGGTTCCCCCGGGTTCGTCCTATCACCCGCTCTTTTTCTATTATTCATTAATGATCTAAGTCTAACTCAAAGCCCCATCCACTCCCACGCTATGATTCTACCCTGCATTTTTCAACGTCGTTTATTAGACGTCCAACTTAACAGGACTAAGTGGTTCCGGAGAAAATGCCACCGAGCGCCTAACTTCTGATATTTCTATAATTTCTGATTGGGGCAAAGCAAACCTTGTTTTGTTCAATGCCTCAAAAACCCAATTTCTTCGCCTATCTACTCGACAAAACCTACCAGAAAACTACCCCCTCTTCTTCAATGACACTCAACTGTCTCCTTCTTCTACAATGAACATTCTAGGACTATCCTTTACTAAAAATCTGAACTGGAAATCTCGCATCTCATCTCTTGCTAAAACAGCTTCTAAGAAGTCAGGTGTCCTGTGGCGTCTGTGTCCTTTTTTTTCTCCCTCCCAATTGCTTGCTCTGTACAGGGACCTTATCCGCCCATGTATGGAGTATGTCTCACATGTTTGGGGAGGATCCACTCATACAGCTCTCCTAAACAGGATTGAGTCAAAAGCTTTTCGTCTCATCAACTCCCCTCCTCTGACTGACTCTCTTCAATCTTTAAATCACCGCCGCAATGAATTGCTTCTCTTGCTATCTTCTACCGATATTTTCATGCTCACTGCTCTTCTGAACTTGCTAACTGCATGCCTCCCCCCCCCCCCCCCCCCCTTCCGCGGCCTCGCTGGCTGCAGAAGACTTTCTACTCATTCTCATCCCTATTCTGTCCATCTTCCTAATGCAAGAGTTAATCAGTATCTTTACTCTTTCATCCCTTTCACTGGTAAACTCTGGAACTCTCTTCCGGTTTCTATTTTTCTACCTTCCTACGACTTAAATCTTTTCAAGAGAAGAGTAGCAAGAAACCACCCGAACTAAATTGGCCCACCCCCCTTTTTTTATTCTCTTGCTGTTTTCCTTATAGGGACTGGTAACTAAGCAGGCTTTGTGTTACCTCTTTTTGTTGTGTCCTTGGCCAGTCCTTTGTGATGTAATTTATATATATACTAGCCACAAAGCCGCCCTCCGGGCGGACTTTTTGGCTAGTATATATATAAATTACATAAATTACACCAATAGCCCTCCTGCGGAGGGCTATTGGTGGGCCTGCGGCCCACCAAACACAGACTCTCCAGATAGCCCCTTCTAACTTTCCTGAAATCATGGATGTAGAAATGTATGTATTCCCCCCACCCATTCACTCACCCATTACCCATCACTCCCCACCCATTAACTCACCCATTACCCATCACCCCCCACCCATTCACTCACCCATTACCCATCACCACACACCCATTCACTCACCCATTACCCATCACCCCCCACCTATTCCCTCACCCATCACCCATCACCCCCAACCCATCACCCTCCACCCATTCACTCACCCATCACCCCACACCCATTACCCATCACCCCACCCATTCACTCACCCATTACCCATCACCCTACATCAAGGTTTCCTCAATTCTCGCAACCCCCCTTTTTTTCCACAATTCTCGCTAATAGGCTGCTAAAAAAAAAGAAAAAAAAAGGATCGGATCATCTCATAGGTGGCTTAAACCTTCCCCTGGTCGACCTGGTTCCAAAAATGTGCCATATGATGGGATTGGGCCACGGGGGGCGGAACCTATACCACACACACACACACACACACACACACACATACACAGACAGACAGACACACTTTCGCTTATATTATTATATATATATATATATATATATATATATATATATATATATATATATATATATATATATATATATATGTAGGACACCTCACACCTAGTGAGGTGTATGTAGTACAGGTACACCTTACAAATATAGCTACAATGGTTTTCTTGAAAAAGAAAGCAAATTTTGCACTGTTTCCTTATAAAAGTAAATTTCAAATATGCAGGGATTCATACTGTAGCCTACATATCAAACATAAAGAAAATACTTCACCAAGGGTAAAGTGTTCTTCAAAGTGGTTGCTAACATAACCATGCAGATAGGATGGCTCCATATAATATATGCCATATTATGACCATCAGACCATGGTCATATCCCTGTGGGCATGACAGAAGTTTATTACCTTCAAGGGCAGTGATTCCCAACCGGGATTCCGCGGAACCCTGGGGTTCCGCCGACCATCACCAGGGGTTCCGCGAGAAACCGTAAAATAATTATGTGCTATTACAAAATGACTGATCTTAATTCATAATTAATAATTCCTACTCAACAACACGTCACAAACACTTTCCAGACACCAACATACTCGTACGTGTCAGTCAGTACAATGTATATAGTAATGAGAGCAAATAATATGCATAGAATTAAGAAAAAATTAGTGTTATTGCCGGTGCGGGATACGCCCTTCATTCCTACTCCGCAAGTTTGGCGACACAGGGGTTGGGTAGGAGGGTGACGCAACCCCGTACGAGTATCATACGTGTCACGAGACCCAGCCCAGCCGTTCACACATCTTCCTTCAGTCAGTTTTGAGCAGCGCAACCGAGTGAAACGTTGTGTTAATTAATCTCACCAGTTAATATTAGTTTGATACGGATTTTAAAGACTGAAGCATGTTCAAATATTTGAAAAGAAAGCATGTCAGTGGAGAGGAGGACAGTGACGAAGAATCACAAATACCACAGCCAAATACGAGTAAAGGAAAAGTGAGTGATGTTAAAAAAAATCGCCTTTACAATGACAGTTATCTGGCCATTGGCTTCACATGGACTGGAGAAGAAAACTGTCCACTTCCTTTGTGCATTGTTTGTGGGAAAAAGCTCGCTAACACAGCTATGGCCCCAGCCAAGCTAAAGCGACACTTAACTACTAATCACAGCCACTTGTCAAATAAAACCGTGGATTATTTTCGAACTCTTGGATTCACAGCAGAAACAAATAAAAGTTTTTGAAAAGAAGGTAACCATCAGTGATAAGGCCTAAGAAGCAAGCTATTTAATGGCTGAGCTAGTTGCCAAGAAAATGAAAAGTTACACTATTGCAGAAAGCCTAATAATGCCTGCTTGCAAAATAATTATGAGAACAATGCTAGGTGAAGAAGCTGAAAGTGAATTAAGCAAGGTTCCTGTTTCTGATAATTATACAATTAGTAGGCGTGTGGATGACCTGTCCAACAATATTTCTGGTATTTTGTCTGAAATACTGCAAAATAACAACTTTGCTCTCCAAGTAGATGAGACAACTGATATAACTGGTAAAGCTCAGCTGCTGGCATTTGTACGATTTGAAAATGAAGGTGAAATAATGGAAAATTATTTTTGCTGTAAAGAACTGCCAGAAACTACCAAAGGCAACGACATTTTTAACATCTTGTCTTCTTACCTGGAATCTTGTGGTTTGTCATGGAACCGATGCGTTGGAATCTGCACTGATGGTGCTCCCCCCCTCAGTACAAGGCTTTGTATCACGCGTGAAAGAAAAAAACCCTGGTCATACATAACAACTCACTGCTTTCTCCACCGAGAAGTTCTGGTTTCCAAAAACTATTGGGATGATTTAAAAAAAGTCCTTGATATAAATGTGAACATGTCAACTTTATAAGCAGCCCCCTGTGAAGTCTCGAATATTTGCAAGGTTGTGTGAAAACATGCAAAAAGATCACGTGACGCTTCTCCAGCACACAGAGGCTCGATGGCTTTCGAGAGGTAAAGTTTTGACAAGGGTATTCGAGCTGCGACAGGAACTGCTGCTTTTCTTCAAAGAGTATAATAAATCCAGTTTCTGTAAATGTCTTGAATCTACAAACTGGCAAATGAAACTAGCATATTTAGCAGATATTTATCAGCATTTAAATAACTTGAACACCAGCATGCAGGGTGCGAAGGAAAACATTCTGACTTCCACAGACAAACTTCTTGCATTTAAGAATAAACTCGCTATTTGGAAAAAAACACCTTTCAAGAGGAAACGTCGAAATGTTTCCACTCCTACTTCAAGTTCAAACTCAGACTGAATATGAAAATGTCATTCCATTAATTACAAGTCATTTGGGATCACTGTCAGAAAAACTTCCTAAGTACTTCCCCTACTTGTCATCAGATACGGATGACTGGGTGAGAAACCCCTTCACTGAGTTCTCACCAAGTACAGAAAACCTACTTGGTCTGCAAGAAGAGGAAGAACTGAGTGAACTACAGAGCGATCGAACCTTGAAAATGAAATGTAATGAAGTATCACTTGACAAATTTTGGATTTCAGCAAAGCAAGAGTACCCTGTCATCTCAGTAAAAGCATTGAATGTTTTACTCCAGTTTTCAACTTCTTACCTCTGTGAACAAGCTTTCTCATGCCTGACCATCATTAAAAGCAAATCAAGAAATAGTCTTCTGTCTGTCGAGGAAGAACTGCGTGTGTGTCTGTCAAAAATTCGGCCAAGAATTTCACAGGTACGCTAAGAGAAATAAGCCCAAATGTCACACTGAAGGTAAGTCATAACATTATTGACTTATTAGTGTGAACTCTCATGACATGGGATGTAATTGTAGTTTTCATAGGAATTATATTGCTCAAGAACTTTTCTTAAAAAAATAATATATATATATATTAGTATACTATATATAGGGGTTCCTTGGCATATGAAAAAATTATTATAGGGGTTCCTCCAAGGTGTAAAGGTTGGAAATCACTGTTCAAGGGCATAGCATTAGGTTCCTGAGAAGGTGATCAGTTTTGTGTATTTTGGCAACTTTAGCTACTTTTTCTTCATCACATTTTCCGTTTAATTATCGTCTACCTGCATAGTGGCACCTTACCTGAATGTACTTTTCTGTTATTACCTTTACAAGAAAGATAAGGTACGTGAGTGTCTAATGGTCAACACTCTTTCATGTGATTACCAAGACAAGAAAATATAGGTTTCACTAAATAGACTTCCAACACTGTATAAGACTTGCACATCTCACTTTGCACATTTACACCCGATTCTACCATATATGAAGCATGTGTTCTAAGAACCTTTTCACATGTCAGACATCAATTACACCATCTGAAGGGAAATCAAAGTACCTTTACTCTTCAGCAAAGCCAGTGAATTAATATCACTGTGACAAGTACTCACAAGAGCATCTAATCAAAACTCACAATGCAGTGACTGCTTTAGTTTGTATACCACAAACCCAGCTGTATAAGCAACAATTTTCTGTGAATATTATGATAAATGGACGATTTGAGAACATAAAGCATAATCATGGTCATAATGAACAGGCTCCGAGACACATTCCTCAAGTTACTCTATTCTTACCAGAAGATGAATTTATTGCATATACAGATAGTACTTCTGAATCAACATTGACATCATAAAATAAATTACTAGATACTGTTAATTAAAATGGGAACAGTTTGTAGTGGAAGGGAGTTTCCATGTAGTAGGTCTTGGACATCATTGTAAGCCAGCAACTTGTAAGCATCTTTTCTGTGTTACAGTGTTAACTGTATAACATATCCTTACAAAACTTACCGATGGAATGTTACAGAATTCCTACGATCCCACTGTGTATATCCATAAGCTGAAAAAACAGGCATTTTCGTGGATTAATGGGAAAAAGTGCATTACCCACGATCAGCTGAGATTTGTTTTGAATCAATGGGGGGGCCCGGGGGTGGTGTGGCGGAGCTTCACGGGCCCCAGTTTACGCTAGAGCAGTGATGGTTCTTAAC
Organism: Chionoecetes opilio; assembly: GCA_016584305.1. Taxonomy (NCBI): domain Eukaryota; kingdom Metazoa; phylum Arthropoda; class Malacostraca; order Decapoda; family Majidae; genus Chionoecetes; species Chionoecetes opilio. The sequence continues at coordinate 52,122 of JACEEZ010000292.1, forward strand.
TTGGGTTCGATCGAACCCCAGGGGTTCGGCGGAGGCCCTTCGAAACACATTACAATTTTGTTATTATTGTAATGCCGGATTATTCACCAGAGTAAATTATACGCGAAATTAACACAAATTCAAGCAGTGCGGTGAATGGAGAGTTATGTGTGTATGTGTATGCGCCTATGCGCAGCGTGTACGTGTTCGCCCACCTCTCTCCCTTCCGAGCAGTGGCGTATATAGGGGGGTAGAGGGGAGGCAGTCGGCCATGCCCCCTTTCCCCTTTTAAATCGTCTTGCCATTGAATATCAAATTAGTTGCAATATATTCCTTTTGAAGGCCTCACAATGCCCCTAAAAATACTTTATTTAAAAAATTCCTGTCCCCTCCTCAGACCTCTCCAGCTATAGAGGCTCACGTCGCTCAACCCCCCTTCCCCCTTATATCACTCCTGGATTCACCCCCTGTGCCTCCCCCCCCCCTTCCAAGGACCTATATTCGCCACTGCTTCTGAGTCCTTCCTTCCTTCTTCTTATTAAAATATACTCTTGAATTTTAAGGCAATTTTTCTTACATTTTTGTATCTTAAAAAATAATTATTATTCTTATTATCCAAATATAGGGGAAGGTGGGTAAAATGCCCCACTGGGGCTAAACGCCCCCCCCCCCCCCTTGTTTTGTCCTTATTTCTTAATTCTTCCGCCAATCAGCTGATTAATTGGTAGTTAGTGCAATCCCTCCACACTCACTATGACTCAGGAACTATTGTCATCAGCAAGGAGCACATTTACTGGCTGCAGGACGATTTTTCTTGTTTTTTGCATAATTTCACGTCATTTTTCAGTGTCTTGGGTTTACCTAGTTAAAATATAATAACTGTAGACTTTGTTTAAGGGTTATGGAGGGTTGCTATAGGATGTCTAGATTATATAGCAGTGTAAGCACTGTATTATACCCTGCTGTGGGTTGATTAATCTCACTGCTATACCCTGTAGGGGGATAATAGGCCTACCCACGGGGCGTTTTACCTTGTATATGGGGCAATTAAGACGCCCCTTATGGCTCTCTTTTTTTCAGTCACTTTTCACCAAGACAGAGGTATGATAACAGGGTGTAGTACACATCATATAGTGCTCATAATATAAACTTTCAAGGAAACTCTTTATCAAAATCCTACTGCAGAAAGTATGGCTACAAGACATAACTTTTGAATTTTGAATAAATTATTCATACATTTTTGTAATACATGTAATCTTTTTTTCTTCCCATATTTGAGGGGTTCGGCTAATGTGCGGAGGTTTTTGTTAGGGTTCGTTAGGCGCCTCTGAATAGGTTAAGAACGCAATGCAATGTTAATGTTAATGTTAATGAACGCAATGCAATGTTAAGCGCAATGCAGTGCAAATTGACAACAAAAACAGACCGTCTCCACCCATATAACACTCGAGAGTCGTAGAGTAAGGGGCGATTTGATAAAAGTTTTTAATTGGTTAAAGGAATACATTATAGGCGATGTAGGAAAAGTTCGTACGGCTACCGTAAGATAACAGTAAAGTCGCCACCTGCAGTGAAGTCGTCAGGCGCCAAATATTACGAATGATAGCATCACTACTGATTTTTATGTGCCACTGAAGATGATACACAGTAGTTTATATCATGACTGTATAATCTACCCTGTTTCAGCGTTGTTTTATGCTTTGTAGCTGCAAGTATAGACGGTTTCAAATTTCGCTACGCATTTTTTTTTCGGGCGAACGACGACAGCGGTACGACACTCAGTAAATAAACACTAGATGGCGACTCTACTGTTGATAGCCACTTTGTAGATATTTTTGTGATTTGTTCATTTATAACCATACTATGACACAGATGAAGACACAAAATGACACAGACTCTCTAGATAGCCCCTTCTAACTGTCCTGAAATCATGGATGTAGAAATGTAAGTATTAACGCCACCACACGTCTGTAAACAGAAAAAAAAGTTGTCCTGGCGACTTAACTGTTATCTACGGTAGTATACAGGGTAGAACAAGAAGTACAGGTTCAAACTGGAAAAACTTAAATTAAAAAAAATTAAAAATAGGGAGAAACTGGTTCAAAAATAGGGTGGTAAATGATTGGAATGGACTCAGTCAACAGGTACGGTAGTGAGTGCGGAGTCAATAGGGGATTTTAAAAGAAAGCTGGATAATTTAATGGATGACAATATACATACATACATACATAGGGATACAAGGTGGATGTAGCTAGGTAGGGTTGAGTATCAGGAATTACCACGTATAGGTCTCACGGCCTCTTGTAGCTTCCTTGTGGTCTTCTGTTCCTATATAACCTTCTTGATTACAGGTGCAAATGTGTACATGCTTGATGGCTTGGTTCCATCAGTTGTTATCAGCGCCAGAATTTTTTATTCATCCTCAAAATTTGGGGCAAAGGGGTAACTAAGCTATTTTCAACGCCAATTGCAATTTGACATTGATTGCAATGAGAATGTAAGATAATAATAAATACGAATCATATGAATATAATTCGTGCTTATATGGGCATAGTGAAGCTGTCTTTCCCATATTATAAGATATAACCTTCAGTATCTATTTTTTTTTTCTGCAGGTAAATATGAACAGTAGCTATGACGTAGGGCCTTCGATGTTATAATTTTTCAAGTCAACTCGACACACCGTAAAATCAATATTATATAAATTCAGTGTCACGTCCTCTTTGTTTGTAGTAATCATTGCAGAAAAAAACAGTTAGGTACTGAAGGTTCTATTTTATAATATGAAAAAGACAACTTCAATATGCCCATGTAAGCACGCATTCTTTTTAATCTTTTCATATGAACAGGTCTAATTATTGTTATCTTACATTCAAAAAGCCATAATTTTCATAGAAGTATCGGTAGAAGTAGCAGCAGTAATTGTAGTTGTTGTTTCGTTTATTTATATATATATATATATATAGAAACGCAGCATACAGTAGCTAG
>JACEEZ010000292.1:72588-130088 GCA_016584305.1 Chionoecetes opilio
ACTTTCCCATTTGAAACTGTCCTACATATGGCAAATGAAACTTGTAAAAAATATTAAATAGTAATGACAATTACTATTATTAAAATACCTGAAAATATTTTGAGGGGAACTTTCTTTTCGAGCTTTACCCTTAACTCTCTCTCTCTCACACAAACACACACTGCCTGAGTGGTAATGTGGTTGAAAGTGAGTCTGGTCATTCTGTGGTCGCGTGTTCGATGCCCGCTTGCTCCCGGGGATCTTTCACAGTCAAATGTGGGCGGTTACTGTCCCCCTTGAGCAAGGGCATTGGGTGAGTGGTGTGTGAGATCCAAACATTACTTAAAGATCGGTTAGTGTGACCTACAAGCTCTTTCCAGGAGGGTAAAACTGGCGATCGCGAGTGCAGCTCACGTGGGCAAGACCTTGGGTGAATACTAGAGAACTGTAACCTTGTAATTGCCAGTGGTGGTCACTGGCAGTTTTAACTCAAAGGTTGGTCTACTGTGTTTTGCCTCCGCGACTCGCATTTTCGTAAATCAATTTCGCGATAAATATTGATGCACCGCATCTGAATACCAAAAAATATAGTTCTTCTGTTGTTGTTCTAATTGTATGGATGACATGCATTACGATTGAACGTTCTAACATTGCAATTTAATGCAAATTACTCGCCTCGAGTATCAAAGTAATCGTCCAGACCATTTCATCATTCCTGATCTAATGCAGTCAAAATATAGTCATTATCGAGTATATCAACAATATGTTGTCACTTTTTGCATCCAGTCACCCATTTTTTAAATGATCCGCATTCAAAATCTGTAAATTCCCCGAGCTCTCAAAACACAACTGACGACCAGCAGACGACGGACCATGGTTCGGTGACGTCACGGCAGGAAGTCTCCCAGCCCGGTGTCGCGTGGGCAAGTGTCTGTTTACGAAAATGTGTCCGTTTACTAACAAAGGCGTGTTGGTCAAAAGAAAACGGGCGTTGAGGGGAATACTTACTAATATTGACTTGATCAACAAGGGCATGTCCAGGCGTCCTACGACTATAAACCCGTCTTTATTCATCAACAATAAGGGGGGGGGGGGCACGAAGTGGAACACTCTTCGACATCGGCGAGAATTCCTATCGGCGACAGTTATAGGTATCGTCGACATCGGCGAGAATTCCTATCGGCGACAGTTATAGGTATGGTATAGGAGATGGGGCCTTAAAGTAATCGTCCAGACCATTTCATCATTCCTGATTTAATGCAATCAAATTATAGCCATTAACGAGTATATCAACAATATGTCGTCACTTTTTGCATCCAGTCAGCCGTTTTTAAATAATCCGCAATCAAAATCTGCAAATTCCCGAGCCTCCAAAACGCCCCTCACGACAAGCAGATGATGCGCCACGGCTCGGTGACGTCACAAAACGAAGCGCGCTGATCAGAAGCACGTTAACACAAGAGACAAATATAGTACTTGAAGATTTTTGGGTGTTTCTGATATTGTTTTTGCGATATGCCACATGCATGCATCCTTTATGGGTGCAGCAAGACAGTTCTCTCTCTCTCTCTCTCTCTCTCTCTCTCTCTCTCTCTCTCTCCTTAATTTTTCTATCTCTCTCTCGTGGAGGATGAAGAGGGAGAAGGAAGAGGAGGGAGAAGAAATAGATGAAAAAGAAAGAAAGGAGAGAGAGAGAGAGAGAGAGAGAGAGGAGAGAGAGAAGAGAGAAAGGAGAGGAGGAGAGAGAGAAAAGGGAAAGGAAGAGAGAGAGAGAGAGAGAGAGAGAGAGAGAGAGAGAGAGAGAGAGAGGAGAGAGAGAGAGAGAGAGAGAGAAGAGAAAGGAAAGGAAGGAGAGAGAGAAGGAAAGGAAAGGAAGGAGGAGAAGAAGAAGGAAGAGAGAGAGAGAGGAGAGAGAGAGGAGAGAGAGAGAGAGAGAGAGAGAGAGAGAGAGAGAGAGAGAGAGAGAGAGAGAGAGAGAGAGAGAAAGGAAAGGGAGAGAGAGAGGGACTTACTCTTCTGACGTCATCAATAACATTCGTAACCCTGTTGGCGGGAAGAACTTTTTTCGCGCGCTTTTTACAAAAGTCGTGTTTTTACGGAAATAAGGCCTGGAAATCAATTATTTTTGGTGGATTAGATGTTTTGAATGAACATTCAACATAATTAGGCAAAAAAAAATGGGTCTGGACGATTACTTTAACCAACCCTGTTAAGACATTTCTGTACGAAATTGAATGCCTTATATATCATATATGCTCAAAACCATACCTATAACTGTCGCCGATAGGAATTCTCGCTGATGTCGACGAGTGTTCCACTTCGTGAAAGAATAAAAACAGTATACCCTCCCCTACTTTAGCGGACATTCTGTCACAAGCGACAAGACGTACACACGGTACCGTGTGACAAGCGGTCCGGCTTTGTTGATCAACACATCTTTGTTAGTAAACGGACTTTTCCTCATAAACAGACTTTTGCTCACACTGACACCGGCCCTAATACAAATACACGTAAACTCAGAAAAAAATATAGTACTTCAAGAATTTTGGGTGTTTCTGATATTTTTTTTTTTTTGTGATATGGCATATACTTGCATCCTTTATGGGTGCAACAAGAAAGCTGTGCCTTTCCAGAGAGTTTAGCACCCATTTCCGACCTATTCGGCCACGATATATGTTTGGACCTCTGGGGAGAGGCGGGCGGTGTGAAGCAGATTGTCTCGCTGCGCGCCTCTCGCCCGTTTCTCTCCGGCACTCTATAACATATATCGTGGCCGTATAGGTCGAAAATGGGTGCTAAGCTCTCTGGAAAGGCACAGCTTTCTTGCTGCACCCATAAAGGATGTAAGTATATGCCATATCGCAAAAAAAAAATATCAGAAACACCCAAAAGTCTTCAAGTACTATATTGTTTTCTGAGTTAACATGTATTTGTATTAAGGCCGGGCTGGGAGGCTTCCTGCCGTGACGTCACCAGCAAGTTTCCCGCCACGGCTGGAATGGGGCTGTTGTTTTTCCCGCGCTTTTTACAAGTCATGTTTTTTAGGGAAATAAGGCGTGGAAATGAATTATTTTTTGTGGATTAGGTATTTTGAATGATTATTCAACATAATTATGCAAAGAAGAAATGGGTCTGGATGATTACTTTAATATATTTTTTACATGTATATTGTAGCATATTATATTGGGGGCAATGTTCACACTGTTTTCTGTGACAGTACTGCTGCGTCTGGCAAGTGCTTGTCAAAATAAAATAAGCAATGCTTTGAAAAATAGTAGAAAATAGAATGCCGAAATCGTTCTGTGATGAAAAGCGACCGAAGTCAGTGACGCCGAATCCTTTCAAACCACCACAACAATATCAGCAGGTGACGCCTTAAGGCGGCGTCACACTAGAGGCGTTTTCTGCGGGGGATTTCACTTGCAAGCGAAAAAATGTTGATTGCAGCGGTCACTTTTAGAGTGCCCATATATATTTTATAGTGCCCAAACAAACATTTTGCTTGCTGCCGCAACAACAACAACAACAAATTCTTGCGGGTCGGACAATCATCTTCCCTGGATGATTGAACAGCAAGCGAAATTTGAGCAATCAATTTTTTTTCGCTTGCAAGCGAAATCCCCCGCAGAAAACGCCTTAGCACTTTTTCCGTCTAGTTAGACGCTTTCCGTTGGTTTTTTCTCGTTCTGTCTAGTTTTTCCGTCTGAATCAGTCAGTCTGAGTCAGACGATCATGATCGTCTTCATATGGAAAGTTCAAGACGACTTTCATAGTCTAATCAAAATCCATAGTGATTACTTTAAAGATATTCGATATAAATCAGTAATTTTTTGCAAATTATAATTCAATACATTTGAAAGTATTAAAAATATTCAAATGACTATTGTACATGTAGATACATTTAAAAGCCGGTTCTATATAACAGCCAACAGTCTCTCGCATGACTCGATTGTTGTGTTTCTTTTTCAAGACAACCTCAAAATTTGTTTCTCACTCTTCAAGACTTCAACTTAAGATTATAGACGAAATGCTGTGGACACGTAGCTCAGAAGAATTTCTCGTTGAATGCATACGAGGCCACCCTAGCTTGTCTCTGGGACCACAGATCAGACTTGTACACCAAGAAAGCCTTGATATTCTAGGTCTTATCTAGTCTTATTATATCTAGGTCGATATTAGGTCTACTATTGATAATACACACAATTAAGTGTATACCAGCGATAGCTTGTCCTGGCGTCGGAGCCATATGTTTGTTTACAGTCGAAGGAACAGCTGACTGGTAGTGCAGGCGAACGATTGTGTGTGTGTGACAGCTTGCAGTCAGAAAATTGTTAGTTTTTAGAAAGTTGCTGAAAAAACTAGACGGAAAAAGTGCTTGTGTGACGCCAGCAGTGCTGCCAGCGCTTGATATTTTTATCAAGATCTTGAAAAATTTACCCTAAGCTTGAAATAAAGATTTGTAAATCTCCCATAACTTGAAAGATTTTAAGTCTCCTGTAACTGAGAGAGCGAGAGCGAGCATCATCATGCCTAAGTTCCTTTGCAAGAGCTTCTGTGTTGGCGTTGTAGGGGAGGGAGAGAGAGAGAGAGAGAGAGAGAGAGAAAAAAAAAATGGCAACCACGACAGGAGTAAAAACAAAATCTTAAAATTCGTAGTGTTGCAAACAGGCTTCTAGCTAAACAGGCTATTTCACGTCAAAATGCAGACGGCTATTCATGGAAATTAACCTCCTAAATGTGTAGTACTTGAGGATGTGAAAAATGGACGGTACTACAAGAGATACACAGATTATCTCTCAAATCAAGATAATACAATAACTCTTCTTAGAGATTCAGAAAGTGAAGATGATGGTATCTACTATCTAGGCTTCGGGGACTAAATCTGTATTGGAGTTGGAGCATGTGGTTAGTGATTATTCTAAGAGTAGGTTAGCCTGCTTAATGAATACCAGAGAACTGTAACTCGTAAATGCCAGTGGTCGCTGACAGTTTTAACTCAAAAGGTTGATGAAAAGTTGGTCTACTGTTAAAAAAAAAAGAAGGGCTTATTCCACTGCACTTAAAACACAAAAATATAATACTAAGAACGATTTTCTTCTATATGTATATTGTATAGAAGCCTGATTCTGTAAAACATGTATATAACCAAATAACCAAGAAGGTTATAGTTGAAGAGGCGATGGAAATTTACTTTATGATATTATATAGTTAATAACGAATGTCTAGAAGTTAACTATACCTAGGCAGTCATATTTTCCTGTTATTTTTGTGTATCAATTAGATAGAAAGCCTGAAGTGCAATGAGTCGACGCGTGAAGTCGCAATGTTTTCAGTCAATCTCCCCGCCACAATGCGCGGCATGCCGCCTCCATTTTCATAACCTACCTGGTCACAGCCCTAAAACCTTTAGCAAGTAAAATCATTTAACAGCTGGGTCCTTTTTTCGTAAAGAAGTGCTGTCAGAAACAGCACATGTGTAAAGTGGCTTTATATTATGCTGAAGCAAGTATATTCTTCTTGCTAAGCCGTCACCTGCTGATATTGTTGTGGTATTTTGAAAGGATTCGGCGTCACAGACTTCGGTCGCTTTTCATCACAGAACGATTTCGGCATTCTGTATTCTTTTTTTCAAAGCAATGCTTATTGTATTTTGACAGGCGTTTGCCAGACGCGGCAGTAGTCTTAGAAAACAGTGAGAACATTGCCTCCAATAAAACATGCTACAATATACATGTAAAAAATATATTAAGCTTTCATACTCGAGGCGAGTAATTTGCATTAAATTGCTATCCTACAACGTTCAATCGTAATGCATGTCATCCATACAATTAGTAGAACAACAGAAGAACTTAATTTTTTGGTATTCAGATGCGGTGCATCAATATTTATTGTGAAATTGATTTAAGAAAAATGCAAGTCGCGGAGGGAAAACACAGTAGACCAACCTTTGAGTTAAAACTGCCAGCGACCACCACTGGCAATGACCACTGGCATTTACGAGTTCAGTTCTCTGGTATTAGGATACCGTAGCAGGAGCCATTTTTTCTTTGGCTTGGCTTTCATTTAACAAGTACATTTTCTTTTACACTCAAAGCTTGATTATTTACTTCATAGAAAATATATATATATATATATATATATATATATATATATATATATATATATATATATATATATATATATATATATATATATTAATATATTAGCATAGTTACTCTAAGCAGGGCCGGATTTAGACCCGTGGAGGCCCTGGGCAGCCTGTGTGTGGAGGCCCCCCTTCATTACAAAATTTTACAAAGTATGGGGTGCCGAGCGAAGCGAGGCTGAGCTGCTGGGGGCTCCGGATTTTTTTTTTTTTTTTTGCCTTTTTAGGAGCATTTTGAAGCAATAAGCAAAGCTAAATTGAGAAAGTATATTAGCTTCAGCAATGTATGCAATAGAGAAGGGATTGATTATCATTATCATATTTATAAGCAAAGTAAGCAATAGCTACTATTTACAACACTAGTCTGAATCTCTAGATCTATGATGTATATATCTACATTTTCCATGTCTCTGCTAATGAACAAATCAATAATACAGTACCAGTACCTTTAATTACAGAACTGGCAGTGGCACTTTACGAGATCTAGCCCTTGCAAAGGTTTTTTTTATCAACTCATGGAAGTCAGTTTCTCCGAGGATGTCAAATTCGATGCTCATCAAGGCTAGGTGGCTAAGCCTGTCATGGCACATTGTAAGTACGAAGTCTGTTTTTGATAATTTCATTTTACTGAAAGAACGTTCTCCAGAACAATTTGTGACCATGAGCACCAAGTACATCCGCAGGATTATTTCAACATTTGGAAATGTATCTACAACATTCTTGTACATCAACAGCTTGTAAATTAAATGTGCCCTCCCTTTCTCTACATCTTCGTCTTTGAGAAATTGAGTAAAGAAGGTTGCAAACTGCACTAGTTCAACTCCAAGTGATTGATCCAGACCAGTCCAGTACTCTGCAACCAATTTCGCTGTAGCTACTTCAATTTCATCACAATTCAATGATTCCAGTTTATCCAAGAAACCAAAAAGTGAACAGATTTCTTCATAGGCCTTCAACCATTGATCCAGTGAACTCATGAACTGATCAATTGCTGGAAGGAACTTCTGTATGCGAAATGCTTCTGACTGTGAGAGGGATGCTTCTTCAGATCGTCCATAATCCAATAGATTGAGTCGTACATTACGTTGGCGCTTGCGTGTCTGTATATATTCCTCGGTTCCTGACAATTCCTTCCCCTTCTCATAAACATGGAAGCGATCTCGTTTTTCACGTACAAAACATTCCAAGGAATTCATCATTGCGACTGCTGTGTTCAACTCAAGTTTAGGATCTTGCAATGCATGGCTTGTGGCATCAACTTTGCCAAGAATGTCATGCCAAAAAACAGCATAAATGCTGTCTTTAGCTTGCCCATCCTTTCAAGGAGACCGCTGGCTTCATAACGAGTTTTGCTCATCTCATTCTCATCTCTAGATATTTTAGCAAGTGCTTCACGGATTGGTACATATCCTTTGACTTGGCTTTCACTGCAACTGCTCGACAGGACCATCTAGTTGTAGAAATCCTCTTTGGTACAGACGGCCTGGGCCAGATGCTACATTTTTCAGTAAATCGCTAAGAATTGCATACCGACGTGAAGAAGCTGTGAAGAACACATAAATGGCCTCTAGAAAATAAAAAAATGAGATAGCTGCTTGACAACATTCAGCTGCAGCTTTTCCAACCAGGTTTAATGAGTGACCAGCACAAGGTACCCAAACTGCATGATGATTTTTAGCTGCAACCTTGGCTTGCAGACCATTGTATCTCCCACTCAGATTTTGCATCACGACAATTTTGAATGTCAATATCATAGTCTGTTAGAAATTTCATCAAACTTTCATACATTTCTTTACCCTTGTGTCCTTGATTTGGTAAGAACTTCACAAATATCTCTACAGGTGTATCATGCTCCATATATCTGAAGATCAGTGTCAGTTAATCAACATGACCTTCATCAGGTGTTGAATCCAGAGAAATCGAGTAATATTTTGACAGCTTTATACGTGAAATGATTTCCTGAGTACTTCATTGCCTTCATTAGTCTGCGATTTCTTCACAGATGGTTGAAGATAAATAGTTTGTATGGCCGCTGTCTCGACTGGCATGATTCTGTATGTGTTGCCTGAGGAAATCATCATACTCGGCCAAAAGCTCTAACAATCCCAAATAATTTCCATTATGAGGAGATCCAATTATTTCATCATCTCTTCGAAGAGCTAGGCCTCTTTTACAAAAAAATTCAGCATACTTATCAGTTGTTTCAAAAGACTACACCAGTACTGCTCAATTTGATCCACTTGTGTTGTTAGCTTTGAGTCTATACCTCCAGCTCTCATTGCACGAAATGTTGCAGACAAAACTGCTTGAATATGGTCCTTTGATTGTTCATGGACAACAAGCCTATTGGCGTGTTTCCAGTCACAGAACCCATCAGATGTGAACTGAGATCTCAAAGCACCCATTAGCTTGCAATAGAAGCAGTAGACCCGCCCATTTTCTGGAGATAGACATAGCCAAGAACGCTTTATAACTTTTCAAATTCGAATTTATAACGCATTTCGATTCCTTCGCTCAAACATACCTGGTGTGCATTTGCGACTGACATTTTTTGCATCTTTTGGGATTGCTGATTTAGCTTCCACAAATTTTACATCACTGTAGTGGTGGCTCCAGGCCCCAGTTTGGCAGTTTGCCCCATTTTGTGGAGGCCCCCTGATTGTGGAGACCCCTGGGCAGCTGCCGACTTTGCCCACTCCTAAATCCGGCCCTGACTCTAAGAGTATATATGTTAGCTTGCTTGTAAAGAAGTAGAGTAGCATTAGCCAATTTTTTCTTTAGTTTGCCATGTAAAAAAAAAGTTTCCTTATAAAAAAATCCCCACAGTCCCCACACAGATTTGTATAATGTATTTCACAATCATTATTTTGTTTTTGTGAGTTTGGAATCAACTAAAATGGAATTGCAATAATGAGTGTTGTTGTTTGCTATACCTTGAAAGTTGTCAATTGATTTTGAAAGAAATCTGGAGCTCATCTTGGAAAAAAAAAATTCATCAGAGCTCCGGTTAGCAGGAAGAATATACTTGCTTCAGCATAATATAAAGCCACTTTACACATGTGCTGTTTCTAACTGCACTTCTTTACGAAAGGACCCAACTGTTAAATGATTTTACCTGATAAAGGTTTAAGGGCTGCGAGTCTGCGACCAAGTAGCTTATATTAGTGGAGGCGGCATGCCGCGCTTGCGGCGGGTGAAGCAGCTCGCCCCGCATTGGGGCGGGGAAATTGACTCAAAATATTGCGACTTCACGCGTCGACTCATTGCACTTCCAGGCTTTCTATCGAATTGATACACAAAAATAACAGGAAAATACTACTGCCTAGGTATAGTTAACATCTAGACATTCGTTATGGACTATATAATATCATAGAGCAAAATTTCCATCGCCTCCTCGGACATAATCGCCTTGGTTATATAGATGTTTTACCGAATCAGTTTCTATATACATATATAAGAAAATCGTTCTTAATATTATACTTTTGTGTTTAAAGTGCAGTGGAATAAGCCCATATTTTTTTCTCCTGTAGACCAACTTTTTCTTCATCATAGTATTTTGTCTTGTGAATCTGGCAGTTTCTATCTAGTTACCGTTTCGTCAATTACACTCACCAAGCCTTGGGGTTCCGGCATGAAGGCGTCGAGCTTGTCCGCCACCCACTGAAAGTTTCTCTTGATCTGACTCAGTCCCTCCTCCGTCACAGTCCCCATGTTGCGATACACCTGCACCACCATTGTTTTTGTTAAACAGTGAGCTTCTTCGTACATTCATATACAATCCATATATAAGGAATAAGAAATTTTATTTCAAAATCAGAACGAAAATGAATGAGTCACGTAATGACTTTTACCCTTACCATTTGTCTACATTTCTTCACCCCCACTTACCTGTTTGTCCTTCATGAGTCTCTTGTCGCCTGCAGGCCAAAGTCGCCACGAGTCTGAATCGATAGTGTCAGATACCAGAATCTCATCTGTCAGGGAATGAAAGATTTTCCTCTTACGTAACGACAATTATTTATCTCGGGTAGTAATCTCTCTTTTCCTTATATTTTCCTTCATCCTCATATCCTAATATTGTTCCTCAACTCACATCTTCCCTCGCTTTGACATCACAACAGCCACATTCCAGCCGTGGCGCCAAACTTGCTGGCGACGTCACATGAGTAAGCCTCCCAGCCCCGCCCGACACAGACACACGGAGACTCAGAGAAATATACAGTACCCGAAGAATCCCGGGTGCTTCTGGTATATTTTTTGTGCGACACGGCACATACTTGCATCCTGCATGGGCACAGCAAGAAAGCTGTGCCCTTCCCGAGAGCTTAGCACCCATTCACAACCCACACGGCGACGATATGTGTGCAGACGTGTAAAGCGGCGGGGAGCGGCGGGTAGTAGCGAGCCCTCTCATCTCGGTGGCCTCGCTACTACCTGCTACTACCCGCCGCTTGACACGTCTGTACACATATATCGTCGCCGCAGTTTGCAAATGGGTGCTAAGCTCTCGGGAAAGGCACAGCCCCCACGCTGCACCCACACAGGATGAAAGTACATGCCACATCGCACAAAAAATATATCAGAAACACCCAAAATTCCCCAAATACTACATTTTTCTCCGAGTCTCCGCGCATCTGTATCAGGCAGGGCTGGGAGGCTTACTGTTGTGATGTCGCCGAGCCGTGGTGCGTCGTCTGATGGTCGCCAGTTGTGTTTTGAGAGCTCGGGGAATTTACAGATTTTGAATGCGGGTCATTTAAAAACGGGTGACTGGATGCAAAATGTGACAACATATTGTTGATATACTCGATCATGGCTATATTTTGACTGCATTAAATCAGGAATGATGAAATGGTCTGGACGATTACTTTAATTCATTCATTTCGATGCAATTTACACTCACTTGTCTCCGCGTCGAAGCCAAACTCAATCTTCATATCGATGAGAGCGCAGTCGAGGGTGGCCCAGGCTCGCTCCAGCACCTTGAACACTGCCACAGTGGTACGGGCCATTATGTCGTACTCAAGCCGCCCTACCACTCTGTCACCTACCATCAGCTTCGCCTCCAGCAGCTGCTCCTCACTCCACTGTGGGTCATGGTTGGCGTCGTCCTACCAGATGGAAAAAAAATAAAAACTATGTCATAATTAATCCCATTGGCACAATGGATGGATCTCTATAGGATGCATGATTTATGCCTACTCTGGGGTGGGAGTCAAAGCGGTGTACAACTTAGTATGGTAGCTGAAGGGGGGCGTTTTAGTGGGTGAAAAAAAAATCCGTTTTTTTCAATATATATTCTAGAAAGAAGTGTAACCTCAGGGGTTGCACGTCGTACCTGTCAACACAACATTTTTCATTTCCTCACCGATGCCCAAGTTTACTAAGAAGAGGTAGTAATAATAGAGAAAGCGAGAAAAGCTTCTGCGGGTGAATCAAAGAGCTTCAGAGTATAAGAGGGAATAGCAGTGTCCCAAACCCACACCTTCAAGTATATAATATCCTGGTATATGAAGGGGACAAGATGCCAAATACTTTGAAATAGGCGTATACAACATATAATAAAACAAAACAAAAATTGGTTTGATAACTGTACAGTACACCAATGACTTTTTTGTGAGAAAAAAATATTTCAAATGAGTTTTTCTCGGAACGTAACTTACTGTAAAAAAAAAAGTCCAAAACTTCAAAACCATGATGATTACAATATATAATAATCCGGGTGACTTGTGATTGGGTGACATATTTGAGAATACAATTGATTCGCTTGCGAATCTGTGACGTCATTTCATTGTAACAGGGGCAGTATTTGGCATCCGGGGCGGGGCGCATATTCCCCAACTCTTTGCCAGTATGTGGTTTCCGAGTGAAGACGCATGGCTGTAGCTCCGAAACTATCCATAGAATATTCTCGAAAATACGCTCATTGTGATTCCCACACAAAGTTACCGCTGATACGAAGAAATTCTTATATTAGCTTCAGAGCTATATCCGGATTAGAGGCGGAATAAGGCCCCTGTACAGACCAAGGAACTGGGAGGGAGAAAAAAATGAACGCAGACGCCACAGGACACCTAACTTTATAAAGGTGTTTTAACAAGAGATGAGATGTGAGATTTCCAGTTCAGATTTTTAGTAAAGGATACTCCGAGAATGTTCATTGTAGAAGAGGGAGACAGTTGAGTGTCGTTGAAGAAGAGGGGATAGTTGTCTGGAAGGTTATGTCGAGTTTATAGGTGAAAAATTGAATTTTTGAGGCATTGAACAAAACAAGGTTTGCTTTGCCCCAATCAGAAATTAAAGAAAGATCAGAAGTTAGGCGCTCGGTGGCATCTCTTATCTCTCCGTGAATCACTTAGTTCCTGTTGAGGTGGACGTCTAATGAATGACTTTGAAAAATGCAGGGTAGAAGCATCAGCGTAGGAGTGGATAGGGCATTGAGTTAGACTCAGAAAATCATTAATGAATAATAGATAGAGAGTGGGTGATAGGACAGAATTATGAGACTATAGTCGACCCATTTTATCCTGGCCCCTGGGGTGGAGTGGTGAGATTCCCGCAGTGTAGTCACGTTCATCGTTGACAGGCTGATCCACAGGTTGACAGTAATCCAATGTGAAGAGCGGCGTACAATGATTGTAGCGAAGGAAGGGGGGGGGGGGGGGGTGGACTGGCTCAGGCTGCCTCTCGACCCCGACTGACTCTCCCTCGCCACCTTGGACTCCTCATCCACTCGCTCTGCCTCGAGCTGAGGCCCGAACTGCCTCCTTGTGGAGCTTCGCACACACACTAACACACACACGAAAGAGCAATTAGGCCACTCGTAACAATCCAATAAATCACCGGTGGTGTTCTCGAAGACCCGAGGTCGATCCCGAGTGAGACCCATAAATCCACTTAAAATATTTCTGCACCGTCGAGTGGCCTAAGAACACCCACATGCCCTGTTCATTAACTCCCATTACTTTCGATTGCGAGTGCATCTGAGGACACAGGGGGCGGCATGAGCCTCTAATCACAAGCGTCACTATAAAAATCCTCCCTGCGCCTCCACGGGCGAGGACCAACCATCACACCTCTCAAGTGAGCCTCCAGGGCCAACAACCATCACACCTCTCAAGTGAGCCTCCAGGGCCTACCATCCCACCTCTGGAGGTCACTGCCTAAAGGCGCTTTAGGCCAAGAATAAAAATTAATTAAATTAAAAATATTGACACCACCTTAGAGGCAGGTGTATGCTGGGCATAGCATCTGACTTCATCAATCTCCGCCTTGAATTCCAAAACAGCTGGGTTGTTAAGCCAGCAACATAGGCGTTACACCGCTTTGAACCTCTGGCCCCAGGAACGTAGTCATTCTCCGCCTTTAATACCGAAACATATGGGGTATGTTGTTAAGCTAGTACCGTAGGAGTTACACCGCTTTGAATCCCACCCCAGAGGCCTGTTGTTAGCAGCATCCTCCCTAAAGCAACTTCTCCGACTCCCACCCTGCTGGAGCGTAGATTTTTTGGATGGATGCTGTTAATGCAGTAACCACACACATACGAGAGAGAGAGAGAGAGAGAGAGAGAGAGAGAGAGAGAGAGAGAGAGAGAGAGAGAGAGAGAGAGAGAGAGAGAGAGAGAGAGAGAGAGAGAGAGAGAGAGAGAGAGAGAGAGAGAGAGAGAGAGAGAGAGAGAGAGAGAGAGAGAGAGAGAGAGAGAGAGAGAGAGAGAGAGAGAGAGAGATAAACGCATGTGCACTAAAAGCCAAGCAAGCAAGAGGTGTAAGGGAGGACTGTGTAGAAATATATGCACTCCTAGATTTTTTCAGTACTCCCAGACTGTGTAAGAACTATTCATACATACCTTAAAGAAAGTCTCCATTTTGGGTGGCGTAAAGGTATATCCCTCGTTGACTCCTGGGTGTCTGCGCAAGAAGGAGCCGGTAGCCACACGACGCGTCACCCATTCAATGGGCACCATATGACACCTGCGCGACATGTAAGTGTGCTTGTTGTTGCTCCTCACCCAAGAAGTCTTTATACCTGCACAGACGGGGCGAAGGTACGTTTCTCTTGATAGTTTTTTATAGTAGAGACGGTGAGGGATTATTTGACTTTCATTATTAAGCATGCAACCATTAATTGGCGAAATTTGTAGAAATAAATTATATTAGTGAACTTGCTGGGGGGGAGGGCGCAGTCCCCCCAGTTAAGGCAGGAGAGTATTGGTCGATAAGGAGTATTGTATTA
This sequence comes from Chionoecetes opilio, assembly GCA_016584305.1. Classification (NCBI taxonomy): domain Eukaryota; kingdom Metazoa; phylum Arthropoda; class Malacostraca; order Decapoda; family Majidae; genus Chionoecetes; species Chionoecetes opilio. Next base: position 86,948 of record JACEEZ010000292.1, read on the forward strand.
AACTGCAGTTTTACCCAAAATAATGAGATGTCGCCTCCGTGGTGTACATAAGAACATAAGAAAATAAGAAAATAAGGAAGCTACAAGAGGCTGCGAGGCCTACACGTGGTAGTTCCTGTCACCTAACACTACCTACATCCACCTTTCATCCCCATCCATGAACCTATCCAGCCCCTCTTTAAAGCTCCCTAATGACTCCGCACTAACTACCTGTCTACTGAGTCCATTCCATTCATTCACCACCCTATTTGTGAACCTGTTTTTCCCTATTTCCTTTCTAAATCTACGCTTTTCCAGCTTGAATCCGTTACTTCTTGTTCTACCCTGGCTAAAAGCCGTAAGAACTTTTCCTACCTCTCCTTTATTAAATCCCTTTATCCACTTAAAAACTTCTATCAGATCGCCCCTTACTCTGCGTCTCTCGAGTGAGTGTAACTTTAATAACTTCAATCTCTTCTCATAACTAAAGTTACGCATCCCTTGTATCATTTTGGCCATCCTTCTCTGCACTGTTTCTAACAAGGCTATATCCATCCTGTAATATGGAGATCAAAACTGAACCGCATAGTCTAGGTGAGGCCTGACTAGAGCCAGATAAAGCTTTAGAATAACTTCCGCACTTCTACTTTTAACACTTCTGGTAATGAATCCTAACACCCTATTAGCTCTATTTCTAGCCTCAATACATTGTTTCCTAGGTCGGAGGTCTGGGCTCACCCTCACTCCAAGATCTTTTTCAACTTCTGATCTTTTCAGCGATACATTTGCGTATGGTGTATCTATTACCAGGGTTTTTTCTACCAACATTCATAACGCTGCACTTATCAATATTAAATTTCATCTGCCATCTGACTGCCCACTCATTAAGTTTATCTAAGTCTCCCTGCAATATGTTTACATCAGACTGTGATCCAATAATCCTACCTACCTTAGTATCATCAGCAAACTTGCTGATATCACTGCTAATCCCACTATCCAAGTCGTTGTAAATCAAAAATAGTAATGGGCCCAAAACAGACCCTTGTGGAACTCCACTTGTCACCAGTCCCCATTCAGATTTAGAACCATTAATTGTAACCCTTTGTTGCCTATTACTTAGCCAAGCTCTGATCCAATGAAGAACCTTCCCATCTATTCCATGAGCCTTAACCTTATTTAAGAGTCTCTCGTGTGGTACTTTGTCAAATGCCTTACTAAAGCCAGATATATTATATCATAATCCTTATCATTATCTGCCGTCTCATAAACTTTCCTATAAAAACTCAATAAATTGGTGAGACATGACCTACCCTTGGTGAATCCATGTTGTGATCAAACTATGTTTATCTAAGTGTTCTCTAATGTTTTTTGCAATAATAGATTCCAATAGTTTACCTACCACTGACGTTAGACTTATGGGTCGATAATTTGACTTTAGTCCTCTGTCTCCCTTCTTAAATATGGGAACAACATTTCCTTTCCTCCACAATAATGGCACATCGCCTATCTCAACTGATTTCCTAAAAATGTGCACTAACGACTCACTAACAACCTCCTTGCATTCCTTAAATACCCTGGGATACACTTCATCTGGTCCTGGTGATTTAAAATTCTTCATTTTATCTATAAATAAATCTTCATTATATCTTTCACTGGACTCAAGCTGTATTCAGGGGGAACAAGTCACTCCGGCCCCTAGTCACTCCGGCCCCTAGTTTCTCCGGCCCCAGTCACTCCGGCCTCTCAGAGGTTCAACCCTAGTCACTGCGGCCTCCCAGAGCCCGGTGTACGTGTTTGCGTGTTCGAGCCCATGAAGTGTGTACATTTTTAATGTTAATCTAGATATAAAAAAAAACGTATGCTTGAGCGTGAGTGTGCTTATGCGTATGCTAAAAAAAATTTGATGAAAACATAATAACCATAAAATAAAATATAATAATTAGATATAATTAAAAAATAATAATAGAAAGTCTTGTGCAGCGTTGTTTTATGCTTTGTATCTGCAAGTATAGACGGTTTTACAACTTCGCTACGCGGTGCAGTGTAGTGGCTAGCGTGCCTAGCTACGAATCTGCGGGCCCGTAGTTCGAATCCGGGCCAGGGAAAGTAGGTGGCCAGCCCATCCAGCTGTTCATCCTCCCTTTCGGGGTTGATAAATGGGTACCTGAGGAAAGATAACTGTGGTAACCCGGATGTCACACTAGCCCTGTGTCCCGGGGTAACGGGTCAACCACCACAGGCTCAAAGGCTAATGCGACAGAGATGAGCACTGAGGCCTCGCGCAGCATAGCGTATGCCCCAATCTTTACCTTACCTTTATTCGGAAAAACTGCAGTTCAATACAATACTACATATTGACCAATACTCTCCTGACCTAACTAGGGAGGCTGCGCTCCTCCCCCCCCCCCCAGACCCCCTCCCGCTAGTTCACAAACCTAACCTGGACATTGGTTACGTAACCTAACCAAACTGGGTTCAATACCCCAGTTTGGTTTGTTTAAACTTGACCACTCTCACCCACATGAAGATCAGCCACCCTACTCTCACCCACATGAAGATCAGCCACACCACTCTCACCCACATGAAGATCAGCCACCCTACACTCACCCAAGTGAAGATCAGCCACCCCACTCTCACCCACATGAAGATCAGCCACTCTACTCTCACCCCATGAAGATCAGCCACCCTACACTCACCCAAGTGAAGATCAGCCACCCCACTCTCACCCACATGAAGATCAGCCACCCCACTCTCACCCACATGAAGATCAGCCACCCCACTCTCACCCACATGAAGATCAGCCACCCTACTCTCACCCCCATGAAGATCAGCCACCCTACTCTCACCCCCATGAAGATCAGCCACCCTACACTCACCCAAGTGAAGATCAGCCACCCCACTCTCACCCACATGAAGATCAGCCACCCCGGATCTTCATGTGATCCGACAAATGAGAAGTCTATAACCAAAGATTGTTTTCCTTATATAATTGAGTTTTCCTGGAATTCTGTATTAAGCGGTATGATTTTACTATTGGACCATAATTCTCTACTCAATTGGGGGTATGGTTTCTATTTACCTTAATGGATTCTGAGAAACTCGCTCCAAGTTTCCGTCGCAAAATATTTCTTTACAGATATAAAATGTTTTAGTAGATAGGAGAGAAGGTGGTGTATACTTGCGCCTTAAGGTCAGCCAGGCTGAAAATAAAATGCGTTAACATCTCACGGATATGGCAAGCCGGGTATGGCACCGACCATAGTCGGCGCGGTTTGCCGACGGTTTGCCGTAGTTAGGCGACTAGTCCGCGATTGTCGACGATCAGTGGCGGCTCGTGATAAAATAAAATGGGGGGACTGCAAGCTTCACACAACAGTAGGATACACAAATTTTACCTATGTCAGGTATGAGTTGTAGTTGATGTTCACGGATTTCAGGGCATGGTAGTAGTGGTGGTGGTAGAAGGGATGGTGGGGGTGGCAGTAGAGGGGAGGGCTGAGGTGGTGATGGTAGAATTACAGTATTACTTGAAAATACAGTCGGTACCGCTTGATTTCAGTCTTTTCATTTAATGTCAGCTGGGATAAGTTGATGTTTAGCAAATACTTCACTGGATTTTCCATAGTCATACGGTAATTAAAGAAAGCGTGATATAACCACACACTTTTTTTCTTTTCTTTTTTTTCTTTAACAAAAAGGGGGATGCACGAACGCAATCCCCCGCTAACAAATATTTCGCACTCGAGTTAACCACATTTGGATTATCGCAAGGGTCAGCACCGCCGGAGTGCAATGGTGGGCCTCTCCCTGAGAAAACCGCCTTCAGGATCGCGGTTCTCCTGTGCCAGGTAAGTATTGCACACCATCTTCCTAATGCAAGAGTTAATCAGTATCTTTACTCTTTCATCCCTTTCACTGGTAAACTCTGGAACTCTCTTCCTGTTTCTATTTTTCCACTTTCCTATGACTTAAATCTTTTCAAAAGAAGAGTAACAAGACACCTCCCGAACTAAATTGGCTCACCCCTTTTTTTATATTATTCCCTTACTGTCTTCTTTATAGGGACTGGCAACTAAGTGGGCTTTGTGTTACCCATGTTTTATGTGCCCTTGGCCAGTCCTTTGTGATAAAAAATAAAAAATAAAATACTCTCCTGTGCCAGGTAAGTATGCACACCGTCTACACACACTGTGGCTGCAACTCTTTGGCCCGTACCGAGAGTCAAGGCGGTAGAGCGACGAACGGCGAGGTACCGACGAGCGGCAGAACCTTCAAATCGTTACCGAGTGGACACTGGACAGGAATGCAGGTTGGTTGAGGTCTCACGCGCGCGGCGATGTATTGGCAACAGTGTTGCTTCAAACTGCGTTGCCAGAGTACGACTATAAATAGTCTATAATGCGAATTTGCCCGTATACTCATCAAAAACATCAACAGAAACGTTGCGATCGGCTATGAAGTTGGTGAAATATATATTTAATGAAGTTAATTAACAGTAGAGGGGTGTATACGTAAGTTTCTCTTACCGCTCATGTGAACTTGTGCGGTAAGAGAAACGTGCTGGCGGGTTCTGGCAGCGACCTTGATGATGGCGGCGGCTCAAGCAATACCCACCCCGCTATCCTGAACCTACTGCATTATTGTCACTAAAATTACTTATTGCCGCATATGTAATACCTAATAATCTTATACTTAGTATACTTAAATACATATTTGAAAGAATATTGTTAACATATCTCTTAATCCCTCCAGATTAGGAATGTAATAAAAATTCATCGAAGGTTGAGGTGAAGACACGGGTGTGCCCATGTCTTCAACCTTGACCGCCAACCTTCCTCGCTGCTCTTCCTTCCAAAACAAACCACTCTTATGGTAAGCAAAGGTCTGCCGTTCGTCGTTCGTCGCTCTACCGTCATGACTCTCGGTACGGGCCTTTGAGTTCACAAGTGGTGCGGCGGCAGCGCAGACATGAATCGTACAGCAAATATGAAAGTAACTTACATTTTGGTCTGGTTTTAATGAAAATTCACTTAGTAACGTATTGAAAATAACAATGACTTTTTATTATGATATATTTGTTAGTAGTGTATCAATTGGACCACCGTTGGATGGTGGACCCTCCAACTGAGCAGCTTCACACCACTGGGTTACAGGCAGTGGATGCCGATCCTCCCATTGACGAAACCGCACCCTCTCTTGACGAAGTCAGAGAGGCTGTAGCAAAGTTGAGGGGTGGAAAGGCAGCTAGTGTTTATAATATCAGAGACGAGCTCCTCAAAGCTGGGGGTGAGGCCATGATCCGCGGGTTACATGCTGTCCTGACTGCCGTGTGGCATTCAGGTACCATTCCTCCTGACTGGAAAAGGGGGCTGGTCGTCCCTATCTGGAAAGGGAAAGGGGACCGTCAGGACTGCAACAATTACCGCGGTATTACACTGCTCAGCGTACCAGGCAAGGTGCTTGCCCATCTATTGCTGACACGGATTCGCAGTCATCTGGTGAAGCATCAGAGACTTCAGCAGTCTGGGTTCACGCCTGGTAAGTCAACAACGGACCGTATCCTAGCGCTTCGTGTCCTGGTGGAACGCCGACGTGAGTTTCGACAGGGGATGCTTGCAGCCTATGTTGATCTCAAGAAGGCATTTGACTCAGTGCATCGTGAGTCACTTTGGGATCTTCTGCGACTTCGAGGGATTCCTACAAGGACTATTGGTTTGATAACTGGTCTGTATTCTGGGACTGAGTGCTGTGAAGTGTGGGGCAGGTGTATCCAGCTTCTTCCCTGTGAATACAGGAGTGAGGCAAGGGTGCGTCCTTGCCCCATCATTTTTCAACGCTTGCATGGACTGGGTATTGGACAAGGTTGTAGATCAAAGTGATTGTGGAGCATCCGTCGGCAACACCAAGATCACTGATCTTGTTTTTGCCGATGATGCAGTAATCTTTGCTGAGTCGCTGGAGGTCCTGGTGATGGCTCTCGAGGCGCTGCACGAGGAGGCAAAGCCTTTGGGACTTGACGTCTCCTGGCTCAAGACCAAGGTCCAGGTGTTTGGAGACTTACTAGATGAAGCAGTACAGTCTGTTCATGCGTGTGGCGAGGACATTGAGATCTTGGAAAGTTTTACATACCTTGGTAGCGGTCCATAATGACGGCGGGTCACGTCAAGAAGTCTTACGGCGGATTGGCATAGCCCACGGTGTTATGGACTCGCTCAGCGGGAGTATTTGGCATTGTCAGTACCTGTGCAGAAGGACAAAGATCCGGATCTTCAAGTCGCTTGTGATCCCTGTCTTACTCTATGGTTGTGAGACATGGACACTAAATAGTGACTTGAAGAGACGAATCAATGCCTATAGTAATAAGTGTCTTCGCAGAATCATGGGGTATCGCTGGGATGATTACGTGTCAAATCTGCGATTGCACCGTGAGACTGAATCGAGGCCTATTACCTGCATAGTCCGTCAGCGCCAACTTCGGCTATATGGGCATGTGGCACGCTACCCTGAAACCGATCCTTCCCATCGGGTTGTATCTGTAAGAGACAATCCGGAGTGGAGGAGGCCAAGGGGGCGCCCACAAGGCTCGTGGCTGGGGCAAGTTGATGTTTCTTGTCAAGAGCTGCTTGGTATGGGAAAGGAGCCTGCATGGGAACTCGCGCGTGGTGACCCCCGGGAGTGGCGTCGTAGGGTGGGCGAGGCGACGCGCCCCCCGGCGTATGCCCCCAATGATTGATGATTGAGTGCATCAAATCTGCTGTGTCTCTAAAGACATCATACACCTGGCAGTGAGTGTCTGGGGGTGTTGCAGCTCCGCAGCCCTATGCCACGAGCCGCCACTGTCGACGAGAGTCGCAAACTATAGGGGTATTTGAAAATTAAAAGGTCAACTTTGGGTTGGCGTCATGGGACGACATTTGCCGACAGTTGCAGCACGACGCGAACCCACGGTTGCAGTCATGCTGCAACTGTTCCCAGACGTGCTGCAACTGCCACCGAGTGGTTGAAGAGGTGGGCAGCGCTCTGCGCCTCTGGCCCATCCCCCACACCACTTTTCAACCTTCGCTTGTGTAGTGAAGCACGCCACTGATGTCGGTCACACTGTTGTCCACACACTTGCCCACCTTGACTAGGTCACAAATACTTATGTGCCTCCAGATGTTATTAATTGAACAGGATAACTACAACATAGTGATAACAATCGCCAAGGCACTAAAGATACTGCATAAGCAGTATAGTACTAAAGATACTGCTTTATTTATAGTGGGTCGCAGCACTGCCCTGTCTCCACCACGAATCCTCCGCTCTTCCCGTGTTCCGTGCTGCAGCCAGGCTGCGACACGGTCGGCTCCGTGAGCCGACTGACGTCGCACGGTTGCAGCCGTCCTGCGACTAGAGTTGACGCAAGTCGCCGACTTGAATGCCGAAGGAACCGTTAAAATAAAGTTGTGTTGGCGACCTTCGCCATCGTGCTGAGTCTTCAGGGATACCAGTCGCCAACCGGAGCCGACATTTGACGTCGTTTTCCTCTCTCTAGGTACGGGTACAGAGTCACAACCAGTCGGCAAGCTAATTTCCGACCGGCGGCAGCAGGCTGCGACTCTGTTCCCGACTGGCAACATGAGCCAACCGACTATTGATCAGTAATCAGCTCATGACCCCGACCTGAGTCGGCAACAGTCGCCAACTAGGGTCGTCGACCGTCCCCGTCTATCCCAGACGAAGAAAATAACTGAAATGTCATGACTATGAGTCGCAGCACGGCCCCAACTGGTCGGCTCCAGGCTCAGACCCTACGGCTCCAGGCTCGGACCCTTCGGCGACGAGTCTCATGGGGGCCATATTGCTAATTGACTCTTGATGGGCTTCGACATCGTGTTACAGCGGGTGTTGGCATTGCAAGTCCCAGATTTCCAGTGGGGATCACCAGATTATTGCCAACAATCGCAAGAAATTCATCGGAAAAAGCGTACCGTCCGAACCTGCGCCTTCGTATTAACAAAAGCTGCAAGTAATTTCATCAAAATCTTCACAATAATGCATAATTGTAGTGTAATTTATGAAATTGAAGTTTAGCTGTCCTAAAAGTCTCTCCTGAAATAATTTGACGAAAGAAAAAATACAGTGTAACATGTATTGTTATGTAAAAATACAGTGTAACATCTAACATAGATGGTGTGTAGCTACTGATGTTACGTAGCTTCGCTCCCAAACACACGCTGGCTGTTGGGTTGACCCCGGTTGAGTGAACAAATGACATTACTTCCCTTTATAAACGTGTTACACTGACGCTTACTAACCTCTTCCTTTAAGCCCCCTTCACACATTCCATAATTGAACCACGAAAGCGCCAACAATGCAATGAGTAGCGCCGTCATGGTCCTGATTATGGGTCCATCGTGACCGAACGTGACGCACTCGGCCGAGGCCACGAAAAGTTAGTGCATGCACTAAAAAATCTGGAAGCTCCCTGATTTTTGGACCCAACGCAGCGCTATCGTAAGTCTATCGTGACGCTATCGTTATCTATGTAGCAGCTTCGTGACACTATCGTGATCGTCGTATGTCTATCGTGACTATAAAAAATCGTTACGCGCGCCTTCATCCCTATCTTCCCCCCCTCTTTTGCACCCCCTTCCGCCTCCTCCCCCCTTTCACATTCACCTCCACCCACCCCCGATTACCTACCCCCTACTCCCTCACCATGTGGTGATAACACCCACCCCCTACTCCCTCACCATGTGGTGATAACACCCACCCCCTACTCCCTCACCATGTGGTGATAACACCCACCCCCTACTCCCTCACCACGTGGTGACACCACCCACCCCCGTTTTAACCACTCGCATCCCCACCACCACCAACAACGCCTTCTCCATCCCCCCCCCCACCCGTTTCCCCACCAACACCACACCCCTTCTTATTACAGCAACCTCCCGTTCCCCCCCTTCTCCATCACCAACACCCACCCCTGTTTCTCCCACCTTCATCTCTAACCCCCCTTCCTTCTCCATCACCAACACCCACCCCCGTGTGGGGTATGTTGCTAGCTCTTGACGCTATCGTGATACGTTCATGGCACCGTGATGGCACTGTCGTGGTTATCGTAACTCTATCGTGACGACACAATGACCGTTAATTTTCCATTCGTGACTTAGTCTTACCGCTATCATGATTCCATCGTGACCATCTTACGACCGTCATGACACATACTTACAGGCAGCGTGACATTATTGTGAGGCTATCGTGGGCTGCGTTTATCGTGGTCAAATTTCACGATAGCATTAATAATCAAATTGGTGGCGCTATCGTGGTTCGATTATGGAATGTGTGAAGGGAGCTTCATGGCAGTCATGGTTATCGTAACTCTATCGTGACGACACAATGACCGTTAATTTTCCATTCGTGACTTAGTCTTACCGCTATCATGATTCCATCGTGACCATCTTACGACCGTCATGACACATACTTACTGGCAGCATGACATTGTTGAGGCTATCGTGGGCTACGTTTATCGTGGTCAAATTTCACGATAGCGTCAATAATCAAACTGGTGGGGCTATCGTGGTTCGATTATGGAATGTGTGAAGGAAGGGAGCTTTATGGCTGGGAAAGTGATTGATAAAACGGTGTTAGGGCTGTATGGGGACAGTTAGGACACACTTAGGAGTAAAGCAGGAAGCTGTTAAATCAGTGTTCAACCCTGGTGTTGCCATATTTCACCAGTATAGCCAACCGCTCAGACCTTGTGCAATTTTTTCTTACTTCTTACAGCATTACCAATGCAAGTAGTAGTTTATTTTGAAGTTATAAGAAACAAGAGATTATAATGGGAATGACGGAAGTTAATTTCTTTCTTTTAAATGATATTATCAATATATTTATCGCACGGGTTTGTAAACCTGACACAACTCGCAAGCTCGAGACTCCCTATTATACCAAACACATTCTCCGGAACTATTGTCCCGCTCACTATCGTCTTCGTGACTGGGTTTCACTCGCAATACCAGCGCCAGCACGGAGCACACTTTTATTTTTCCCTTAAATTTTTGAGTCGCAGATCCGTCACCCGCCCCGAGTGTATAGAACATGCACCACATGCACAGTCGGGATCCCCCTCGCGCCCCTTCAACTTCAAGACTCCCACGACCCGACGACGACTGTCTGGGCCTGAAGCTCCCTTCACACATTCCATAATCGAACCACGATAGCGCCACCAATTTAATGATTGACGCTATCGTGAAATTTTACCACGATAAACTCAGACCATGATAGCCTCACAACAATGTCACGCTACCTGTAATAATTTGTGTCATGACGGTCGTAAGATGGTTACGATGGAATCATGATAGCTGTAAGACTAAGTCACGAATGGAAAATTAACCGTCATTTTGTCGTCACGATAGCTACGATAACTACGACAGTGCCATGACGGTGCCATGAACGTATCACGATAGCGTCAAGAGCTATAGCAACATGCCCAACACGTGGGTGGGTGGTCACGTGGTGGTGATTGAGAAAGGGGAGGCGGGCAGAGATGAAGGTGGGAGAAACAGGGGTGGTTGATGGTGATGGAGAAGGAGGGGAAACGGGGTGAGGGGGGTTGAAATAAAGAAGGGGGTGTTTGTGTTGGTGGGGAAACGGAGGGGGACGCTTGGAGAAGGCGTTGTTGGGGGTGGTGACGATGTGAGTGGTTATAACGGGGGTGGGTGGTATCACCACGTGGTGATGAGTAGGGGGCAGGGAGTCGCGGGTGGGTGGAGGTGAATGATTAAGAAGGTGGAGGCGGATGGGGGTGCAAAAAAATGGGGAAAGGTAGGGATGAAGACTTAAGGGACTTTACTCTTCTTTTTGTGACGCGCATCGCCTCATGTTTTTAATTTGTTTTGCTGCGGACACTTTTTTTCTTCAACGAGGGATTGGCTTAGATTAGGAGGTTAGAACGTGGCGCTAGGTTAAAGTATATTAAGTTAGGGGGTTAGAACGTGGGGGTAGTTTTGTTATTTTTTTCTACTCCTGTACTCTCCTTCCTACCAAAAAAATTATCTCCGAAAGTAGTAATTTGCAACGATAGCTCAGGAAGAAAGTTTATAAGAATACATTAGGCTGAACAGAAACTTTACCCCCAATTGTGTAGAGAATAATGGTTCAATAGTAAAACAATAAATTACCTATTAATTAAGCTTGTATTTGGCTGAACTCTCCCAAGCCTCATTAAAACTGTTCCTCCTCAACAACCAATTTCATCCCACAGTAGAGGGATTACTGAAGAAATAACTGGGATTTACCTATCAAATTTGATAAGATATGTAAATCAGAATATAAAATCTTATTCAGGTTAACGTAAATAAACTGAAGTTTCCTTTCTGTGCATCCAGCACTCGTCCTATTATCACCACCAGTTTGTTAATTAAATTAGTCATAATTCCGTTGAGCAATCACTGGTAACCTACTTTTATCTCCAGTTCTTCTCCCCCCTTTCCACCACCCCTTGTCCCACCTGCTTCATTGAGAAATGTGAACACCTTGGCGTTGGTTGAGTTGGAAATCTCTGCTTTACCCTGCAGGTCATGAGCCTTAGCGCCATCCCCTGCCGTGATCCGGTCCTTGTTCACTACCAGCACGTGCCACGGGTCGCCTGCCACCTCATGCACAGCTTTTGTCTTGCCCTCAATGATTAATGTTCCGGCCATAGGTTCAGCTGCACACCCAAAAAAAGGTAAAATACCTAATAAGAATACATTCTGCAAATACACATACATCAGGTTAATATGTTAGTTGTCAAATAAAAAATGAGCCTCAACAGTTCATACGTATAGCTTCATTAAGACGACTCAAAATTACACCCATGGTAAATACCATGCAGACAAGCCTAATGGAAGTATGCGAATAATTAACATGTAGCATTTAATTTAGGCCTAACTATATAGGTCCTAGGACGAAGTGATCATCAGGACATGGCATGAGTTAAAAGTCAAAGGCAAAGCTTGGAAAAGTATATTGAGTGCAAGTGGCACTTACTATCCATGGTGCAGCAGCGGCAGACAGCACGGTAAGGGTCGGGCGGGATCTGAAGACTGGCGTGCCGCGGGCGTGTTGGGGCTGGGCTGGTGGTGGCAAGGCGCGCCGCAGTCTGTTGTCAGGCTCATCCCATCAAAGAGTTGCCAGACCTTGATTTTCGCCTGCTTTCGTAGTGTCGATAGACTCAATGGAGGAATTTCGTCTGTGGTGAAACCAACGTGGTTGCCTGTATGGCACGACTGAAATGTTGTGATGTATTCACTTTTTTTTTCTTTATCTTAATTAAGGTCTCCTTAATTCCTGTGGCGGGGCAGGATTTTGTTCTGCTTAATGCATGCCAACGATATGGGCCTCGGTTCATACATGTTGTTTAGGGCGCTAGGCGTCTCGCGATCTCACTCTGAACTCACTAGACACTAGTCCTGTTATGAGGGTAACTAGCAGGATATTTAGAGTTAAAGTTGGATTAGGTAGCAACCAACACTCGGCTGCTGACGACTGGGTAACTGGGTGTTCAGTTCTCAAGGTCATCGCGACAGGCTGGACAAGAGGAGGTCGGTATATGCCTTGAGGCCGATTACACAAGCTGCCAACTGCCTGTCCTGATCCTTACCATCAACGAGCCTTTTCTCGTAGGCATGTGGCGTACTTGGTATCTATAGTGCTTTATCAAACTGAATATATTCAGTTTGATGAAGGACAATATACCACAACAGGAACTACCACGTGTAGGCCTCGCGGCCTCTTGTAGCTTCCATATTTTCTTTTCTTATGTTCTAATATTTAAGACCCATGAGACATAAGTGATTGCTATGTTGTATTAATTTTGTAGTATATATATCTCACTCAGTGGTGTTGTTTGATGTAATTATTTACATCAAACAATATCACTGAGTGAGATGTATATACAACAAATACAAGATAGCAATCACTTATGCCTCATGGGTCTTAAATATTGTGTTGGCCACCGAAGAAGAAAAGGAAACAGATTTAAGGCTAGTTTATGTAGTGATGAAGGTGTTAGTAAAGGATAGTTATGTCCGAAAATGCGAGCCAAATCAAATGGTGGGCACATTGAACAGTTTAAATCAAAGTAGGACAGATCAACTGAGTGGAGCTCTCTGAAACTAAACCAGAGTAGGCAAGGGCGTAGCCAGAGGGGGGGCCAATGGGGCCATGGCCCCCCCCAATTCAACACATCTACTTTAGGAGTGTATGGTATAATTTCATCAATTTTACTATATTGAATATCATGCAAAGAACCAATAAATGACCCACCATAGGGCTCAATATGCCCCCAATTAAGTCATATCTTCAAAAATATTCTCTGGGGGGCTTAATTACAGCGCCTCCCAGACCCCCAGCTGATAAGGCTCGCTTCGCTCGCCACCCACCCCTCAACCATCATTGGGAGGTGGCCCCCCCCAATTATTTTTCCTGGCTACGCCCTTGAGAGTAGGGCACCAGACGAATAAGCAAAATTCAGTAATAATGGGATGCCGGTGTAATGCCACGACCGAGTCTGCGATTCTTGCCACCCTGTCCACTCCCACCAGAGTTGCCAGGTGGGCGGGTTTCACGCCAAATGGGGCGACATGTTATACTTTCCGGCGGGGAATTTTTCGCTTTGGCGGTTGGGCGGATTTTTTGGCTGGTTTCTATTTTGCTTGGCGTTTATGTTGGCTGTTTTTCATGTTCATTTCTTAAAGGACACAGGCTTTTATCAACCTTTTTATTACTTGTTGGCACAAATAAGTCGTTTCTCAGACGTCAAAACTTCAAAGAAAAGCGAGAGTGTGCAACTCTCCCAGGACATGAGTTCCCTGACTGCTCCCTCTCTTCCCCCTGCCTTCACCCTTCCCTCCTACTACTAATTAAGTCAGATTAACAGGGAGATTATTTTCTCAAATGAACTTGATAAAAAATAAGATAAGGAACAGAATGCAAGTGAAAAGCTAAAAAAAACGTATTGCATATTCGTGCATTCATGACAAGAAACAACATTTGTTGTAAAGAATTTATCCCACATCAATGCTATCAATATTCACCCAGGACTCTACCATAAGGACACAGACATGGACTTAGATTTCTCTGACTAACAAAACAACCCATAGGTATTTTAAGCTACTCAAATCTCTCTCTCTCTCTCTGTAGAAGTTTCTTTCTATCAGAGAAAGAGACTTCAACTTCCAGTACTCCCTGAGGGACACCACACAGTTCACACCCCTTCACACATTCCTCCTTATCCTCAAACGTGACATGAGGTCACCCAGGTCTCCTCTCCGCCCCCCGCCTCTCTCTCTCTCTCTCTCTCTCTCTCTCTCTCTCTCTCTCTCTCTCTCTCTCTCTCTCTCTCTCTCTCTCTCTCTCTCTCTCTCTCTCTCTCTCTCTCTCTCTTTCCAGTTGTTGTTTTTTTGTGTATAATCAACATGTGTGCCTTCACATAATTTGGCGGATATTTTTGGCTGGGAGAGGATTTGGGCGAATTTCGAAGCGGGAACTGGCGATATGGCAGTCCACGACCTGGCAACTCTGACTCCCACCGTCTGTCCTTGATTCCTCGAGGCTCCAGTCTAGACGAACTCATCCCTCTGGCGCCGCAACATCATGCAAATTCTATGATGATGTTTACCTTGCGACAGAAGTGTAGGGCTACTGAGATACTACTGACTCTCACCGTGTGGTGCATGGAATACATGTAGGAGGAGGCTCACGATGAGGATTTAGGCCTCACTGTTGATAACACATCCACATCACTACTACAATATGTGGTATTCCATCATCAATCGGGAAAAATTATCCGATTTCATGATGTTATTTATTTAGTTAACGCTAATTTATGCATGGTTCTAATTCATTCATCAGAAAAGAAAATATATCAATGGAAAGCTAATGAAATTCCGCTTCTATTGATATTCTCCATGTAAAAAGTTTTTTCACAAAATATTAAATGGCGAAAAGTTTAAGTTCATGCATATTTCTTGAAAGTCTCATAATGGCATTTCTTTAGTGTGTTTCACGGTTTTTTATTTGATAATATAATAGAACAAACATTTCCGAAGACAACAGTATATATTTTATACTGATAAGCATATATTAGGTAGGAAATTACCCGATTTCATGATTTTTTATATTTCGTTAACGCTAATTTATGCATGCCGCTAATGGACCCATTTACTCACACCTAAAACACGGAGTATTATAAAGCTTTGGGTGCAATATAGGCTACATATCACTGTACTCATATTCTTTTTGCTGAGAAATGCACCATAAATTAAATATATGGCCTTTTTGGGGCCAAAATATCACAACACGGCGGAACGCGCTGTGATTGGTTGTGACGTAGTAACTGCAGACTCAGATCTCGCCTGATCAGCTGATCGGCTTGTTTTGGCTCAGCAAACCGCAAATTATAGTTTTATTTTACTAACCTAACTAACTTGCATTACCCCTACTACCGCAAGATGACCAGTAATCCTCCTTCAAGTGATGTAGTAGGTATTCACTGTGTTTGTGAATATGTAAGTTGTAGTTTATAAGGAAAAAGTGGATAGACAGAGCAAAGTGGCCCGTGACACCAGACAAGTGATGACTTCTGGGATCGGCATTCCTTATAGGGAGCTTAAATGAACCTGCAATGACATGTACAGCTAGACAGATAGACGAACTCATAGAGGAACAGGTAGAAATGTATGGTTAGTAAAGGTTGTAGTGGTGAGTAGAGTGACGAAGGGTGCATGTTTTGCTTATGTGGGGAAAGAAAGCCATACATTTCTACCTGTTCCTCTATGAGTTCGTCTATCTGTCTAGCTTTACATGTCATTGCAGGTTCATTTAAGCTCCCTATAAGGAATGCCGATCCCAGAAGTCGTCACTTGTCAGGTGTCACGGGCCACTTATCTCTGTCTATCCACTTTTTCCTTATAAACTACAACTTACATATTCACAAACACAGTGAATACCTACTACATCACTTGAAGGAGGATTACTGGTCATCTTGCGGTAGTAGGGGTAATGCAAGTTGGTGTATTAGTAGGTAGTACATAATAGTAGCGGCCGCTTTACAGCTGTTTTGCTCTGTTGTCTAAGCTAGTGACGTCACAACATGGCGCCAGTCGTTTTAGAGCGTATACATTTTCCTGTACTTAAATTGGCTGTATCATCAAAAATACTGTTCACATAGAAAAATCAACATCACTGCCCAACTATATGAGGCTTGAAGATGTCAAATCAATCCTTACCTCAAGTAGAGTAAATGGGTCCATTCATTTATCACTAAACGAAATATATCAATGGAAAGCTAATTAAACTCCGCTTCTATTGATATTCTCCATGTAAAATGTTTGCGAGCAAAATATTAAATGGCGAAGAGTTTAAGTTAATGCATATTTCTTGAAAGTCTCATAATGGCATTTTCTTTGTGTGTTTTACGGTTTTTGATTTGATAATATTATAGAACAAACATTTCCGAAGATAACAGTATATCTTTTATACTGGTAAACATTATATTAGGTAGGTAAACTTGTACGGGGAGCGGAGCGGGTGGTATCCCTATGGTGTGACGTCACGGGCGATGTACCAGGCCTTGTCTCTCGGTGGTCTCGATTAAACCCACGTGTGGTACACTGTGGTAGCATGGCCACCGAGAGAGATGGTTGCTGATCTCTCTCGGTGGCCACGGTGGTAGTCTATAGAAAGTGTCGTACCTCAGGCATCAACACACTGTCGTATACATTAATGTTTCTTATATACTTTGCTGGTATTCGTTAGTTGCATTTATATATATATGTATAAATCAAGAAAGTTTTCTCTGTGAAGGAAAAGTTGTATATTTATGGCCCTTCATACTATAATAATCAGATATAGTGGGCGTGCAGTGAATCATTTAACAAATGCTTATTCTACGATTAATATGTCCCATTTTCATTAAAAACATGCGAGAAAATTATCTACATATATTAATGTAACGAAACAGCAACAGAAAAGGTCTTATAATAAAGCCCGCAGTAGTAAATTTTTACCATGAAAAAATAGAAATACTGGCCTTTGTGTGGCAACCCTAGCTTTCACTGTCTATAGGCGTAATGTATATGGACTTTGTGTCTAGAATACAGCTAGCTACATATTATCATCGGTATAAGTGCAGTTTAAACCAATACATGATCGGTGGTTTCAAGTATCCTGAACGTTTTATTTTCATCATAAGGAGTATTTTTAACCCATACAACAGCTGTTGGAAATGAAAAATAACACTGGGGGGGCGAAACCTTCCCAATGGGGTTAAGTTACGTAATCAATGCGTAATCAACGCCCTAAAGGCGTTTTCTGCGGGGGATTTTTGGTTGCAATCGGAAAATTTTCGGTTGCAAACGGTCACAACAACAACAACAAATGATTGCGGGTCGAGCCAATCATCTTCCCTGGATGGTTGAACAGGGATCGAAATTTGAGCAACCGAAAATTTTTTCGGTTGCTCAAATTTCGATCCCTGTTCAACCATCCAGTGAAGATGATTGGCCCGACCCGCAATCATTTGTAGTTGTTGTTGTGACCGTTTGCAATCGAAAATTTTCCGATTGCAACCAAAAATCCCCCGCAGAAAACGCCTCTATTGTGACATCTAACAGCACAGCAGCACGGCATGACACTGTTTATAAACAGCAAAAATAGACTAAGAACTTCCGCAGGTCTAGGTGAACGGAGAGGCCCCGGATGCATATTACAGGGATGTCAATTTTCCGCGGATTCGCGGATTTCCGAGTATTTTATTGCCAGCTGGGTCATTTCTGTGAATCGTGTAGATTCGGGTTAAAAATTTAGGGGGGGGGGGGTTAGGGGTGTACATAGGGGGTCATTACATATGATATGTTGTGAGATATATATTGTATGTACATGTTATTTGGCAATATGAATACAAGTTTACTATTCATTGTGTGTGCATGTTATCATCATGATTATAGTTATAGTAAAACTTATTTGATATTGGATTATTCAATAATTCGAAGTTGGTCATCAAATCATATTTGAGCTGTATTTGATAGCGATAAAATAGATTAATAATTGATAAAGTTGACTAATATAAATGACAAATATTTTGTTGTTGTGTTATTACTTTTCCAACGGAAATAGTGTTAATATTTCATTTATCATGTCAAAATGGTTAATAGTTCATATACATTTCACAATTTAAGTTGCATGATATACCATATATATATATACATATACACAAATTGTGGACACACAAACAGACAAAATTGAGACCATAAATTATAATTATTATAGATATAACGAAGGACCTCTCAGAAGCTCTCTCAGAGCATGAAATTTACAAAAAATCTTCGGGGGCCGAACCCCCAGCTGGGAGGTTCCCTCGTTACGCTCGGTCAGCCTCGCTGCGCTCGGATGAGTTGGTCACCCTATTATTTTATTTCAGAGGTTTTTTTCTTTTCTTGTTGACATCCCTGATATTAACAACATGCTCGCCCTTTTCGGCAGGTTGGCGGCCCTCTACGCATGGCTGTAGCTCCGAAACTAACCACAGGATTTTCTTGAAAATAACCTCAATGTGATTCCCACACAAAGTTACATGTTTCATCTTGAACCTGAACCTAACCTTACCTAACCTTAACCGAAAGTTTAAAAAAAATTCGCGAGCGGCCTGCCGAAACGGCGAGCATGTTGTTAATATGCGCCCCGGATGCATATTCCCCAACTTTATGGGAGTATGCATGGTTTCCGAGTGAAGACGCTTGGCTGTAGCTCCGAAACTAACCATAAGATTTTCTCAACAATACCCTCATTGTGATTCCCACACAAAGTTACGACACATATAATTTAGATCCTAACCTTCCCTAACCGTAACCTAACGTAAACTATAAATTGACGTGTTCAGGAGTAAACGCGACTGTTTCAGAAAACGGGAATATGCGCCCCGGATTCAAGATGGCGCCCAGTAGCGTTTAACATAGGAGCAATGGGTGGCGTCAGTGGCGTACCGAAGGGGGGGGCCATGCGGCTATGGCCCCCCCCTTTGGCAAAGAATAAATAATAATAAATTATATATATATTATATATATATATATATATATATATATATATATATATATATATATATATATATATATATATATTGGCCCCCCCCCCTTTTCAATTTTCTGGGTACGCCACTGGGTGGCGTTACCCCTCCATATACAGCGATCCTAGCCAGCACGAACCAGCACCGTCGGTGGCTCAGCATGTTTAGTGCTGAGATAACACGCCCAACCCCCGATGACCCGGATGGGTATACAACATCCCTCCCCCAAACGGTCCCTCTATGACAGACCACCTCCAGGAGCATAATTATAATAAAGGACCTGTGCCAGCAGTGGCGGAACAAGGGGTGTAAAAATGGGGGGGCACTCGGAGGGGCACAGGTAAATATGGGGGGGCACCATAGTTTTCATATATTATATATATATATATATATATATATATATATATATATATACATATATATATATACATTTAAATATATAATGAGATGTACATATATTATGATATATATGAATACATTTGTTGCAGCATCATGTTATTACAGATTCATTAATAAGTATAAATTTTAGATTAACACTTTTGGTTAATTTTTCTCAGTATGTT
Organism: Chionoecetes opilio; assembly: GCA_016584305.1. Lineage (NCBI taxonomy): Eukaryota > Metazoa > Arthropoda > Malacostraca > Decapoda > Majidae > Chionoecetes > Chionoecetes opilio. Next base: position 106,583 of record JACEEZ010000292.1, read on the forward strand.
ACCAATTTATCTAGTTATTCAAATAAGGGGCACCGCCCTGAAATGGGGGGTACCGGGGGGGCACCACCCTAAAGTAGGGGGGCACGTGTCCCCACCCCACCCCCCCCAGTTCGGCAGCAGTGTCCCCAGCCTCCCACCCCCAACGAATGTCGTTCACGTGTTAGGTAGAGTAGTAGGATATTATGTTGTCATGGTGGGTCAAGAAACTTTCTTTGGTCTAAAATATATTTCTGCAGGGTGTATATCGAAAAATGTAGAACATTATAGTTAATTAAAGTATCTTCTTTGTATATCTTCGTGAATCTGATCCTGCGGACGCCAGGCACTGTCAGCCAAGGTAAACAGACAGTCTATTCTGTTTACCTTGCTGTCAGCTACGGGAGGTACCGGTAGCAAGTGGGCAGGACGCAGCCAGCTCGTGGCCTGCTGCTGGGCGGGCAACCGGCAACTCAGTGTCTCAGTCAGTCAGACTCAGTGCCAGTGGCCCAGCTGGCCAGTGGTGAGCGCGACTCCGAAGTTTGTGGTTGTATCAGGGTTCCGATTTCGAGGTCTTTCACCCAGTGACTGAGGGTGGCGGTGTCCTTGCCGGCTTACTCCTGACTAGTGTAACACATGCATAGGAGTTGACGAGCGTGAAGGAGAAGGAAGAAACGATGGCAGCGAGCAGAAAAGATGCAGAAGGAGGCATGGATGAGCAAACAACGGAGGAGCTGCGGGAGGCCTGTGGTGTGGTCGGGTGCGTGCTGGCGCGGAACAGTCCTGAAGGTGTCGTCAGTATTGCCAGGATGATCTATCTCGGCTTAGTAGCCCTCCAACACAGGTGAGACACACACACACACACACACACTAACAAAAGTGGACAGTTACTGTCCCCCTTGAACAGATTGATGTGGTGTTGTTAAAGGTCAAAACTACCCAAAGAACGATCTTATGAGCTTTAAAGCTCCTTACCATTAGGGTGATTGCTTGTGATCGCAGGTCCAGTGTATGATCAAGAACATGGTGAATAGGATGGTAGACCATTGGAATATACTCAGTAATCAGGCAATTAGTGAGGAGTAAATAGGAGTTTAAAAAGGAGAGTAGACTATTTTATTATTGGGGATGAAAGGTGGATGTAGCTAGTGTAATAAAGTAAGTAAGTAACAAAGTAACAGGAACTTCCCTGTGTAGGTTTCCCGGCCTCTTTAGCTTCCTTATGTGTTTATGACGAAACAAGTCACTCCGGCCCCTAGTTCTTCCGGCCCCGGTCACTCCGGCCCCTAGTTTCTGCGGCCCCAGTCACTCCGGCCTCTCAAAGGTTCAACCCTAGTCACTGCGGCCTCCCAGAGCTGAGTGTACGTGTTTGCGTGTTCGAGCCCATAAAGTGTGTACATTTTTTAAATTAATCTAGATATTAAAAACAAAATGTATGCTTCTACTTTATTTAATACAAATGAAAAAATATATTTGATAAAAATATAATATCCACTGGATTTGATCCTGGATATATTTACGTACAATAAGTACAGATTGAACCTGTAATAACACAGCATATATAGTGATATGCTCCCATCACAGGATTCGATACCTGGGATGCTTTTGATGAACTGTTTGAACCCTGTTTGTTTCGAAGCTCCAAGAGCTTGGACGCATATTTTTATATAGATATATTTTATTACCTTTTTTTTTTTTTTTTTTTTTTTTTTTTTTATATATTATTTATATATATTTGGACGCATATTTTTATATAGCTACATATTTATTTTAGCTAGTACTTGTTTTTTTTACTTGGACGCATATTTTATTTTTATATACAGCAAATTTTGTGTAAATAGCATCACTACCGATTTGTCTGTGCCACTGAAGATGATACACAGTAGTTTATAATTATCATGACTATAATCTACCCTGTTTCAACGTTGTTTTATGCTTTGTATCTGCAAGTATATACGGTTTCAAATTTCACTACTCGTTTTTTTTTCGGGCGACGGCGGGACACTCAGAACATAAACAGTTTAATTAAACACTAGCTGGCAATCTTAGTGTAGGTCGCCACTCGGTTGATATTTTGGTAATTTGTTCATTTATAACCATAATATAACTCAGATGAAGACACAAAATGACACAGACTCTCCAGATAGCCCCTTCTAACTTTCCTGAAATCATGGATGTAGAAATGTAAGTATGAACGCCATCAGACTTCTGTACATCGAAAAAAACGTTGTCCTGGCGACTTTAGTGTTATCTACGGTACGTAATAAATTAATGATGTGAAAGCCTATTACTATGTTCCTTATAGCCAATTTAAAGTACTAGTGTTGATGTGTGGCAGCATTGCAGAATAAACTGTCACTTTCCACCATCATAGCTTCATATTTTATTGGCGGCCGGAGTGACCAGAGGGTGGTAGGCCGGAGTAGGGTTGTGCGGTATCAAGAAAATACCGGTATTGCCGATACCGGTTTACGGGAATAATACCGGTACGTCCTCACACCGGTATCAGTTACGATACCGGTATACCGATACCGTGCCAAAATACCGGTATTACCGGTATCGGTATTTGATTTTTTCGTTTTTTTTTTTTTACATGTCCATTCTCAGACAATTATTAACCTCTACAGCATCGACCCCCCTAAAATAAAGTTTCCTATAGCGTCGGTCATTTCTTTTTTTACAATTCTTACCCCTACCGTACAGCATAAACCCCCTCCCTAAAATAAAGTTTTATGTGGCGTAGGCCATTTCTTTTTTTTACAATTCTTACCCCTACCGTACAGCATAGACCCCCCCCTCAAATAAAGTTTTATGTGGCGTACGGTAGGCCATTTCTTTTTTTTACAATTCTTACCCCTACCGTACAGCATAGACCCCCCTAAAATAAAGTTTTATGTGGCGTAGGCCATTTCTTTTTTTGTATCAGTAATTAGTATGTATAATGTAACCTCTAAATAAGGAAAATAACAATAATTTGATTCAAATTTCCTTTTAACATTTATTTTTGGACAAAGAGTTCCTAAGATTCATGGGAAAGACAGTTTAGATAGATCATAGACCACTGTAAGATATAGTGGTCTATGAATAGATATATAGCCAGAGCTGGGCTGTATTTGAATACATTTGTATTTAAATACATTAATTTGTGTATTAAGAAATCTAATTATAAATATATTAGTTTTCATGTATTTAAATACAGTACTTAAATACTTTAATGAGTATTTAAATACATTGTTTTTTTATACATATAATACAAAAATGTAAATACGTTTTTATTCAATTTATTTATTTTTTATCAGTTAATTTGGCCATAAACCCGACCAACTATCTGGCAATCCTGATGTTACAGTGAACCAGTGTTTCCACTTTCAGGAAATTTCCTTATTTTAAGGAAATTTAGGCCTGAGAAGGAAACTTCTAAGGAAACGCAAAATCTAAGGAAATCCTAAGGAAATAAAAAAAAATTCAGACATTTCTAGAGATATGTAGATTAAGATTAAATAGCCAGGTGAGATGATAATATTAACACATTTTATTTGCCTTTGACAAAATGACCAAAGAACAAATTTTCGGTCCTAATTTCTTATCATATTCATATCTATAGCATTTACCACAGCAAGGATATTTGAGAATGGGGAGGAGGGAGGTGGAGCAAAGGTGGTGGGTGGCGACGGGCTGGTGTGTGCCGTGGGACAGGGGGTTAGAGCTCTAACGACAAGTTCAGTTCCTGTCCTGCTGGTGTCTGATAAGCGTGTCTGGGATTCTGTTCTCATCAGTCACAATAAAAAAGTATTTACATTTTTGTATTATATGTATATAAAAACAATGTATTTAAATACTCATTAAAGTATTTAAGTACTGTATTTAAATACATGAAAACTAATATATTTATAATTAGATTTCTTAATACACAAATTAATGTATTTAAATACAAATGTATTCAAATACAGCCCAGCTCTGCGAAGAGCACGTCGTTCAACGGAGCTTTCACAGAGATCGGTGCCTCATGCCATTGCTTGCAGTACACCAGAGCAACGAAGAGGGCCACTCGTTCCACTCCGGCCCTCTCTCGACCAGTCAGCGACAGCTGGGATTTCAGCATCTGAAGCTTGAGGCAGTAGATGGCCTTGGCCATCCACCGGGCTTGATGGAGAGCTCCAGGACGGCGGAATGGTTTGGCTGGACCTTCACCACAGAGGAACAGGTAGGAGAGACGGAGAAGTTCTTCATAGTCCTCCCTGGGATGGTTCTTCGACATCAGAGCCTCCTTCAGGAAGGCCAATGCGTCGTCCTTCAGCTTGCTGGCAGTGTCATTGGTGGCGAAGAACTCTACGAGGTCCTCCGATGTTTCCACCGTCTCTCTGCGAGGAATCCACGAAGGACCATCGATCACGGAGTCGTTTGAAGATTCCAATGTCAGGACCAGAGGAAGAGCCGAGGCTGGCTTCGAAGACATCCTTGAGGATCACCTCGTGGACATGATGGCGGCAGGCCAACCAAAGCAAGCTTCGTCCGAGTTCTTGCTCAATCCGAATGCAAGCACCTTGCACCATGCCAGTGTTCGAAGCCGTGGTGTCGAAACAGAAGGCGATGATCTTGTCCCTGACGCCCGCTTCGTCCACCTCCTTCAAGATCACTGCAGCCACGTTTCTGCCAGTCGAATCCGAGCTTGCTGGGACTCCAAGAAGGAACTCGGCGTCATCTTCCCCTGTGAGGAGGACGGCGATGCGGTCCTCCGTATCGCCAGGGACGGGAGGAGTTTTCCGTCCCAATGCAGGACCAACCTCTCAGGTATCTCCTGGTTCCGCAGTTCCACGATCTTCTCGGCGGCTTGCTCTCTCCCCGCAATTCGTGCTCGATGGACCGTGCTCTTCGAGACCGCCATACTCCCAATGTCCATTCCAAGAACTTGAGCGGTAGCTGCGAAAGTTGACGTTGCTTGCTGCACCGACAACTTCTCTCGATCCCAAGTTGAAATGAGGTTAAGATCCTTCACGGAGATCGATGGCGACTGTTTGAGTTTTTTCCTCTGGCTTCGGGATCCACGAGCCGGTGATGACGTCGTCGACACAGGACTGCTGCTGCTGCTACTGCTTTGGCTTGGGATTTCCGCCCTTTCAGTCAGCCTGGCAATGTCGCTGTCTTCACGTTCCCGGAGCCGCTTGAGTCGAGTTCCGCGCTTGACCTGCTTCTCCACCTTCTTCGCTGTCACGAGGTCAATTCCAGCCATGGATGATTCCCCTCTGTCTTCGCTCTGACTCCGTAGGAACTCCTTGTCCTCGTCCTTCACGTCTGCCCGTTGGAGAGAGGAGGAGTGTGCGAGGTCGAAGATTTCTTGGAGGTCTCCTTTGAAAATCTCCTCATCCATATGATGTTTCGGCCTGTCTTTGTTCTTGTTCTTCTTGAGGTCATTGTACGCCTTTACCAGCTTTGACAGCTTCGTGCCGGCGTGTATTACTGTAGTTGTCGGAATCCCGGCGCGCGACCAGAAGGGGAGAACCTCCTCCACCACCGCCTTCCTGCTCCCGCTCGCCGTCTTCCCCATCTCCCGGTGGTGGTGGTAGTAGCGGAGGAGGACCTGCTCCTTCGATGGTAGCCGGGCTCTGTTGATTTCATCGATTAGAGCCTTGTCGATCAGCCGAAGATTACTAGCGGCTCTTGTTGCCATGTTGATAACCTGAGGGAGAAAAAAAGTGGAAATTTAGAAAAATCCTGAAATTCGAGTCACGTCACCTAAATGTTCACTTTGTCAGGACCTAAATATTACTCAACTCGCCCAAAATTTCAACGCAATACTGTTTTACTATGAGAGAACCAGAATAACACCAGCGTGAAACATTTCAAAACTTTTGCATTTTGGGACACCCTAATATATATATTATATATATATATATAGTATAATATATATATATATATATATATATAATATATATATATATATATATATATATATATATATATATATTAATATAAACTGTAATTATGTAGCTGGTAGGTACTACCAGAGAGAGAGAGAGAGAGAGAGAGAGAAAAAACAAAAATACTATGTATGTATGTATCCGCCAGGGGCCAGGAAAGTGCTGGAATCGTGACCAGCGAGGGACAGGAAGCATCCACTCAACTACCAGAAGGGTGACGGACTTGTGGCGGCAATCTTCACCGACGAGAAACTCAATAAACTCAAAGGTACTGTTCCATATATATATATAGTATAAAATATATTATATAATATATATATAAAATATATATATATATATATATGTATATATATTATATAGTATATATATATATAAAAATGTATATGTATATATATATATGTATATATATATATGTATATGTATATATATGTATATGTATATATAGTATATGTATTATATATATATGTATATGTAAAATATGTATATGTATATATATTATATGTATATTTATATATATATGTATATGTATATATATATATGTATATGTATATATATATATGTATATGTTATATATATATGTATATGTATATATATATATATTATGTATATATAATATGTATATAATATATGATATATATATATGTATTATATGTATATATATATGTATATATATGTATATATATATGTATATAAAGAAGTATTCAGGACTTCAAAGGCAAGCTGGATAATAGTAGATTTGGAGACGGGACAGTACGAGCATAGCTCTTTTCCTGTATGTTACAACTAGGTAAATACAACTAGGTAAATAAATACAGACACACACAGAGACCGATACAATAAAGTTGGAGGAGGAGTTATGATTGCAGTCATAAAGGAATTTAAAATATCAAAATTAGGGAGAAGGAAAAGCAGAATTGATTCAAATAAGCTTAGAAACTAGTAAAGTAAAGGAGGAAAAGGAGATATTGCCGTGGCATACGTTCCACCAAAAACTAGATCATGGAGAATATCAAGAAATGTTGAACGACACAATCAAGACAACTAGGGAAACTAATGGAGTGCTGACATGATTTTGATGGATGACTTTAACTGTAAGAAGGTAAATTTGGAGGAGTGCTCTGCAGAAGGAAGTGATGACTCATGGGGTAACAAGTTACTAAACCTAGTAATGAATAATGTGATAACCTAATGGGTTTACCAAGAGACAAGATTCCGAGGCGAGAACACACCCGAAAGACTGAATCTGCTGTTCACAAAGGAGACTGGCATTATTGATAACTTGGAATACTTGTGTCCATTTGGAAAGAGTGACCATGTGGTACTAGAGTTTGAAATTACATAGGATATTGTGGAACCAAAGGATGAGAGATATAGAAAGGCAGATGCAATTATATAAAAGACAACTTTGGGGACTACAGAAGTTCTTTACTGAATGCAATTAGAGGCCAAATATGTGGAAGAGAAGTGAAACTATTTCTTGGAAATGTATAATATTGCTGTTGAAAAGAATGTACCAAAGATATCAGGGAAGGAAAACTGGAAGAACGACTGGTTTAATAGAAGATATGAAGTAGCAAAAAGAGATAGAGGTGATGCATGGAACAGGTGGAAAAGGAAGATGAATAATGGACAAGATAAGATAAGATTTTCATCCTATCTAGACACTTTGCAAGTACCAACTACAAGGTTATTGACTATACAAAGCGCCGCCACGTCAGACGAACTAGGCGGACTCGAACCGCTGACCGAATGCACAGGGACTCTGCACATTGCAAGCTCACGTCTCTACCAACCTTGCCACCCTGACAGGCGAATAATGGACAAGATAACTAAAAATGAATATGTAAGAATCTGCAGAGACGAAAATAAGAATTTTGAAAGTGGCATTATAGAAAAATGCAAGAATGAACCCAAATTGTTTTATAGGTTTGTCAATGGAAAATGTAAGTAAAAAGAAGGAATTAAGAAGCTGAAAGTGAAAGGGCCAGTTTACGAAGAACCAGTAACACAAGTCAGTCATAAATTAATGTTTTCAAAAGTCTTCACTGAAGAAAAGGAATTCCTGGAAGGAGAGGGTAGGAAAAGAAGCACAGTACTAAGTGGTATAGAAGTGGAAATGCAGGAAATTATGAAATTATTGGAAGCCCAAGAGGTAAATAAAACTCCAGGTCCGGATGGAGTTTCAAACTGGATTTTGAAGGAATGTATGGAGCAATTAATGGACAAAGTACCCAGTCTAGTTACATGTTCCCTAAATGAAGGTAAAGTACCTCAAGCTTGGAAAAGAGTATCAATTGTCCCCATATATATAGGGGGAAGCTGGTCTCTTTAACTAGTGTAATAGGAAACCTATGAGAGAAGATAGTAAGAGACAAATGGGTTAAGGATCTTGAGAAAAATTATCATGTCAGACAGACAATTTGGATTCAGAGCTAGGAGTTCCTGTATCTAAAATCTGCAATGCTTCTACTCAAGGGTGATCGACCTAGTACAAAAAAGAGATGGATGGGTGGATTGCGCTTACTTTGATCTGAAGAAAGCATTTGATAAGGTACCCCATAATAGATTATTGTAGAAACTGAAATACGAAGGAGGACTGGATGGGAATGTCCTGTAATGGATGAAGGACTACTTAAAAGGGAGACAGATAAGAACCTTCATAAAAAACTGTGCGTCAGGGTGGAGAAGTGTGTTTAAGTGGAGTACCTCAAGGCTCAGTATTATCACCTGTTATGTTCCTGACTAGCCGCAAAGCCGCCCTCCGGGCAGACTTTTTGGTTAGCTCCTGCGGAGGGCCATTGGTGGGCCAAAGGCCCACCACCTGTGTTTGGTGGACCTTTGGCCCACCAAACACAGACTCTCCAGATAGCCCCTTCTAACTTTCCTGAAATCATGGATGTAGAAATGTTGAAATCATGGATGTAGAAATGTATGTATTAACGCCTTACCCATCACCACACACCCATTCACTCACCCATTACCCATCACCCCCACCCATTCACTCACCCATTACCCATCACCACACACCCATTCACTCACCCATCACCCTTCACCTATTCCCTCACCCATCACCCCCAACCCATCACCCCCCACCCATTCACTTACCCATCACCCCACACCCATTACCCATCACCCCACCCATTCACTCACCCATTACCCATCACCCTACATCAAGGTTTCCTCAATTTTCGCAACCCACATTTTTTTTCACATTTCTCGCTAATAGGCTACTAAAAATAAAAAAAGAATAAAAGTGATCGGATCATCCCATAAGTGGGCTTATAATGTGCCGCTGGTCGACCTGGTTCCAAAACTGTGCCATATGATGGGATTGTGTCACTGGGGGCGGCACCTATCGCGGACACACAGACACACACACACTTTCGCTTATATTATTATAGATTTATATAAAATTGTTATTGTCATGGTGTCTGTTTTGAATAGTTTCGTGAACCTGTTTGCAGATGATGTGAAAATTATGAAGAAAATTCAAAAGGAGGAGAATTGCAGACTCCTACAGGAAGATTTGGATAGAATATATGAATAGTCAAAAATGGGAAATGAAATTTATTGCAAAAAAGTGCAAAATATTATAATTTGGTAAGAGTGCGAAGAGGATAAGATGGAATTACAAAATGGGAAGAGAGACAATCAATAAAGCAAGTGAAGAAAAGGATCTTGAAGTAAATTATATTATCACCAGAGAAACACATTAATATAATTATTGGTGCTACATATAAGCTTCTAATATCAGAATGGCCTTTGTATATATGAGCGAGGACATGATGAAGAAATTTATTGTGGCCATGATGTGCCCTAGACTGCAGTATCCCACGGTAGTTTGGTCTCCACAGAAGATCAAGGATGTAAAGAAGTTGGAAAGAATACAGAGGACACCACGATTGTAACTAATTTCCCGTATATCACAAATAGGTAAATACAACTTGGCAAATACACACACACACACACTCTCTCCTCTCTCACTGTCTCTATCCTGACATTCCTATCTTTCAGGCAACATTGGCTTAGGTCATTCGCGCTACTCCACTGCAGGCGGACGAGACCCTTCCAACACGCAGCCGTTCATGGTCCATACACGCCATGGTCCCCTTGCTACCGCACACAACGGAGAGCTGATAAATGCAAAGGCTCTCAGAAAAGCGGTGAGAGTTACAAGTTTATTCCTCACTGATATTTTTTAGTGCTTGCTTTCTTATTTATATTTATGTTTATTTCTTCTGTTCTTCATGCTTATTCTTCTTGTTCTCTCATAGTTTGTCATCATCTTATTATAGTCATCACTTAGTTTCTTATCTTCCATTATTCAATTTGGTTTCAATAAAATCTTTATTGATCCGCCGCCAATCACTATACTACATCTACTTTTATTTTATTTTATTTTTTTATTATTTTTATTTTTACATTTGTGCCTATAGCGCCTGTAGGCAGTGGTGACCCAGGGCTCGGATGTTAGGCTCTGGAGGTTCACTTGAGGGCTGTGATGGCTGGCCCTCGCCCGTGGTGGCGCAGGCAGGATTCTTATAGTGACGCCTGTGATTAGAGGCTCATGCCGCCCCCCTGTGTCCTCCGATGCACTTGCAATCGAAGGTAGAGTTGATGGGCAGCGTGTGGGTGTTCTTAGGCCACTCGACGGTGCAGAAAGGTTTTGGTTTTCTTCGGGGATCGAACTCGGGTCACCGAGAACGCCAGTCAGAGACGCTAACCACTCCGCTACCGCCTCCCCCACTACTACTACTACTACGATAGTCATTCTCAACGGGCGATTACCATTAAGGGAGCAAAATTTCACATTGGGCAAATTTTCGATGGATCTCTGGTCATAAAATCATGATTTTGCGTACGTGAACTACTGTGTACTACTGTGGTACTCCTCAAGGTCTTTCCCAAGGTCTCGAGGCGCTGCTCGAGGAGGCAAAGACTTAGGGACGTGAGGTCTCCTGGCTCAAGACCATGGTCCAGGTGTTTGGAGGCTTACTAGGTGAAACAATACAGTCTGTTCATGCGTGCGGCGAGGACATTGAGATCTTGGAAAGTTTTACATATCTTGGTAGCGCAGTCCATAATGATAGCGGGTCGCGTTAAGAAGTCTTACGGTGGATTGGCATAGCCCACGGTGTTTTGGACTCGATCAGCACGAGTATTTGGCGTTGTCGGTACCTGTGCAGAAGGACAAAGATCCGGATCTTGAAGTCACTTTTGATCCCTGTCTTACTCTATGGTTATGAGACATGGACACTAAATAGCGACTTGAAGTGGCGAATCGATGCCTTTGGTAATAAGTGTCTTCGCAGAATCATGGGGTATCGCTGGGATGATTACGTGTCAAATCAGCGATTGCACCGTGAGACTGAATCGAGGCCTATTACCTGCATAGTCCTTCAGCGCCAATTTCGGCTATATGGGCATGTGGCACGCTACCCTGAAACCGATCCTTCCCATCGGGTTGTATCTGTAAGAGACAATCCCGTGGAGGAGGCAAAGGGGGCGACCACAAGGCTCGTAGCTAGGGCAAGTTGATGCTTCCTGTCAAGAGTTGCTTGGTATGGGAAGGGAGCCTGCATGAGGAGTCGCGCGTGGTGACCCCCGAGAGTGGCGTCGTAGGGTGGGCGAGGCGACACGTCCCCCGGCGTATGCCCCCAATGATTGATTGATTGTTGCATTACTGTAATTATGATATGAGTGAGAGAGAGAGAGAGAGAGGAGAGAGAGAGAGAGAGAGAGAGAGAGAGAGAGAGAGAGAGAGAATGAAATAGTAGGATTCGTGAGTTGTGGTATCTCTCTCTCTCTCTCTCTCTCTCTCTCTCTCTCTCTCTCTCTCTCCTCTCTCTCTCTCTCTCTCTCTCTCTCTCTCTCTCTCTCTCTCATGTTTATTAATGAACTTTGCAATATTACGTTATTATTATTGCATTACTATAATAATGGTATAGAGGTGTACAAAGATTCATTGAGTGACCACTTGGTTCTCCTGTAGTGAGGAAATGCAGTCAGATGAGCAGGTGGCCTTAGTAACCTGATGTCTTAAGAACATAAGAAAATAAAGAAGCTACAAGAGGCCGTGAGACCTACACAAGGTAGTTCCTGTTACTTAACACTACCTACCTCCACCTTACATCCCCATCCATGAACATGTCCAGCCTCCTTTTAAAGCTCCCTAATGACTCCGCACTAACTACCTGTCTACGGAGTCCGTTCCAATCATTCACCACCCTATTTGTGAACCAGTTTTTCCCTATTTCTTTTTTAAATATGCTTTTCCAGCTTGAATCAGTTACTTCTTGTTCTACCCTGGTTACTAGCCGTAAGAACTTTTCCTACCTCATCTTAAGTATATCCCTTTATCCACTTAAAAACTATTATCAGATCGCCCCTTACTCTGCGTCGCTCGAGTGAGTGTAAATTTAATAGCTTCAATCTCTTCTCATAACTAAAGTTACGCATCCCTTGAATAATTTTGGTCATCCTTCTCTGCACTGATTCTAACAAGGCTACATCCATCCTGTAATATGGAGACCAAAACTGAACCGCATAGTCTAGGTGAGGTCTGAATAGAGCCAAATAAAGCTTTAGAATCATAACTTCTGCACTTCTACTTTTAACACTTCTGGTAATGAATCCTAATACTCTATCAGCTCAATTTCTAGCTTCAATACATTGTTTCCTAGGTCGGAAGTCTGGGCTCACCCTCACTCCAAGATCTTTATCACCTTCTGATCTTTTCAGCGATACATTGCGTATGGTGTATCTATTACCAGGGTTTTTTCTACCAACATTCATAACGCTGCACTTATCAATATTAAATTCCATCTGCCATCTGACTGCCCACTCATTAAGTTTATCTAAGTCTCTCTGCAATATGTTTACATCAGACTGTGATCCAATAATCCTACCTACCTTAGTATCATCAGCAAACTTGCTGATATCACTGCTAATCCCACTATTCAAGTCGTTGATGTAAATCAAAAATAGTAATGGACCCAAAACAGACCCTTGTGGAACCCCACTTGTCACCAGTCCCCATTCAGATTTAGAACCATTAATTGTAACCCTTTGTTGCCTATTACTTAGTCAAGCTCTGATCCAATGAAGAACCTTCCTATCTATTCCATGAGCCTTAACCTTATTTAAGAGTCGCTCGTGTGTTACTTTGTCGAAGGTCTTACTAAAGTCCAGGTATATTATATCATAATCCTTATCATTATCTGCCGTCTCATAAACTTTCCTATAAAAACAATAAATTGGTGAGACATGACCTACCTTTTGTGAATCCATGTTGTGAATCATTGACCAAACTATGTTTTTATAAATACTCTCAAATGTTTTTTGCAATAATAGATTCCAATAATTTACCTACCACTGACGTTAGACTAACAGGTCGATAATTTGATCCTCTGTCTCCCTTCTTAAATATGGGGACTACATTTCCTTTCCTCCACAATAACGGCACTTCGCCTATATCAACCGATTTCCTAAAAATGTGCACTAACGACTCGCTAACAACTTCTTTGCTTTCTTTTAATACTTTGGGATATACTTCATCTGGTCCTGGTGACTTAAAATTCTTCATTTTATTGATACCCTCTTCTACCATTTGCCTAGTTATCACAATATCTTTTGAGTTTCTCCTCATCGCTTCCTTTTCCTTTAAACATCTGTTCACTATCAGGTATCGTCTGTATATCCTCCTGAGTAAAAACACTTAAGAAATAATCATTTAAATTTTTACACATATCCTCATCTGTAGTTACGATCTCACCTTGCTCTATTCTTAACGGCCCCACTAATACCCTGGTCTTTGTTTATATACCTGAAAGAACCCCTTAGGGTCGTTCTTTGCCTGCCTAGCGACATTAATCTCATAATTGTTCATAGCTACTCTTGTTAATCTCTTCACTGTCCTCGCCATCACGTTATACTGTTCTTTGCTCACCTGTCCAGCCTTGAACCTTAAGTACAAGTTTCTTTTTACTCCAATGTTGTGTTTTAAATTCGTGGTACATCCCTCGCATGTGTCCCTCCACTCACTCCACTTGGACCTCCACCTCCACACTTAAGAGATCGTATCTTTATCTCCTGCTTCTTTACCACGTTTTTCAATTCGTTCACTTCACCTACAAAGTACCTTTTCAGGTCTTCAATCGCCTCCAGAATAGACTTAAGTGCCACTCCACAACCTTCATTGCACTCTCCCTCGACCCTTCTCTCTCCTTCTAACACACTCGTTATTACCTCAGACACCCTCTCCTCCACTCACTACACCCTCTCCTCCACTCACTACACCCTCTCCTCCACTCACTACACCCTCTCCTCCACTCACTACACCCTCTCCTCCACTCACTACACCCTCTCCTCCACTCACTACACCCTCTCCTCCACTCACTACACCCTCTCCTCCACTCACTACACCCTCTCCTCCACTCACTACACCCTCTCCTCCACTCACTACACCCTCTCCTCCACTCACTACACCCTCTCCTCCACTCACAACACAGTCGCCTCCACCAACAACACCGTCGCCTCCACCAACCACACTGACGCTAAGCTTCTATGCAGCTGTCATGCTAATCCTCTTCTGACCTGATTCCTACACACAACACACACAAAGAGCGGCACGGAACACGTCTTGTCTCCCCGCCAGACAACGACTGAGTGATGTCCCAAGGAGGAGCACCACACATGTGTCAAAACTCCTTATCTAGACCTCCACTCCTTCCTATTCTTATTCTCTCTCTCTCTCTCTCTCTCTCTCTCTCTCTCTCTCTCTCTCTCTCTCTCTCTCTCTCTCTCTCTCTCTCTCTCTCTCTCTCTCTCTCGCTCTCTCGCTCTCGCTCTCTCTCTCTCTCTCTCTCTCACACACAAACACTCTGCATGATGGTCAAGTTGATATCGTGCTGGCCTGCCATTCTGTGGTATTCGTTCGAATCCTCACTGCTCCCGTGGATTTTTCACTGACAAATTTGGGCGGTTACTGTCTTCCTTGAGCAAGGGGATGTGGGTGTGTGCTGTGTGAGGTCCCAGCATTACCCATAGATCGGTAATAATGAGCTCTATGCTCGAACTGAAAGGGTGAAACTGGCGATCGCGAGTCCGAGTCGCGTGGACAAGAACATGGGTGAATAACACACACACACACACACACGCACGCACGCACGCACGCACGCACGCACGCACGCACGCGCGCGCGCGCGCGAACACACACACACACACACACACACACACACACACACACACACACACACACACCAGGAGAACCTCATTTAACCGGCATTTAAAACAACGGCACTAATCGACCCAAGCATTAATTAGGTATAATTATTTCAAAAGCTGAGAAAATTGGCAGAAATTTAGTTGGGCAAGGCTGTGGTCTACACAGACTCCCTCTCCTCACTCCACCTCCTCCTCTCCCGCCATCCACGATCCTCTACGTCCCTCGTCCACACCATCCACAGGGCCCTTCACCTTACCAAAGAGGGTACAGCAATATATATATATATATATATATATATATATATATATATATATATATATATATATATATATATATATATATATATATATATATATATATATATATATATATATATATATATATATATATATATACACAGCATATACAGGAGAACCTGATTTAACCGGCATTTAAAACAACGGCAGCCTCAAAACAACGGCACTAATCAACCCAGGCATATATATTTTTTTTTTTTTTTATTTTTATTTTTTTTCCCCCCGGGCTTCCAGCAGGTAGGACCACGGGCTAGCTTGAGCCCGTCAGAGAGATCCTGTGAAAAAAGAGAGGAGAGTGTTCGTGGTGCTGGCGTGGGACACGAGGACTGGCTTGTCCATCCTGATGAGGAGTGTGGGGTAGAAAGGGCCACTCAGCAGGATAACCCAGGCATTAATTAGGTATCATTATTTAAAAAACTGAGAAAATTGGCAGAAATTTAGTTCAAATTTGGCGGTGTACGCAGGGTTGGCAACCCTTTCATCCCTTTCACTGGTAAACTCTGGAACTCTCTTCCTGTTTCTATTTTTCCACTTTCCTATGACTTAAATCTTTTCTAAAGAAGAGTAACAAGACACCTCCCCAACTAAATTGGCTCACCCCCCTTTTTTATTTTATTCTCTTACTGTCTTCTTTATAGGGACTGCCAACTAAGCGGGCTTTGTGTTACCCATTTTTGTTGTGCCCTTGGCCAGTTCCTTGTGATGTACAAAAAAAAAAAAAAAAAAATGGGGATTTTGGGCGATTCCATAAGAGTAACTCTCAAAACAACGGCAAAATGAGTTATCCGGCATGCGCTCCCCCCCGAGGGTGCCGGATAAACGAGGTTTTCCTGTATACAGCAATATACATATATATTAGTGACTAGCCACAAAGCCGCCCTCCGGGTGGACTTTTTGGCTAGCTCCTGCGGAGGGCTATTGGTGGGCCTTCGGCCCACCAATCACAGCTTTCTGGAGAGTGTGTTTGGTGGGCCTTTGGCCCACCAAACACAGACTCTCCAGATAGCCCTTTCTAACTTTCCTGAAATCATGGATGTAGAAATGTATGTATTAACGCCTTACCCATCACCCCCTACCCATTCACTCACCCATTACCCATCACTCCCCACCCATTCACTCACCCATTACCCATCACCACACACCCATTCACTCACCCATTACCCATCACCCCCCACCTATTCCCTCACCCATCACCCCCCATCCATTCACTCACCCATCACCCCACACCCATTACCCATCACCCCACACCCATTACCCATCACCCCACCCATTCACTCACCCATTTCCCATCACCCTACATCAAGGTTTCCTCAATTCTCGCAACCCACATTTCTTTTCACAATTCTCGCTAATAGGCTGCTAAAAAAAAAAAAAAAAAAAAAAAGGTGATCGGATCATCTCATAAATGGGCTTAAAAGTTGCCCCTGGTCGAGCTGGTTCCAAAACTGTGCCATATGATGGGATTGGGGAACGGGGGGCGGTACCTATCGCGGACACACACACACACACACACACACACACACACACACACACACACACACACACACACACACACACTTTCGCTTATATTATTAGTGATGGATTGAGTGGTCGGTTTTTCACAACCGCGATCGCAGTTGTGTTTGCGGTTGTCGAATTTTCTACAACCGCAGTTGCGGTTGCGGTTATCAGACTTATGACAACCGCAGTTGCGGTTGCGGTTATCATATACAGTCGACCCTCGATTTAACGAACTAAAAGGGGGGGAGAAGTGTTCCGTTAAAGCCGATTGTCCGTTACTGCAAGGAATATTTTCCCAAGGGTGTGAAAATATAGGAAAAATACATATTGGGAGGTAAACAGTGACTGGCGCTACATGCTGGATTTGGCACGCTCCTCCACGCTGTGAAATAAATGAGAAATAATCACAAACACAACCAGACCGTGTAGCTATGTTGGGAGGTAAACAGTGACTGGCGCTACATGCTGGATTTGGCACACTCCTCCACGCTGTGAAATAAATGAGAAATAATCACAAACACAACCAGACCGTGTAGCTATGTTGGGAGGTAAACAGTGACTGGCGCTACATGCTGGATTTCGTTAGACATGTAAGACACATGTAGGTACACTCTGAGAAACTTTCATGTGTTGTTGAAAATGTATTACTCCTTTCCTATCCTTGCTTGCATCAACATTGAATGTCACAGCATATTCTCTGAGTTTGTCCCTAGACTTGCGAATATCACTCACTGTTTGTGTCTTTACTCCATACTCGTCACACACCCGGGCGACAGAAACATGATTCCACCTTCTAATATGTTCTCATTTCTCTGCAATACTTAGATTCGCATGCTTTCTTTTACCACTTCCCTTCTCTTTCGAGGCCATAATAACTTCACTGCACTGAACAAGTCTAAATAAGCATAAAAAACACCGAAAAACAGGCGAACACTGCTTAAACTGAGCTTGTAAACATGCGCTCCGACTGTCATAAACATGTACCGACTGGCGGAAGCTTAAAGGCGCTGTCACACTAGCACTTTTTCCATCGACGTCAGAGGACGAGTCTGAAGAGTGCCGACGAGCCAACCATGAACGCATCCATGCACGTTTTTAGCTAGTTATGCTTGTCTACGATTGACGATAAACATAAGTACAGGAGAACCTCGTTTATCCGGCACCCACGGGGGGGAGCGCATACCGGATAACTCATTTTGCCGTTGTTTTGAGAGTTACTCTTATGGAATCGCCCAAAATCCCTTTTTTTTTTTTTTTTTTTTTTTTTTTTTTTCCATCACAAGGAACCGGCCAAGGGCACAACAAAAATGGGTAACACAAAGCCCGCTTAGTTGCCAGTCCCTGTAAAGAAGACAGTAAGAGAATAAAATAAAAAAGTGGGGTGAGCCAATTTAGTTCGGGAGGTGTCTTGTTACTCTTCTTTTGAAAAGATGTAAGTCATAGGAAAGTGGACAAATAGAAACAGGAAGAGAGTTCCAGAGTTTATCAGTAGGAAAAAAAAAAAAAAAAAAAAAAAAAAAAAAGCCTGGGTCGATTAGTGCCGTTGTTTTGAGGCTGCCGTTGTTTTGAATGCCGGTTAAACGAGGTTCTCCTGTACGTAAGTGTATAGCAGCGATAGCCTGCTGGGGTGTCGGAGCCATGTTTGTTTACCATCGACGAAAACAGTGCAAGCGAACAGCTGTGTGTGGGTGACGGATTGCAGTCTCCCGGACCGGTATTACCAAAGCGTGTATCATAGATATGACAGAAATGTATCATAGCTCTTGAATATCATACATTTTTATCCTACGCCATATATCATAAGTTTGGAATCTAGCACAACCATCTATCATAGTCGCCTGCTAAATATAGCATCAATGTTTCTTTAAAATGGATATATAATCAGTAAATTCATCCCTTGACCACATTTTATGGATTTCCCCCATAGGCGAATTTTGGTGAGGAAGCCGCAAGAAGCCGGCTTCTGGCAGCTTGCGTTTTCTGTTAACTCGAGGCACTTTTAAGAAGCCGGAGGAAACGAGTCCTGGGCCTCGCTTCTCACGGCTTCATACGGCACGATACGTGACGTCAGAGATAAACAACAAATGGCGGTGTTGCGCGAAATCTTATCAGTGCGAAATCCTGTAGACCCCTCCATTCATCTATCTTATTTCACTAATTTTACAGGTTAACTGCTGCCCCGATACACGTTACAGGCAACATCGAGTCACTAGCTTTCCATGAGAACACTTCCAAGTAATAATAATTGATAAAATAATACATGATAAAAACCATACTCCTGTTCCCACAACCTGACTGAATTTGACGTAGATATTTTAAGCTTTTGAGTAACTATTATTACTTGAAAGTGTTCTCATGGGAAGCTAGTGACTCGATGTTGCCTGTAACATGTATCAGGGCAGCAGTTAACCTGTAAAACCAGTGAAATAAGAGCGATGAATGGAGGGGTTTACAGGATTTAGCGCCTTGACAATATTTCGCACAACAGCGGGCCAGGCGGGAGCTTGTAACAGAGTGAATATCATAGTAGAAATAATGTAATTACAGATAAGAAGACACAAGTAAACACATAGATGTACATTCAAAAGCATGGACTTACCACGTCTAAGAATATACAAGGTTAATGACATGACGGGACAACTTTAAAACTGGTGAAAGAATGATCATGTCTTATCAGCCTGACGATAGGGCCTAGCTGTGACGTAGTAGTTTTTGCAGAATTTCGCTGATGATATGGCACAAATTAGCATAAGCTGTGCACCAAGTAGCACGGGCTTAACTTTCGGACCACACTAATAGAGCTAAAATGGTATGACATGACGAGAGGAGAACGTCAAGTCTTGTGAAATAACTTAAGCGAGTCTTTTAACCATAACACCAGACGTTGTTTTTCTAATTTTACTAATTGTGCTATCAAAAGCAGACCGGAAACGGTTTCGCTGATGCATTATGCACCAATTTGAGTTCTTAGATCTCTCTCACACTTGTTGAGAACGTGAAAATGTTGTAACTAGCCGACGGGGACGAGAAATCTGGTATACGAGAGTAGTACCATAAACCTTTAAGCTTCGCCATCATCCACTTAGAATGGCCACCACAAAACATTGCAAGATATCTACGTATGCATGACATTACTGTTGATGGACATGAAAGAAATCAATTGGTAGGTAGAGCAGCTGGTAGGTATATATTGTGGAAATGACTAACATTGCTTTTAATTCAGTATGCTTATGAGAGAAGATGTGGTTGAATATGAGTTGAAGATGACAATTCGTCATTGTGTGCACATTCACCTTTTTTTGGCATTTTTTGGCAATTTTGGCATTTTCTACTTCCGCATTTGATTTAGGTGGACGGTATATTGTCCCAGTAGTTAGCAGTTTACCATTTAGCGTAATCTTTGCGTAGACTAAGTCATAATGATCTTTATTTACTTTATCGATTTTGATTGCTTGTAAATTATCTTCAATGTAAAGAATGAAACCTCCACCTACTTTATGCGTACGACAATTTAGGAATGTCTTGTAGCCTGGAATGGTTAGTTCAGATAATAAATGTTTATCTTTGGTGTTGATCCAACTCTAGTGATACTAACGATATCTGCCGTTACGGCAACAGTATGCTAATGATTCGTTACACTTTAAAATAATGCTTCTGGCATTTGTGTAGAGTAATTTAAGTTCCTTAATAGTTTTGGTAACCTTGCGTGAGGGTTTACCGGCAGGATGTCTGGGGTCCACTGTAACAGAGCGCTTGATTAAGTTACTTTGATTTGTATTTGCGGAAACGGGACGTGACCCAGCGTTGCTGTGGGGTAAGAAAGGGGTTAAGGTGATGCTGCTGCTGCCGTCCACTTGTCATTGTTTTGTATCTGTAAGAGGACACTTTATCATTAAGCAGACATCTTAATCATGCATGACCAACGGGGCTGAGGTGGAGTCCGTCATCCCCAAACAGGATGGAATCCTCAACCAGGATGGGGTCTTCGTAGAAATTATCCAAGAAGTTTGCGAAGTCAACATTTTCCTGCAAACAAAGAGACCTTAGCCGGTTATTTACGCTGAACGCTTTATTGTAAAAGCGTTGACTCACTCCCAGTATGGGGAGAATTCCTGAAATAATTATATGATTAGTTTTAGTCTTGAATTTCCAGATCAACTTCCTGTACTTGTCCAGTATTTCTTCAGATCCGCTACTGTACACGTCGTTGGTTCCTGCATGAATAATATAGAGAGTGTTATCGTTAGTGTTTATAGTGACGTTATCGCAGGCTGCAGTGATGTCGTCGAGTCTGGCTCCTGGGGAACAGAAGCGCTTCCTTTTATCACTTGTAACCCTACCACAAAACTCCACCAGCTGTCCTCGGAGAATTAAATCCCCGATCAATCTCGTCTCGTGTACGTCTTCCTTCATTTTGCCAAGAACCTGAAATTTGTTGAAGGTTGTGATCGTTAAGGGCGCCTTGACTGCTGCTGGTCGTCGCGATACATGTCTTACTGGAACAGAGGAGGAGGAGGAGGAGGAGGAGAGGACTTACGAAGCGAAACTTAAGAGAAAGAGGTCACAAGAAGAAGTCAAGAAATTGTAATACGTACTAATATTCACTATTTTAACCCACATACACACTTCTACAACTAAATCACTAGCAACACAGGCTCCTACCTTATCTTAATATCTGATACATTAAAACTCCTTAAAACCAAGCATTCCAAAATGAAACAAAAAAAACTATGTTGAGTTGACAAATCGAGCGGCGATAAGCGGTCTGATGTGCCATTCTTGCCCACAAATTTGTCTCGCGAATGGAGTCCGTTAAATCAAGGTTCGTTAAATCGAGGGTCGACTGTACTAGGAAAAATGCGTAAAAATTAAATGGAATATTAAGTTATAGTGCGATTTAGCCACACTTGGTACATAATATATACTAAATACCTAATGTTGAACACAAGTTTTGCAACACATAAATAGCGGTAAATTAATTATATGTACTGTCAATAATTAAGTATATTTGAAACTTATATAGCTGTTATGAAAGAATAGGTCAAATTAATTAAAACTTTATTATGCACAAAGTGTCTTACCATAAATGTATTTGGTAGGGGATAAATTACTATGGAAGTAAACTTCATCCCCGGGTTCCTCGGCCAGCCTCACGGCCAGAGTTGCTTTGTTATTGTTTATCACTTGATCATGACGTCACGTCAAAGACTACTGTATACTGGACTTGTTACTCAGTTTGGGCTATTTCCAGTGGAGGCCAATGCCGCGATTCCTGACATTTTGGAATATCACTCCCATTTCCCTTCCTATGGTTTATCAGTATAAATGATACTGTTATCTTCATAAATGTTTGTTGTATAATATTATCAAATAAAAAACAGTAAAATACACTAAAAGAAATACCATTATGAGAGACTGAAGAAATATGCATGAACTTAATATTCACTTAAACTCTTCGCCATTTAATATTTTGCGAGAAAACTTTTCATATGAAACATATCAATGGAAGTGGAATTGTATTAGCTTTCCCTTGATATATTTCGTTTACTGATAAATTAATTAGCACCATGCATAAATTAGCGTTAACTAAATAAATAACATCAATTGGGAAAATTAGCCGATTGATGATTTTAGTTATTTAGTTAACACTAATTTATGCATGGTGATAATTCATTTATCAGTTAACGAAATATACCAATGGAAAGCTAATGGAAATCCGCTTCTATTGATATGATCCATGTTAAATGTTGTCTCACAAAATATTAAATGGCGAAGACTTTAAGTGAATATTAAGTTCATGCATATTTCTTCAGTTTCATAATGGCATTTCTTTAGGGTGTATTTCTGTTTTTTTTTAATAATATTATAGAACAAACATTTACGAAGATAACTGTATATCATTTATACTGATAAACCAAAGGAAGGGAAATGGGAGTGATGTTCGAAACACTTTTATCTTGCCGATCAGCCTCCACTGGTCATGGGCGGGTTGCCGCCGAGCGCGAGTAACAAGTCCAGTCAGTATACAGTAGTCTTTGGTCACGTGCATACCATCTATACAAAGCTTTCACAACCGCAACCGCACTTATGGAACGGCGGTTGCGGTTGTGAAGACTTCTAGAAATGCAGTTGCAGTTATGAATTTTTTGCGGTTGTAGTGCGTTGCGGTTATTCGATCCAACACTATATATATATATATATATATATATATATATATATATATATATATATATATATATACAATTATATAATATATTATATATATAGTATATATATATTATAAAATGTGTATATATATATATATATATATATATATATGTATATATATACAGGAGAATCTTACGCATTAAAACGCAGCTCAAAATACATAATGACCCAGGTATTATATTTGTTTTTTATTTTTATTTTATTTTTTTTATATTTTTTCATGATAAATCTGGAATCTCTTCTGTTCTGTCATTCCATTTCTATGACTTAATCTTTTCAAAGAATATATACAGACACTTCCCAACTAAATTGCTACTTTTTTATTTATTCTCATACTGTCATATTTTATAGGACTCAATAATTTGTATACCTATTTTTTGTGC
>JACEEZ010000292.1:135088-175088 GCA_016584305.1 Chionoecetes opilio
CTGCAGGAAGATGACATGATGTCTGGGACTGAGATGGTGCAGCAGCAGGACCAGCAGGTCGGTGTCATCTCCAACAACTGCCACTGATCTCCTCTTGGCCATGGTACATGCTGTTGACACTAAATGTTGTAGTCAGCATCACCAGCACTGTGATGGAGTTCAACTCCAGCTTTCTCCAGCTGACTGCCAATGAAGTACAGAAACTTCTGCTTGTTCCTGGGGTTTGCGAGGAATGCCTTCTTCTTCATAGTCAACTGCACTTCTGGCTTGAAGTTAACTTCTGCTCCAATGTAGTTTGAGCTGGCACCACGTCTCTGGTGTGCTTCATCCTTGGTAGAGGGACCACTTTCATAGCCATCAAATATGGCAACAGCATGTCCGTAGTGGCCATGTACATAATGCACATACAAACTGGACAGATTGGCATATGTTGTCTGTTTGGGCCATGGCAGCCGTTGAAAGAGTGCACCACCATCAAGGACGTACACCACATCATCTGGACATTGACTTACTGCACAGGATGGTACCTTCTTCACCAGGCCTGTCTGGAGACTGGCCTTGTCTGGCAGACGCATCAGGAGACTGGTGTCAAACAGAGCTGTGAGGTAAGCTGACAACTCGTATGTGAACAAGCTTTCTGTGTCAAAAGTCCCTGTTCCTGCCACAACAAGGCGCTGGAACAACTGTTTCGGGTCGATCTCCAGGCGTGGTGACCTGATCTCTCTTGCAGAACGTGTTCTCTGCTACCGATTTGCCCTGCATAGATTTCAGTATGGCATGACCAACTGACTCTGCTCTTTCTACACATTCACAGACTTGTCAGCTATGACTCCAGATGACAGACTATGCAGTTCCCTCGAATCCTGGGAGAAGAGTTTTCGTTCAGAGAAGTAGTTCAGGATGGTATGCACATCCTTGGCATCTCTGGTCATCCTAGCAGCTGACCTGTCCTTGTGAACCTCTGCTTCCTTGATGTCTTGAAGGCCGGTCACTTCTCTCATGGCCCTGTTGACTTCTCCACATGCTGGGGTGGACAGCAACCATATCAGACTTGTCGACTTTTCAAACCCCCGACCTCTTGTCAGACCACCAACAGCCTTAACGTTCCTCATGAGAACTTGTTCAGTATACAGGTCACTGTATATTCCTGCCCAGTATCTGCAATTAGGTCACATACAGACAAATAATAACATAATAAATGAACTCCTTGACCTGAAAAACATAGGATTAGACACTTTGTTTGCATTTATAGCTCTATTAGTTTGGAAGATATGCTAATTTTTGGTTTTCGGTACTTGTGATGGCGGCCATCTTGGATTACAGCAAATTTGGGGTACTAGCAGTGAGCAGATCAGGGTAGATTTTTTATCCTGGCTAGTAGACCTAAGTGCCTGTCAAAATGTTGAGAAACAAAATAAAGCAATTTTGTCCAACCTGAGTGGATTTTTTTACTTTAATTACTGTACTAGTGTAATATGATAAATGAATAAATAAATAATAAATATTAATGATAAATAAATCCCAGTGGTATTAACCTTATATTTGCACCTTACTTTGAAACGGCTGGTCATTGGCCACGTCATTAGATTCTCGCCACCGAGAGTTGGACACGTAGGTAGGATTTGTGGCGGTCTGATAGCTTCCCTGACGCCTCGGTGATTATACTCGCCGCTTCGGGTTGATTTGATAACACACCGTGACGCCCGAATCAAACACTCCGCCTCCGCCCTTCACCGCCGGCCTGATCACGGCCTGGCCACTCCGAACGCCTGAGCATTGCAGTATTGATAAGCCTTCAACCCAATTCAACCCTCCTATCCACCGATAACTATCTTAGTTAGTTCTAGATGGGTTATTTTGTCGGGATGAGATAGACAAAGGGTTTTTGAAGGTAAGAACTCTAATTAAATAAATGTTTGTGACAAAATTGTTTGTGATATAAAATTTCCACAATTCTAATAGCACTGGGGGAGATGCAGAGAAGTGCCTTAAGAGGTAAGGCGCACTGAGCGCCTTAACCGTCTTCAGGCGCCTTTGTTACGGCCCGGCTAAGGCGCCTGCTAAGGCCTATGTAGAGATTATATTTCAGGCGCCTTAGCCTTGCCTTACACCTCCAGTGCCTTAGGTGTTAGTTTTTGTCCGAGAATCCTACTAGTCAATCACGTTGCCTGTCTGAGCGCCGCTTAGGCAGCTTCGACCAATCACAAGGCATGAACACTTATCAGCCGAAACACAAATTTTTGTGCCTCCCTCCCTCACCACCATCCACCAAGGCTAGGGAAGCAAATTTAACGCTCGCCCGGTCGAAAAGCTCTTCTCACAAAGTTCATTGCAATTTTTGACCACCTACATATTTTTCGATTGGGAAGTGTCGTATACCATCATAATCGGAAAAGTGTGCTCATTCCGAGACTGTGAGTGAAAATTTAATGGAAGCAAAATTACAGGAATAAGGAGTTGAATCAAAAAAGATGTAAGAGAAAAAAATGTTTATACACTATTTCATTTTGCTCGCATTATCTTATTCTAGGTATAGTTTACTGTAATTTTTTTTATTCGTGATATGCAGTAATGTCTCGTGAAGATGATGGTATGTTCAGTTTTCCTAAATATTATCTGGTAGTTTGGTAATACCGTGTAAGAGTACATGTTACTGCGGGCAGAGCACCCTCTGTGACACTTGCCTCGACACATTCATACAGACGCTCTGCCGGCCGGACAAGCTTGCAGCTCACAGCACACAACATTATGCTATTGCCAACATTTAACACCCTAGTGTCATATTTAGTCTTCCACGATCGATTCATACACACCTTGTAACACTATTATTACGTAAACACCAATTGTTACGTTGTAGCAACTGTAACAAGGCTGTATTTGCCTTCTAAACAGAAGATGAATGTCTGTCAAAGCCCAGCAACAGCTCACTAAGTCAGGGTCGGACCCTGCCTTAAGTTTCAGCCCCTTAAATGGTACCAATAAGGCGGCTTCCTCGTTTGAGCATAGGCGGTAGGAGGAGCTTGCCTGAATCCAAGGCGCCCGAGTGGATCAGGTGCCCTAACTTGCTTTCAGCATCTGCCTCCAGGTAAGTACAGCTCACAAGACTCCCTGGCTCCCAGGCTACTATGAGTGTTGTCGTGCTCAGAATCGGTGCACATATTTCGTATTGTTCTATAATCCTCGATTTTTGCTCTGTAAGGTATTGTATTACCAATTTCATAGTGTACCATCCACAAAAATAGAAATTCTAACTTCGGTATTCAATTTCTAGATTGTGTGGTTGCATGGTTGCTGGCTTTCTTTGGTCACTGTGTTAGAATCAGTTTCTTATTTTTCCTGTCCTTTTGTTTCTATTCATTTTTTGTTGCTTATTACAATGACATTTCATTCACCACAGATCCTGGAGCGCGGCGTTGGCCTCTCAACTCAGTCGGACTCAGAGCTCATCACACAGATGCTATCTCAGGCTCCTCCACGCGGAGAGAAGGACAAGCCGGACTGGGGGGCTCGCATCCGGCACTTGATTGAAGCTACGCCCACCGCCTACTCGTTAGTTATCCTTCACGAGGACAAAATCTACGGCGTGCGTGATCCCTTCGGCAACAGACCCCTCTGCATCGGACGATTAATGCCCGCCGGAAGCACCACCGGTAAAAACCCAAGTTGATACAACAACACAGTGCTGCTGGTGATGCCACTAGTTGTATCATTATCATAATTACTATTAATGTTGCAGCTGTACACAGATGAAGCCCCTCCATGATATCAATTGCTGAATTCCAACTTCTTTAATATGAATGCAGTCAGTGAATGAGTACTAGTAGCTTACTTAGCCATCATCCATATGAGAAAGTCACATCATTAAATAATGTATTACCTCAATGAGCAATGGTAAAGTGTTGAGTACGTTACCGTAACCATGGTAGGCTACATTCCTATTTTCCTCCAAATGCAGATGATGGACCACGTAAACCTCTCGGCTGGATGTTCAGCTCAGAGTCTTGCGCCTTTCAGTCTGTGGGAGCTACTCTGATGCGAGAGGTACGTCACCGATGAGCCTGTTAGTATAGAAAAAGTAGTAATAGTAAAGAGTAATGCCATAGAAACACTGCCATCTTCTACAGTCTGATTTCTCTAGCTGGAGTCACATGCACACCTCTACAGGTTTACCCTGGTGAAATTGTTGAGTTGAGTCCTGACGGTGTGCGCTCTCTCGATATGGTGCCGCGACCCAAGTGCAGTACGCCCCTCAGTATGGCCCACGTGGATCCTGATCACGTGGACCACGAGGATATCCTGTTGGCGCCCCCACCTGCTTTCTGCATTTTTGAGTATGTCTACTTCGCTCGAGCTGACTCTGTGTTTGAGGGTATGTTTTTTTCTCTCTCTCTCTCTTTCTGTCTGACTTAAGGAGATAGTTTGCTATGGTGTGAAAATTGCATTATAGTAAGCAAGTGGTTTTAATATATTTTTATCTTATGTATAAAAGTAGGGATTATTATACCCAAATTTCAAGTGAATCGGTAGATTTTTTCCAAATTTTATGGTATATTTTCAAGTGGATGGCTCTATGGTTTGAGCATAATTTTTTTCTTCAAGTTAGTTTTGTGATAAATGAGTAAGCACCAGGCAAGAATTACCACTACACATGGAACCCTACAGAGTGCAGGTGGGAACACGCATTATAGACATATAAATGTGTGCACGATTATATTATATAATTATATATATATATATTATATATATAATATATATATATATATATATATATATATATATATATATATATATATATATATATATATAATGTATAATTTGTATATATTATATTATATATATATATGTATAATTTTTGTATATATAATATAATTATATATATATAATGTAATATATATATATTATATAGTATATATATATGTATAATATATTATGTATATATATATATATGTATTATATATATATTATATATATGATATATTAATTATATATATATATTGTATATAATGTATTATATATTAATATTGTATATAATATTATGTATATATGTATGTAATATTTATTATTAAAATATTGTATATATTATTATATATATGTATATATATGTATTATATATAGTATGTATTATAGATGTATATATAGTATATATATATGTATTATTAATATATGTATTTATGTATATATATGTATGTTATAGTATATATGTATGTATATATATGTATGTATATATGTATGTATGATATAATGATGTAATATATGTATGTATATATATGTATGTATATATATGTATGTATATATATGTATGTATATATATATGTATATATTGTATTATATAATAATTATGTAATATTATGTATGTATATAGTATTATGTATGTATATATGTATGTATATATATGTATATATATGTATGTATATATATGTATATATATATATATGTATAGTATTATAGTATATGTATGTATATATATATGTATGTATATATATATGTATGTATATATATATGTATGTATATATATATGTATGTATATATATATGTATGTATATATATATGTATGTATATATATATGTATGTATATATATATGTATGTATATATATATGTATGTATATATATGTATGTATATATATGTATGTATATGTATGTATATATATATGTATGTATGTATGTATGTATGTATATGTATGTATGTATATATGTATGTATATATGTATGTATATATGTATATATATATATGTAGAGTATATACGGGCAGGAGATTTTCTCTGAGACAGATCTCGTTAAAAGTGATAGCTAGTTCAGCGTTTATTATCTTCTTAAAGATATTTTCTCTTTGTCTTAAGAGTGTCTTATTCTCTTTTGTAATCACTTTTATGACTTCGCCGTAGCTTGTCATGTTTGCTGTATCGTGATTTCGGGTCTAAGAACCCTTCTTCAGCAGCATATGGAAGATGTTTTCTCCTCAGGAGTTGAGGTGAGCATGATTAAGATGCGAAGTGAAGCGCTATTTATAGCCGGTCTGCCTGCCACGCAGCCTATTCCCGATGTCGTTGATTGGTAGATAGCTTAGACGAGAAGCAAAACACCCTCGCCGCATATCAAAACGCATATCTGAATTAGGTAGGTGCCGTACAGAATATTTAAACCTGTATTTTTGCCCCGCATCTCTCTTTGCCTTCTTACCTGTAACCAGTGAGGGTATTTGTGAAGTGGAGCTACCTTAGGCGAATGCTACTAAGGCCTTATCGTTGTGACCTTACAACCACTTGATTTCACGACTATTCTTTCACATAAGTTTCTTCAGACATCACTGCTTCTTCTTTACACAAACATTCTATGTGTGTAGTAAATTATTATTTGTTTAAATGATTATTTCTGAAGTGTTTTTACTCAGGAGGATACACAGACGATACCTGATAGTGAACAGATGTTTAAAGGAAGCGATGATGAGAAACTCAAAGATATTGAGATAACTAGGGAAATGATAGAAGAGGGTGTAGATAGAATGAAGAATTTTAAGTCACCAGGACCAGATGAAGTTTATCCCAGAGTATTAAAAGAATGCAAAGAGGTTGTTAGTGAGTCGATAGTGCACATTTTTAGGAAATCGATTGATATAGGCGAAGTGCCGTTAATATCAATCAATCAATCAATCAATCATTGGGGGCATACGCCGGGGGGCGCGTCGCCTCGCCCACCCTACGACACCATTCCCGGGGGTCACCACGCTTGAGTCCCCATGCAGGCTCCTTTACCATACCAAGCAGCTGTCAACAAGAAACATCAACTTGCCCCAGCCACGAGCCTTGTGGGCGCCCCCTTGGCCTCCTCCACGCCGGATTGTCTCTTACAGATACAACCCGATGGCAAGGATCGGTTTCAGGGCAGCGTGCCACATGCCCATATAGCCAAAGTTGGCGCTGACGGACTATGCAGGTAATAGCCCTCAATTCAGTCTCACGGTGCAATCGCTGGTTTGACATGTAATCATCCCAGCGATACCCCATGATTCTGCGAAGACACTTATTACCAAAGGTATCGATTCGTCTCTTCAAGTCGCTATTTAGTGTCCATGTCTCACAACCATAGAGTAAGACAGGGATCACAAGCGACTTGAAGATCCGGATCTTTGTCCTCCTGCACACTGCCAGCACAGGTACCGACAACACCAAATACTCCTGCTGAGCGAGTCCATAACACCGTGGGCTATGCCAATTCGCCATAAGACTTCTTGACATGACCCGCCGTCATTATGGACTGCGACCAAGGTATGTAAAACTTTCCAAGATCTCAGTGTCCTCGCCGCACGCATGAACAGACTGTACTATTTCATCTAGTAAGCCTCCAAACACCTGGACCTTGATCTTAAGCCAGGAGACCTTAAGTCCCAAAGGCTTTGCCTCCTCGTGCAGCGCCTCGAGAGCAATCACCAGGACCTCCAGCGACTCAGCAAAAATTACTGTATCATCGGCAAAAACAAGATCAGTGATCTTGGTGTTGCCGAGGGATGCTCCACAATCACTTTGATCTACAACTTTGCCCAATACCCATTCCATACAAGTGTTGAAAAGTAATGGGGCAAGATCGCACCCTTGCCTCACTCCTGTATTCACAGGAAAAGCTGGATACACCTGCCCCACACTTCACAGCACTCTCAGTCCCAGAGTACAGACCAGTCATCAAACCAATAGTCCTTGCAGGAATCCTGCGAAGTCGCAGAAGATCCCAAAGTGACTCACGATGCACTGATTCAAACGCGTTCTTGAGATCAACATAGGCTGCAAGCATCCCCTGTCGAAACTCATGTCGGCGTTCCACCAGGACACGAAGCGCTAGGGTACGGTCCGATGTTGACTTACCAGGCGTGAACCCAGACTGCTGAGGTATCGGATGCTTCAGCAGATGACCGCGGATCCGTGTCAGCAATAGATGGGCAAGCACCTTGCCTGCCACGCTGAGCACTGAGCAGTGTAATACCGCATTAATTGTTACAATCCTGACGGTCCCCTTTCCTTTTCCAGTCAGGAGGAATGGTACCCGATTGCCACACGGCAGTCAGAACAGCATGCAACCCGCGGATCATGGCCTCACCCCCAGCTTTGAGGAGCTCCGCACTGATATTAGAAACACCAGCTGCCTTTCCACCCCTCAACTTTGCTACAGCCTCTCTGACTTCGTCAAGAGAGGGTGCGGTTTCGTCAATGGGAGGATCGGCATCCACTGCCTGTAACCCAGTGGCAGAGCATTTTGTTAGCAAATCTTAAAGGGCGACATTTCTTGGATATCCAGAAGGGTAGTAGTAGGCATACCTGTTAAAATACAGCTTTTTGGTAAAATCATCTTCCTCATTTTGTATGTTGTGTGACCCCTCCCCTCCCTTTCCATGCTGTGTTTATGAATCATCCAGTGGCACCAACAAAATTTCACTGCGCAAATAATCAACGGGTTATAGATGGCTCTACAAGATGATATAGGCAATAATAGAAGAAATAGATTTAAATAAATATCATAATTTTTTATGCAGTAAAAAGAATGCACTTCCGGATCATGCACACACAGACAAGATGAGCCATTGCATCCTGGAAGGATTTTATGAATATCATGAAATATCTTGTTGCCTAGTAGCTTAAAAATGTCCTTACTGGGCGACAGGTGTCCATCACTGAGAGACCTTTTGGTCGCCCAGTTATAATGTAAAAAAATGCACTGCCCAGTGGTGTGAAGCTGCTCAGTTGGAGGGTCCACCGTGAACAACTGCCCAAAGTACTCAGCCCAACGAGCCATCTACCCATCCATGTCCGACACGAGGTGCCCATCTGCTGCTCGAATAGCACTCGCCCGAGATGGAGACTTGGATTGAGCTTCTTCAGGGCTCGGTAGGCGGGTTGGAGGTCATTAGCGTATAAATGGCCCTCGACATTCTCAGCGAGGCTCCTGACATACCTCTCCTTGTCTCTCCCCAGGAGGGTTCTAGTCCGGAGTTAATATGGAGGAAAGGAAATGTAGTTCCCATATTTAAGAAGGACTAATGTCAAATTATCGACCCGTTAGTCTTAACTTCAGTGGGAGGTAAATTATTGGAATCTATTATTGCAAAAAATATTAGAGAGCATTTAGAAAAACATAGTTTGGTCAATGATTCACAACATGGATTCACCAAGGGTAGGTCATGTCTCACCAATTTATTGAGATTTATAGGAAAGTTTATGAGACAGCAGATAATGATAAGGATTATGATATAATATACCTGGACTTTAGTAAGGCATTCGCTACGGTACCACACGAGCGACTCTTAAATAAGGTAAAGGCTCATAGAATAGATGGGAAGGTTCTTCGTTGGATCAGAGCTTGGCTAAATGTTCTAAATGGTTCTAAATCTGAATGGGGGCAGGTGACAAGTGGGGTTCCACAAGGGTCTGTTTTGGGTCCAATACTATTTTTTATTTACATCGACTTAGATAAATAGATTAGCAGTGATATCAGCAAGTTTGCTGATGATACTAAGGTCGGTAGGATTACTGGATCACAATCTGATGTAAGCATATTGCAGGGAGACTTAGATAAACTTAATGAGTCAGATGGCAGATGGAATTTAATATTGATAAGTGCAGCGTTATGAATGTTGGTAGAAAAAACCCCGGTAATAGATACACCATACGCAATGTATCGCTGAAAAGATCAGAAGGTGATAAAGATCTGGGAGTGAGAGTGAGCTCCGACCTCCGACCTAGGAAACAATGTATTGAGGCTAGAAATAGAGCTAATAGGGTGTTAGGATTCATTACCAGTAGTGTTAAAAGTAGAAGTGCTGAGGTTATTCTAAAGCTTTATTTGGCTCTAGTCAGGCCTCACCTAGACTATGCGGTTCAGTTTTGGTCTCCATATTACAGGATGGATATAGCCTTGTTAGAATCAGTGCAAAGATGGATGACCAAAATGATACAAGGGATGCGTAACTTTAGTTATGAGAAGAGATTGAAGCTATTAAATTTACACTCACTCGAGAGACGCAGAGTAAGGGGCAATCTGATAGAAGTTTTTAAGTGGATAAAGGGATATAATAAAGGAGAGGTAGGAAAACTTCTTACGGCTACCAGGGTAGAACAAGAAGTAATCGATTCAAGCTGGAAAAGAGTAGATTTAAAATAGAAATAGGGAAAAACTGGTTCACAAATAGGGTGGTGAATGACTGGAATGGACTCAGTAGACAGGTAGTTAGTGCGGAGTCATTAGAGAGCTTTAAAAGGAGGCTAGATAAATTCATGGATTGGGATGAAAGGTAAATGTAGGTAGTGTTAAGTAACAGGAACTACCTCGTGTAGGTCTCACGGCCTCTTGTAGCATCTTTATTTTCTTATGTTCTTATGTTCTTAATGTAGTATCTCCTGAAGGTGCAGTGTATCAGTAAGTTTCAAGGTCACTTCGTAATTCTTATTGCATGCTATTTGCACTCATACTATTTGAACACCTTCCCTGAAAAACTACACAAAGAGTTTGTTACTAATTTCACTGCTCGACTCTTCCCTATTGACAGCTTGAAGTATATAAATTTATCGAGCATTAAATTAGTCACTAATACCATTTATGAGCTTACTTTCTCTTAACTTCTCAGAATTAGAATCAGCCGTACAAGACTATTTACTTGTCTACCTTAAACCAGCTGTTCATTTTCCTTCCATGGTTAGGCCATCATAATCATCATCATCATAGTAATACCACTTTGCTGTGTTGTTTGGAAAGCCCTACCTTTGTATGTTTTCATGGGCAATATCTGACAAAGTCGGGTAAATACATAATTGTAACATGGTTAGGTACATGTCTATAGGACGGCCGGGTAGGTGACTGAGCGATGTTGGCGTTATAGGTAGGTAGAACCTATATGTCATGTATGTACCTTTTTCTACTAACATCTCCTTATTATGTATGTAATAATAATTATTATAGAGCAAAGGCAGATTATTCCTGACTGTCAACCCTGGAGGGTGACGTCACGCCACACCCTGTGCTGTGGTGGACGCTGGGCGGACACCAGGGCTGCCACGCCCAGACAGAAGACGCTAAGCCACGACTCAGGAAGGACTTGTTGTGTGTGTGTGTGTGTATGTGTGTGTGAGGACTCTGTGCACGGTGATTAAAACCTCAGAGGACTTTACTATAACGTTTCCTGTACCATAACGTTATACTCTGGGTACTACTATATGTACTGAAAGAGTTTAATTATATTGTTAACTAAACAGGTTCTCTTTAACATGAAACCTGGTTACTAACCTAACCGCTCGTAGGCCATGATTCGCCAAACCCACCTCATCATCTCAGAGTAATTATGTTACCTTCATCATCCTTGAACAATTAGTGATACCAAGAGGGTAACACTTTGTGGCCTCTTTCATCACTACCACAAACAAAAGAGGACTGAGAACTGAGCCTTGATGCACCCCCACGCCTATCTCAAAAGGCATCTGATGTTCCTCCAGCTACTCTCACCTTTGATCTCGACCCTTCATACAGTGCCATTACTAACCTTACAAGCCTCTCCGCTACAATTTGTCTTCGTAATGCCCATCTAATTGTCCTTCTTGATATTCTGTCAAATTTGGATAGTGCAGGCTTTCATCTTCTGCCTGTACTTCTTAACAGCAAAAGATCTGCCATATTCACCAGAATCCATTAGTATGTGATTATTTTATCAAATTCATTGAAAATTACACACAAAACATACACACACTTCATCCTCACTACGCCTGGTTGGCCACACTCATGATGTGGGTATTCAAATCATCCCCCTCCCAATGGATATATGAATTTACACAATAGCAAAGATATTTTTTGCCATTCAAGATCCATAGGCTAAATGGAGTTGCTATAGTGTATAACTCATTTTGTATATTCTATATGTGTATTTTGATGATATGCCATAGCAAACTCTCCCCTTAAGTGTGTCTCGAAGGATTTCTAGCCCTATCCTTTTTGACGTGAGGTCGAAAAGGTGTTTTGTGGCAATTCCTTTTGTTCATTGCTCATGTCATTATTGTTTTGTGCAGTGCATGGTGATTTCAT
The DNA here is from genome assembly GCA_016584305.1 of Chionoecetes opilio. Taxonomy (NCBI): domain Eukaryota; kingdom Metazoa; phylum Arthropoda; class Malacostraca; order Decapoda; family Majidae; genus Chionoecetes; species Chionoecetes opilio. Next base: position 147,141 of record JACEEZ010000292.1, read on the forward strand.
CTACCATAGCATTTTCCAAGTATAATGAAATGGAGGTAAAGGGTGACACATTTGATTTTTGTGTATGTGAACAGGACAGCAAGTATACAGTGTACGTCAGCGATGTGGTCAACAGCTGGCCCTAGAGTCACCAGTGGATGCAGACATTATCTCTACTGTGCCTGAGTCAGCAACACCTTCTGCCCTTGGCTTCTCACTTGAGGTTGGAACACTTGTCATAAGTTTGCATATCACTTGAGCTATATATGTGAAGCACTGAATTACTTGGTGCCGTCTCATTACGTACAGTACTCAATGCAGCCATGAAATTGTCAAGGTTTCACTTTATTTTTTCAGTGTTCAAATTCAATTCAACCTCTTAAAGTAACATTACGTATATACTTAACACTTTTATTAATATGTACAAGGATGTATCTCAGGATAATGAGTATTTAAAGTATGGTATTGCCGGCAGTCTGGAATTCCTTACGTCGAGGTTCTGTGTAAGAACCGTTATGTTGGACGCAGCTTCATTCAACCTGACACACGCTCCCGTAAGCTGGCAGTAGTAAAGAAGTTTGGTGCACTGACGGAGAACCTTATGGGACGGCGTGTGGTGCTGGTGGATGATTCCATTGTACGGGGCACAACGGTGGGACCCATTATTCAGCTGTTGCGGCAAGCAGGAGCAAAAGAGGTGAATGGAGTGGGATATGGGTGGTGGGAAATTCCAGTGCATATTAAACCTGGCACCACTTTATATAGAGATGTAGATGGCTTAAAGTAATCGTCCAGACCCATTTTTTCTTTGCATAATTATGTTGAATGTTCATTCAAAATACCTAATCCACAAAAAATTATTCATTTTCACGCCTTATTTCCCTAAAAACATGACTTTTGTAAAAAGCGCGGGAAAAACAACAGCCACATTCCAGCCGTGGCGCGAAACTTGCTGGCGACGACACAAGAGGTAAGCCTCCCAGCCCCGCCCGACACAGACACACGGAGACTCTGAGAAAAATGTAGTACTTGGGGAATTTTGGGTGCTTCTGGTATATTTTTTGTGCGACACGGCACATACTTGCATCCTGCATGGGCACGGCAAGAAAGCCGTGCCATTCCCGAGAGCTTAGCACCCATTCACAACCCACACGGCGACGATATATGTGTGCAGACCTTTGGAGCGACGGGGAGCGGCTGGTAGTAGCCAGGGTACTGCAGCCCTCTCATCTCGGTGGCCTTGCTACTACCCGCCGCTCCCCGCCGCTTGCCGCCGCTGCACACATCTGCACACATATATCGTCGCCCCACAGTTTGCAAATGGGTGCTAAGCTCTCGGTAAAGGCACAGCCCCCACGCTGCACCCACACAGGATGCAAGTACATGCCACATCGCACAAAAAATATATCAGAAACACCCAAAATTCCCCAAGTACTACATTTTTCTCAGAATCTCCGCGCATATGTATCAGGCGGTGCTGGGAGGCTCCCTGTTGTGACGTCGCCGACCCATGGTGCGTCGTCTGCTGATAAACAGTTGTGTTTTGAGAGCACGGGGAATTTACAGATTTTGAATGCGGATCATTTAAAAACGGGTGACTGGATGCAAAATGTGACAACATATTGTTGATATACTTGATCATGGCTATATTTTGACTGCATTAAATCAGGAATGATGAAATGGTCTGGATGATTACTTTAACATTAGTGAATGTCTTGCCATTTTTTAGGAGCCCTTTCTTCGAATCACAAACTATTTTGATATCTTGAATGTTTTGCAACCCACAGGTACACATCAGAGTAGCCTCACCCCCTCTCAAGTATCCCTGCTACATGGGTATTAACATCCCCACCCGAGGGGAACTCTTGGCCAACCAGAAGCCTCTTGATGAACTGGCCAACTTTGTGGGTAAGGATTCATCCTACTTTCTGACTGAATGTTGCCTTATTACCATTGCAATCTTGAAAAGTTAGACACAAACATCCCCATGGTGATATGTGGGTTAGATAGATCTACTATGGATGTCTTTTTCACGTACAGTGAGGTCTCACATTTAGCGGCAATTGTTGCCGGAAAAGGCTTTCTAAATGTAAATTTGCCAGATGTGAAAAGTTTAAAACAATAAGAACAGTATCAGCTGGCACCAGAGCCCTCGGAGAGTAACTCTTTTTTGCTTATTTGGTGGCATAATGGGAGGGTCTGGTTAGGTCTGCAAAAAGTATGAAAAAAACTAGACTTCATATCAATGATGCCAACTTCAACAGCAACTTGATCAGCAAACTTTTCTCCACAATATAGAAGTTTTTAAAGTTTAAACTCAACCAGAAGGCATAATATGTATACAATAAAAGTGAAAACAGGTTCTTCTATGAAAATAGCTTCCCTTCAAATGGTATTTCAAAATTCATTCATGTATGGACTAAAACCTATGATCTATGATTGTATGTAGGCCTTTGTTGATAAAACTATTCATAATTCATAATATAGATTCATGAAATGGTACTTTATGAATATTTATATGAATTATATATGAATTATACTAGAATATTTTTACGTATAACATATCCGATGTCATTTCCAATGGCAATACATTTTGGAATAATCCTACCTTTAGAGCCCTATTTACATCTTTTTTGACCTGTAATGAAACAACACCGACGTGAGTTTCGACAGGGGATGATTGCCTATGTTTATCTCAAAAAGGCGTTTGACTCAGTGCATCGTGAGTCACTCTGGGATCTAATGCGACTTCCCAAAGCCTTTGGGGCTTGAGGTCTCCTGGCTTAAGACCAAGGTCCAGGTGTTTGGAGGCTTACTAGATGAAACAGTACAGTCTGTTCATGCGTGCGGCGAGTACATTGAGATCTTGGAAAGTTTTACATACCTTGGTAGCGCAGTCCATAATGACGGCGGGTCACGTCAAGAAGTCTTACGGCGGATTGGCATAGCCCACGGTGTTATGGACTCGCAACAGCGGGAGTATTTGCCGTTGTCAGTACCTGTGCAGGAGGACAAAGATCCGGATCTTTAAGTCGCTTGTGATCCCTGTCTTACTCTATGGTTGTGAGACATGGACACTAAATAGCGACTTGAAGAGGCAAATCGATGCCTTTGATGACTTACTAGATGAAACAGTACAGTCTGTTCATGCGTGTGGCGAGGACATTGAGATCTAGGAAAGTTTTACATACACTAGGGTCCCACATAAAACGAGAAATTGGTCTATAAACGAGGTCGTTCTTTGTGAATTCGCTCTATGTGAAGCACATAACCTATGGGAAAAATTGATATTGGTCGATCGGTCCCCCCGTGCATACTCATACATTTATACTCATTCACACCCATGCATATCAAAACATGTATAAATGATAAGTTATGCATAGAAATGATGAAATAGGCATATTGTTGCTTACCTTAAATCTAATAGGGATTATCTACAGGGGGCGAGGGTTCCGAGGCATCTTTGAGGTCACTCATCGTCACATCGGTCGGAGCTCCCCCGATCACAGCTGATAACTTGTAAACAAACCCACAACAATGAAAGTGTACCGTCCAATGAAAGCCATCAATAAATTACGATAACTGACAATATCGTGAATGGATCACAACATACACACAACCCTCGTTTTCCTGGACCTCCATTTGCCGGATATCGGATTTGCCGGTCAAAATCCGAGGTCCGGGGATATGTCAGAGTCCCGGACAAATGCCTGGTCCAGTCCGTAAATCGACAAAGTTGTCCGGCGGGCTGAGCATCTCCTGTCACCCCTGGTCAGTGTCCGCACCTCCCGCCGGGTGGCAGCATGCTCAGCGGTCTTATTGTTTACAATTGGGCACACGACACTCACGGTTCACCTGCACCGCCTCCGTCAGTCCCCTGACCCCCACTGCTCCTGGTGCAGGAAAGTCTCTGAGACTATTGAACACTTTCTGCTGCAGTGTCCGCGCTTCCACTCCCACCGTGTAGTGCTACGCTCTCAACTCCTCACCCTGAACGTCACCACCTGTGACCTGCCCACCCTGCTGGCTGGAGGCGGCTGGCGTCCCCCCTCCTGGCAACACGCCGTCATCCGCCTCACCTGTGCCTTCCTGAGGAAGACAGGTCAACTATAGCGCCTGTGATAGCATCATAGGACATCACCAGTGCTCATAGTGTTCCCCAAGGGATCCTCGCAGCCTTAAAAACAACAACAAAGTGACGTAAAAGTCCGCGGCGGGGTAGTTGATATTGGCGGTTGCCGGACAGTAAATACTAGAGTAGGATAAACGTCCGGGGGTGGGTAATGGCCTCGGACTGTTGCGATTCCCGGACCTGTGCTCCCCCCCTAATAGTCCGGGAAAATGAGGGTTGTGTGTATATCCTTCACAAGAATGTTTGTTTTGGTAATAATGGACGAGAACTGCGAGGTCGCTATCGCCGTTACATCGGTCGGGGTTCGCCCGATCACAGCTGATAACTTGTAAACAAACCCACAACAACGAAAGTGTACCCTCGAATGAAAAGGTAAGGTAAAAGGTAAAGATGGGAGCATACGCTAAGCTGCGCGTGGCATGCGGTGCTCATCTCCGTGGCATTAGCCCTTAGAGCCTGTGGTGGGTGAGAACCCGTTACCCTGGGACACAGGGCTAGTGTGACTCCCGGGTTACCACAGTTACCTTCCCCAGGTTACCCCAGGTACCCATTTATCAACCCCGAAAGGAAGTAAGAACAGCTGGGTAGGCTGGTCACCGACTTGCCCTGGCCCGGGATCGAACTAGGGCCCGCAGATTCGTAGCCAGGCACGCTAGCCACTGCACCACGGAGGCGACATCGATGAAAGTCATCAATAAATTACGATAACTGACGATATTGTGAATGGATCACAACATATATCCTTCACAAGAATGTTTTTTTTGGGTAATAATGGACGAGAACTGTGCGGTCACTACCGCCGTGCCCCACCTCATGCCACCCTCACCCCACCTCCGTGGTGACACACTGCCGCCGTGCCCCACCTCATGCCACCCTCACCCCACCTCCGTGGTGACACACTGCCGCCGTGCCCCACCTCATGCCACCCTCACCCCACCTCCGTGGTGACACACTGCCGCCGTGCCCCACCTCATGCCACCCTCACCCCACCTCCGTGGTGACACACTGCCGCCGTGCCCCACCTCATGCCACCCTCACCCCACCTCCGTGGTGACACACTGCCGCCGTGCCCCACCTCATGCCACCCTCACCCCACCTCCGTGGTGACACACTGCCGCCGTCCCCACCTCATGCCACCCTCACCCCACCTCCGTGGTGACACACTGCCGCCGTGCCCCACCTCATGCCACCCTCACCCCACCTCCGTGGTGACACACTGCCGCCGTGCCCCACCTCATGCCACCCTCACCCCACCTCCGTGGTGACACACTGCCGCCGTGCCCCACCTCATGCCACCCTCACCCCACCTCCGTGGTGATACACTGCCGCCGTGCCCCACCTCATGCCACCCTCACCCCACCTCCGTGGTGACACACTGCCGCCGTGCCCCACCTCATGCCACCCTCCCCCACCTCCGTGGTGATACACTGCTGCCGTGCCCCACCTCATGCCACCCTCACCCCACCTCCGTGGTGATACACTGCCGCCGTGCCCCACCTCATGCCACCCTCACCCCACCTCCGTGGTGATACACTGCCGCCGTGCCCCACCTCATGCCACCCTCACCCCACCTCCGTGGTGATACACTGCCGCCGTGCCCCACCTCATGCCACCCTCACCCCACCTCCGTGGTGATACACTGCTGCCGTGCCCCACCTCATGCCACCCTCACCCCACCTCCGTGGTGACACACTGCCGCCGTGCCCCACCTCATGCCACCCTCACCCCACCTCCGTGGTGATACACTGCTGCCGTGCCCCACCTCATGCCACCCTCACCCCACCTCCGTGGTGACACACTGCCGCCGTGCCCCACCTCATGCCACCCTCACCCCACCTCCGTGGTGACACACTGCCGCCGTGCCCCACCTCATGCCACCCTCACCCCACCTCCGTGGTGACACACCGCCGCCGTGCCCCTCCTCACCCCATGTCAGGGACACACAGCCTTCATTATGTACGATATTTTGGCGCTCTATATGAGAACTCCTCAGATTTGCCCTACAATGATGGCGGAATCGTTGTATATGATCACAATTGTTCCTAACGAAAATTTTGGAATTTTATTTAAAAAAAAAAAAAAAAAAAGATTTAAATTATAATATTTTAGGTCGTTCGTTTTATAGGGGAAACGCTCTATGCGAACACGTCTTATGCGGGACCCTAGTGTACCTTGGTATAATGATGGCGGGTCACGTCAAGAAGTCTTACGGCGGATTGGTATAGCCCACGGTGTTATGGAGTTGCTCAGCAGGAGTATTTGGCATTGTCGGTACCTGTGCAGGAGGACAAAGATCCTGATCTTCAAATCGCTTGTGATCCCTGTCTTACTATAGTTGTGAGACATGGACACTAAATAGCGACTTGAAGAGACTAATGCCTTTGGTAATAAGTGTCTTTGCAGAATCATGGGGTATCGCTGGGATGATTAAGTGTCAAATCAGCGATTGCACCGTGAGACTGAATCGAGGCCTATTACCTGAGTTTGTCAGCGCCAACTTCGGCTATATGGGCATGTGGCACGCTACCCTGAAACCGATCCTTCCCATCGGGTTGTATCTGTAAGAGACAATCCGGCGTGGAGAAGGCCAAGGGGGCGCCCACAAGGCTCGTGGCTGGGGCAAGTTGATGTTGCTTGTCGAGAGCGACTTGGTATGGGAAAGGAGCCTGCATGGGGACTCGCGCGTGGTGACCCCCGGGAGTGGCGTCGTAGGGTGGGCGAGGCGACGCGCCCCCGGCGTATGCCCCCAATGATTGATTGATTAAATCTAATAGGGATTATGTACAGGGGGCGAGGGGTTCCGTGCCATAAGCCTGGCTTGACTCTCGCTTGGGTGCCTCGCCAGAACCACACCCCACTCGCCCACTCACAGCTGATAACTTGTAAACACTCCTCCCCCAACATCCACAATCCTCCATGTCCCTCGTCTACACCATCCAGAGAGCCCTTCTCCACCTTACCACCGAGGGCTGGGAGATTGCCTTACAGTGGGTTCCCTCCCACGCTGGTATCTCAGGCAACGAGGTAGCTGATTCTGCTGTCAAGTTGGCTTTAACAGAAGTAAACACAACCCCCTTCCCTCTGTCACTCTCCGCGGCCAAACGCCTCATCTCCCGGGTCTGCCACTCCACCTCGAACAACACGCTCGGTGATGCCCTCTGCATCACCCCCATTGGGCCAATACCGCAGTGACTCTTCCCCCTAGCCATGGAAACATGGATATGGAAAAAGTACCGCGTCCTCGATGTTTCCCTCACCCGTCTCGGCCTGGGCCACACGACACTCACGGTTCACCTGCACCATCTCCGTCTGTCCCTTGACCCCCACTGCCCCTGGTGCAGGAATGTTCCGGAGACTATAGATAGTATTCACTGACGTCACATCATCCGGGTATTTGTTGGAGGAAAGACTTGTAAACACAGCTGTTAGCTGACAGGTAGAGTGAGTCAGCGCTGCGGTAACAATGACGTAGAAGAAAAGCCCTCCAGAGCAATCAATAAAGCAGAAATACGTTGACAAACTTGACCCACTTACTTTAGCAGGATACAGAGACAAATTGAAGTTCGACGAAATTGATCCGTACGAAATAAAGAAATGCAACTCACGTTCGGATCCAGAAGGACTCCCTCCCAGATGTATGGTTTCATATAGACTACGAAACAACATTTTGGTGTATGAATCTACTGGTGTACGAAACAACTTGTGTACGAACTGACTGCACTCCATGTAGAGCATCCACAAACTCATTACTGGACCAAGTGAACCTACAGTTTAGGGACGCTAGGACCGGCTGCAGCGGTAGAACACTGCGGCTCTGAGGAAGTAACCTCCAAACAACATCAAGTATCAAGTATACCTGATCGAGTACAGGGAGGTCCCGTTATACGAGCATTCGGTATACGAGAATCCGATGATACGAGATGTGTAAATAAGGGTCTATTTTCAATATACGAGATCGAAAATCCAATGATACGACATTCAAACTGGGGTGAGTAAAATTATCAAGTTCAAAATGCGCGCCCTACCACTCCCAGGCTGGACAAAGGGGGATTTGGTTGACCCCAGTGAGGTCACCCCTAGCAAGCCGTGACCTGAAGGGTAGTTAAGCATATGGCGCGGCCTGACATTTAGGGGTAATTAGCAGGTGTGCAGCCCCAACCTTGGGACCGCAGTCAGGTCACCCCTAGCAAGGCGTGACTTGAAGGGTAATTAAGCATATGGCGCAGCCTGACCTTTAGGGGTAATTAGCAGGTGTGCGGCCCCAACCTTGGGACCGCTACACTACCTTCTCTTGTATCACGCTGCGTCCCCTACATTACAACATCTTTTTTGCTTGTTATGCATGTTTTATGCTTAATTAATGTGCAGTTATGTTATTTTGTGTGCTATTTTCTCTTTCAGAATGCTTTTTCTACATTACAGGTAGTACAGTGTGGGTAATATAGACGCTGTGTGTTTGTTGTGTTTGCTATAGTTTATTTTAGCTTGAAAAAATGTCTTTTTTTTTTTTTTTTTTTTTTTAATTGATGGGGTCCTGGAACCAAACCTATATTTTACCATTAGCTATGTGTTTCGCTATACGAGATTTCGCTTTACGAGTATGCCAGGTGGAACCTAACTGCTCGTATCTTCGGGACCTCCCTGTACTTACCCTTCACAAAATTATCCGAACAGACTATTGCGTAAAAAGACATTGAAATCTTTTCTTCCGATGGAAGCTTTTCATTTTGTTCTCCTCTATCTACAAAGCTCTTCTGTCTGTTTGCCCTCGTGGAGTCTTATTGTAAGAAATCTGTGAAACCCATGCTTTGTGCTGTCGTTGGCTTTATTGTGATACCCGTCCACAACGCAGGTGAGTACCATTGTTGTTGTTGTTTCAGGGCTGTGAGGATCCCTTGGGCCCAGCTGACCTGTCTTCAGGAAGGCACAGGTGAGGCTGATGTCAGCGTTTTGCCGGGAGGGGGTGGGGGGGGACGCCACCCGCCGCCAGCAGGGTGGGCAGGTTAAAGGTGGGGACGTGCCACACTCTCAACTCTTCGCCCTGCACGTCACCACCTTTATAACCTGCCCACCCTGCTGCCGGTGGCTGGCGTCCACCCCTCACGGCAACACGCTGTCCTCTGCCTCACCTGTGCCTTCCTGAGGAAGACGGGTCAACTACCACGCCAGTGATAGCATCATAGGACATCACCAGGGCTCAGTGTTCCTCAAGGGATCCTCGCAGCCCTAACTAAACAACACCAAGACAAGACAAGTATGGCTCACTACCTGTCAGCTGTCACTTTGTGGCGGTGTTTACAAGTCTGAGCCTCCAATATGGCGTCGTGTGACGTCATGTGAATACTATCTATTGAACACTTTCTGCTACAGTGTCCACGCTCGAAATTGACAGATGACCTACAAAGCGATCCTAAGCAGAAGAGGTCACAAGGAGAAGAAGAAGAAGAAGCTGCCACTCCCACCGTGTAATGTTACACTCTCAACTCCTCACCCTGAACGTCACCACCTGTGACCTGCCCACCCTGCTGGCTGGAGGCGGCTGGCGTCCCCCCTCCTGCCAACATGCTGTCATCCGCCTCACCTGTGCCTTCCTGAGGAAGACAGGTCAACTACCACGCCTGTGATATCATCATAGGACATCGCCAGGGCTCATAGTGTTCCCCAAGGGATCCTCGCAGCCCTAAAACAACACCAACTTGTAAACAAAACCACAACAACAATGACGAAAGTGTACCGTCGAATGAAAGGCATCAATAAATCACGATAACTGACGATATTGTGATTGGATCACAACATATATCCTTCACATGAATGGGTTTTTTGGTAATAATGGACGAGAACTGTGCGGTCACTACAGCCGTTCCCCACCTCATGCCACCCTCACCCCACCTCCGTGGTGACACACTACAGCCGTGCCCCACCTCATGCCACCCTCACCCCACCTCCGTGGTGACACACCGCCGCCGTGCCCCTCCTCACCCCATGCCAGGGACACACAGCCTTCATTATGTACGATATCTCGGCGCTCTTTATGAGATCTCCTCGGATTTGCCCTACTTTGATGGCGGAATAGTTCTATATGATCACATTCATTCCTAACAAAAATTTTGGAATAATATTTTAGGTTGTTCGTTATATAAAGGACTCGTTCTATGCGGTACCCTAGTATACTATTATAATTGAATTACAACAATGAGCACACACTTGTAACAAGTATTACAACTTACATACAAGATAATTTCATGCACAGTACTCATCAAAAGTATGCAGCGCCTTGCTCGAGGCGCCACATACTTATGGCGAAGAAAGAATGATGCTCTTGCGGGTGAAAGATTCTAGACAGAAGTATGCGGCACGAAGATGACATCACGGCAACCTTGAGCCGTGGACACAAGGCGAGGCGAGGCGCCAGTAGCCTCCAGGCTTTCAGAGTGAGCTGTGGTCTGCCGTGTCTTGCTCCGTGACCCTGCCTTGTGTTTTGCACTTATCAGTGGTGATTGTGGTATTATACTTTTATTATGGCACCCACCAAGGAACTAAGCAAAGAAACCATTGCTCAGAACATTGGTTTAAAGGATGCAGGCCACCAAACAAAAGAAATAAGTGAGTTGTTGTGTGTGGCTAAGTCAACAGTGAGGAAGTACTTGGCGCGTTTCAGAGAGGAAAACAGCGGTGAAACGCCATCACTGAAACTTCGGCTATTCATCCCAGGAAGATTTCTCAAAGGTCTGTGAACGTTCTAAAACGTTCGTTGGAGAGTGCCCCTCACGTTACAGCAAGGGTATAGAATGAAAACAACCCTGAAGTGTTTGGTGCAGTGTCTGTGCGTACCGTATCTTACCGAGTGCACGAGTTGGGTTATACTAGCCACAAGCCACTGAAGAAGCCACTTCTTAAACCCACGCAGAGAGCTCGCAGGGTCACCTTCACCAAGAATTATCTTGCTTGGACTGATGATGACTGGTTGTCAGTGTTGTGGTCTGAGGAGGCAACATTTACTGTGACACGTAACCGAGGAGCTCGAGTGTACCGTCGCCCAGGCAGTGACCCCCTCGACTCACGGTATGTGGAGAGCACCGTAAAAGACCCAGATTCACTTATGGTGTGGGGTTGTTTCTCTGGCAGAGGTTTAGGCAAGCTTGTTGTGCTTCCTAAAAACCTTAAAGTGAATCAAGCTGTTTACCTGGAGCTGCTTTGTGAACATTTGCCAGATTCTTTCGAGCTCACACGTGCCAGTGTGTTTCAACAGGACGGTGCTCCTGCTTACACTGTCAAATCTGTCACTCAGTGGCCTGATGTTTGCATGGTACCCTTCATAAAGGATTGGCCAGGTAACAGCCCGAACCTCAACCCAATTGAGAACCTCTGGCACATGGTCAAGAAGGATCTGCAGGGGAAAGACGTCAGCTCCATACCCAAGCCCGACAAGGACATCCGTGAGTCCTGGGCAAACTTCTCACCTGAACACCTAAGAAACCTAGCTCTTTCACTACCCCGACGTCTCCAAGCCGTGAAGAAGACCAAAGGTAATTATAATACATTATTTTCTATAAATTTCCTTATGTATTGTTTATTGTGTGTGGGCGGGAGCAGGGCGCCGCATACTTTTGATGAGTACTGTACACAGGGAGCTCGGTACTCGAAAGGCTCCCTTCTCGAACAATTCAGTATTTGAATGCTTTGTTTTGAAAAACTCGCTCGGAAGTCGAACGTTTGTTCAGCACTCGACCGAACAATACTTGTATCAATACTTGTATGAGCTGAGATGCGTCACGCGTATATGTACAGTGTGTCCCAGATGAAACTAAAGGAAAATTAATCAGTCTTCCCGTAGCTGTCGCTCAGTCTCGTGTCTTTTATATTTTTTTCATTCTTCATATGAATCACAAGTCACCATGGGGCCTAAAATTAGTGATATTAGCCAACCGTGTTATAAACCTGCTGAATGACAATGCTATGTTTCCTTCAGAAACATTTTAAAACGCAGGCAGAAGCAAATTTCCATAGACAGGTTTCTAGTGAGACAGAGACACAGCGAGTCTCAGGAAGAAAGCACAAAGGGACAAAAAAGAGAAAGAAACATCTCTCTTCCTCTTCACCTTACTCACTACCTTCCACATATGCCATCAACTCTCCAAAGCTACAAATAAAGTGAGAATACATTTGCATTTACAATAAACCCTTCATGCTCGCGGGGGTTAGGGAACAGAGACACCCGCGAGTATCGTAAATCCGCGAGCATGACATTAGTCATTCATTTACCCTTTTTTTTTTTTTTTTTTTACTCCCTCCCAATTGCTTGCTCTCTACAGGGGCCTTATCCGCCCATGTATGGAGTATGTCTCACATGTTTGGGGACGATCCACTCATACAGCTCTCCTAAACAGGGTTGAGTCAAAAGCTTTTCGTCTCATCAACTCTTCTCCTCTGACTGACTGTCTTCAATCTTTAAATCACCGTCGCAATGTTGCTTCTCTTGCTCTCTTCTACCGTTACTTTCATGCTCACTGCTCTTCTGAACTTGCTAACTGCATGCCTCCCCCACTCCCGCGGCCTCGCTGCACAAGACTTTCTACTCATTCTCATCCCTATTCTGTCCATCTTCCTAATGCAAGAGTTAATCAGTATCTTTACTCTTTCATCCCTTTCACTGGTAAACTCTGGAACTCTCTTCCTGTTTCTATTTTTCCACTTTCCTATGACTTAAATATTTTCAAAAGAAGAGTAACAAGACACCTCCCGAACTAAATTGGCGTACCCCTCTGTTTTTATTTTATTCTCTTACTGTCTTCTTTATAGGGACTGGCGATGAAGCGGGCTTTGTGTTACCTACTTTTGTTGTGCCCTTGGCCAGTTCCTTGTGATGTAAAATAGAAAAAAAAAAAAAAGAAAAAAAAAAAGGGTAAATGAATGACTAATGTCATGCTCGCGGATTTACGATACTTGCGGGTGTCTCTGTTCCCTAACCCCCGCGAGCATGAAGGGTTTATTGTATTTCATCTACGTATATTTTGTGTATTTTTTTTTTTTATGATTTATGCATGCTAGGCTTGTAAACCTCGTGTTAAATTGGAGTAAAATTGTTTTTATAAATGTGTTTTTGGGGGTCTGGAATGGATTAATTCAATTTCAATCGAACGAAACGGCAGATTTTTATGAACAATTATTATTATTTAACTACTATGTAGATAAAATGCATATAGAATTATATGTATCTTTTCCGGATCAGCCGTGAGAACCTAGAACAGCTCAACATTTTGCTAGCTCGATCATGTAGGTCACAGAACAATTGTATGTACAGTGGTCCTTCGCGTTTGGCGAATCTCAGCTTGGCGAAACTCTCTTCCTTCTCTTCTTCTCTTCCTTCTCTTCTTCTCTTCCTTCTCTTCCTTCTCTTCTTCTTCTCCTCCTCTTCCTTCTCTTCCTTCTCTTCTTCTCTTCCTTCTCCTCCTTCTCTTCTTCTTCTCCTCCTCTTCCTTCTCTTCCTTCTCTTCTTCTCCTCCTTCTCTTCTTCTCTTCCTTCTCCTTCTCTTCTTCTCCTTCTCTTCTTCTCTTCTTCTCTTCCTTCTCTTCTTCTCTTCCTTCTCCTTTCTCTTCCTTCTCTTCTTCTCTTTTCTCTTCTCTTCTTCTCCTCCTCTTCCTTCTCTTCTTCTCTTCTTCTCTTCCTCTCTTCTTCTCTCTCCTTCCTTCTCTTCTCTCTCTTCCTTCTCTTCTTCTCTTCTTCTCTTCTTCTCTTCTTCTCTTCCTTTCTCTTCCTTCTCTTCCTTCTCTCTCTTCTTCTCCTTCTCTTCTTCTCTTCCTTCTCCTTCTTCTTCTTCTCCTTCTCTCTTCTTCCTTCTCTTCTTCTTTCCTCTCTTCCTTCTCTTCCTTCTCTTCTTTTCTTCTCTCTTCTCTTCTTCTCCTCCTCTTCCTTCTCTTCTTCTCTTCCTTCTCTTCTTCTTCTCCTCCTCTTCCTTCTCTTCCTTCTCTTCTTACACAGTATTGGCGATAGGTTCGATACGGTACCAGAATCCCAATTTGGCACTCCAAATTCACTTTTGGCGAGATGGCATGGCATGAGACGTCACGGAATGACATCGGCCCAGAATGCACCGCCCGCATGAGATCATGCTGGATAGTAGTCAACAGATTACGTGTATGGGAGAACGCCCGAACAAAGGCTTCACCGACAGCATCCGCTGGGTGACTCCCAACTCAAGCCCAAGGTGTTTGTTATCTTCCCGGCAGCCATCTTGACGACAGCGCTGTTTTTTGCTCCAAGTGACGGTACCTTTGGCGTTTCGCGCTAAGCCTATGATATCTACAAGTACTGGTGGTGGTGGTGGTTCGAGGAAGCCGGGTGCTGATAAGAACAAGGGCAAAAAAGCGGAGAAACGAGAGTGGAGGAAAGGTAAACACAGCCACAACCACCACTGCCTACACAACCACCACACTCACTCGTCTCACCAGGCCTTACTCTAAATAATTCATGGTAAATAACATCTATTATCTTTTATATTGCTGTTAATGTATTTTTTTGTTTTTGTTTTGTTTTACATTTGTGCCTATAGCGCCTGTAGGCAGTGGTGACCCAGGGCTCGTATGGTAGGCTCTGGAGGTTCACTTGAGGGCTGTGATGGTTGGTCCTCGCCCGTGGTGGCGCAGGCAGGATATTTATAGTGACGCCTGTGATTAGAGGCTCATGCCGGCCCCCTGTGTCCTCCGATACACTCTCAAGCGAAGGTAGAGTTAATGGGCAGGGCATATGGGTGTTCTGAGGCCACTCGACGGTGCAGAAAGGTTTTGGTTTTCGTCGGGGATCGAACTCGGGTCACCGAGAACGCCAGTCCGAGACGCTAACCACTCTGCTACCGCCTCCCTATCATGTAATATGTCTTTGCTTTTAAACAGTTAAAGTACGAAAATGGAGGTCAAAAGGGTCAACGCCTCGTCAAAGACTAGGCTCGTCGTCAGGTGGCCCGTGAGTGTTGTGTGGCGGCAGCCCGCAGGCGGATAAGGGAGACATCCAGGAAGCGGAATGTTTTTCTTATCCATGGGTGCGGGGAGGAGTCTGAGCGGTAATGACCCATGGTGGTGGCACGGAGGGCGTCGCCTAGCGAGGTATCCCAGGTGAAGCGGCAGACCCGAGATATCAGACGTTTTACAGTGGAGAGCGGCAGCAGGGGGGGGGGGGGGTGATGTTTACATCTGACGGCCATCTTGGCAGCAGCAACCGCCACCTTGTTTACCCAGCTCTTGTTTTTTCTTAGCATTATGCATTACATCAGCGCCTAACTCTAAATAATGCATGGTAAATAACATGTTATCTATTAATTATCTATTGTCTTGTATTGGTGTTAATCTTTCATGTATAATGTACACTACTCTCCCGAATTTCACGCTATGCGAGTTTTGTGATCCTCGAGTTTCGTGCCGAGTCCTAAATTCTTACCATCCCGACTTTTGCGTATTATCTCCCAGAGTTTCGCGCTGCTTTGTACAAGTTTTTTTTTATTTTTTTATTTTTTTTTTATTCCCCTATAGCGCCGTTTGGCAGTGACCTCCAGGGGTGGGATGGCAGGCCCTGTACCTGTATCGAGGGCTGTAATGGTTGGCCCTCGCCCGTGGTGGCGCAGTTAAGATTTTTATAATAAGAGTTAATGGGCTGCATTAGTAGAAGCGAAATTGGATTAGCTTTCCATTGATATATTTAGTTTTCTGATACATGAATTAGCACCATGCATAAATTAGCGTTAACTAAATAAATATCATCATCAATCGGGCTATAAGCAAGCGCGCCACCCTCAGTACTCACTGATTGTGTAAGCGACTGGGCGAGGCTCTCTCCGACGGCCTCCGCTCCCGCACACCACAGTCACCGTTCCTCTCACGCACACAGTAGTAGCCACAGCTCATTATTATTACTACGTTTGCAGTGCTTAAGCTGTGTATTAAACTGCAGTGCGAGTTTACTAGTCCTTAAGAATTGTAGACATGGGTAGAGTGATTAAATATACTTTTCAAGCTCACAAGGTAGTGGTATATATCACTGGCGTAATAAGCCTGGAAGATCGCCACCAAGTAGACTCGTGATGTCCTTCCATTTGTGCCGCGGTATGTTATATGGATCTATATTCCCTATTTCCTTACATTTTTCAATTTACCGAGGAATAGATCCAGAGTCCAACATCTGGAGGACATAGTCTGACAGATGAACACCATCAATCACTTTCCCAACCCTCAAAAAAGAGATTAGTAAGCGTGAGTGTAGCGAGTGTAACAGGGGAGGTTTGTTTACATCACTGCTCGGCCACTGTCGGGTCGGCCAGCCATGTGCTTGGGGCACACGACGCTCACGGCTCACTTGCATCGCCTCCGTCTGTCCCCTGACCCCTACTGCCCTTGGTGCATGAATGTTCCCGGAGACTATTGAACACTTTTTGCTGCAGTGTCCGCGCTTCCACTCACACCGTGTAGTGCTATGCTCTCAATTCCTCACCCTGAACATCGCCACCTGTGACCTGCCCACCCTGCTGGCGGCGGCTGGCGTTCCCCCCTCCCGGCAACACGCTGTCATCCGCCTCACCTGTGCCTTCCTGAGGAAGACAGGTCAACTACAGCGCCTGTGATAGCATCTTAGGACATCATCAAGGCTCATAGTGTTCCCCAAGGGATCCTCGCAGCCCTAAAACAACAACAACATCTGCTCGGGGCGGACCACTCGGCCACCGCCTAGTGGTCCAAAAGTGTCTTTCTGTTGGTCTGTTTCCATTTTCTTTGCATATCGTATAACTTTTAGCTTGTATGCGATAGTATTAGTAAATAGTTTTGATGAATTCGCCATGGGTGATCATTTCCAGGACTGAAAAGAGCTTAAGATACGTGTGACAGCCTAGTGGTAAATGATACGTCAACACTAGCAGAAGATAGATGGCGCTGTTGGCGGCAATCTAAAGGGGGAATGTAAACATACCAGCGTGAGGACAGATTACATAGTTGATTTGAATGTCTTATGGTATTTGAAATATTTGTAACAGGTAAGTACTGAGGTACTGAGTACTGAGGAAGTACAGTAAAAGCCTTATAACTCGGCACGATAGGGGCTCTGGCCCTTGCCGAGTTATTCAATGTGCCGAGTTATGCAATGTCCTCCTCTGATATGGGTATATAAAAAAAAAAAAAAAAAAAAAAAAAAAAAAAAAAAAGAAAAAAAAAAAAAAAAAAAAAATACAGTACTGTAAAAGCATAAAACTACACTTACCAGTGAACGGGTAGCAGCAGGCATGTAATCCAAGGAGAGGGGAGCCTTGTTGTAACATGTAGAAGATGTTAGGGGGACTCAGTCGCATTTTAACACTGGTGTCACTTTAATCACTTTATAATCACAACTCTGTACTGTATTGTATACAGTACTGTACAACTTAATTTTACATCACTTGAGCACTTGGTTACTGCAACACTATGTCCTGTCCATTAACTCTACCTGCGACTGTGAGTGCATGGGAGGACACAGGGGGGCGGCATGAGCCTCTAATCACAGGCGTCACTATAACAATCCTGCCTGCGCCACCACGGGCGAGGGCCAACCATCACAGCCCTCAAGTGAGCCTCCAGGGCCTACCATCCCACCCCTGGAGCTCACTGCCTACACGCGCTATAGGCATAGGGAAACAACAACAACAACAACAACCTTGTCTTTGCCATGCCGAGTTATATCAAATTCCGAGTTATAAGGCTTTTACTGTACTACAACATTCGTCTTGGAAGACCATTAGTATTTTTCATGATATTTTTTTGGGGAAAACGTGAGTCTTATAAGCCATAAAATATGGTACTACGCCTAGCACAGGACTAAATAAGCATTTTTACAGGGTTTTCAATACCCGAGTTTCGCGATCCTCGAGTTTAGCGCTATGCCCTCAGAAGAAAGCAAGCGCGAAACTCGGGAGGGTACTGTATTTGCTTTTAAGCAGTTAAAGTAAGAAAATGGAGGTCAAAAGGGTGAACTCGGCCCTCGTCAATGACTAATGGATAATTTTCCCATTGAAAATACTATTCGCGTTTGGCGAAATTCACTTTTGCCGATGGTTTGGCAAGACTAATTAAATCGCCAAACATGAGGGACCACTGTACGTCAGTCTTTTATATATGTTGACGTCACCTGGTAAAGAGAAAGAAGTGGGCGGAAGCCTGGGAACGAGGGACATAACTACTTGGACAGCGGCGGAACATAGACGCTCATCTTACGAGTTGCGCCGTACACACTGGCGGATATACTTATTTGGTTGTAGTAACACTAATGAACTTGTAAATAATGCATGTACAAACTGTACTCTACCATTTTGACTCAGTCCAAGAAGTCCAAGAAAGTATCTACAAACAGAGGGACTTACACGTATTAATCAATCAATCATTGGGGGCTCGTCGCCTCGCCCACCCTACGACGCCACTCCTGGGGGTCACCTCGCGTGAGTCCCCATGCAGGCTCTCTTCCCATACCAAGCAACTCTTGACAACTCCTCGCCACATGCATGAACAGACTGTACTGTTTCATCTAGTAAGCCTCCAAACACCTGGACCTTGGTCTTGAGCCAGGAGACCAAGTCCCAAGAGCTTTGCCTCTTCATGCAGCGCCTCGAGAGCCATTACCAGGACCTCCAGCGACTCAGCAAAGATTACTGCATCATCAGCTAAAACAAGATCAGTGATTTTGGTGTTCCCGAGAGATGCTCCACAATCACTTTGATCGACAACTTTGCCCAATACCCAGCTCATACAAGTTGTGGGAATTTATGTCACATACATATTTATTTAATGTGAGTCTTACCTAATCAAAACCCATGTTCTATCTCATCCCGACACAATACCCCAGCTAATCAACTAACTAGGATACTTATCGGTGGATAGTAGGGTTGAATTCCGTAGGCTTGATTAATACTGCCTGTTCCGTGATCCGAAGTGGTCAGCGCGTGATCTAGACCGCCCGTGAAGGACTAAAGCGGAGGGGTGGAGGCGATGTGCTGGGCGTCAAGTGGGCTTTCACACCAGTAACTGACGTGGTGGATTGTTATCTGTGTTGATTCTAACACGTCCTATTGTTTTAACACTATATGTACAAAATGAACGTATGTACAAATCTCTTCATTATAATCAGAGAAGAGATATTAATCCCGTGAGGGCTGGAATGATACCGACTTTCCGTGAGCTGCCAGCAGCGGCCAACACAAATTCCACGTGTCACCTTTCGGTAGCAAGCAGGTGGACCGCCACGATTGGTGCAAATTTAAAGTACGGCAGCCCATGAGTAGCCGTTTCAAATTAAGGTGCAAATGCTTAATATTACTGGGAATGTTCATTTATATTATCCCCAGTACTTATCATTTACTTAAATTACCTTAATTATACCCATTACCATTATAATTATATATACACATCCCTATACGCACCCCTATGACGAGCGGACAATAACTCCCTCACTAGGGGGGGGGGGGGGGGGGGGGACCACCACTCTACCAATTATGAGAGGGTGTTTGGTGGATAATTTCCACACAAGTGTTGAAAAGTGATGGGGCAAGGACACACCCTTGCCTCACTCCTGTATTAACAGGAAAAAATCTGGATACACTTCCCCCACACTTCACAGCACTTTCAGTCCCAGAGTACAGGCCAGTCATCAAACCAATAGTCCTTGTAGGAATCCCACGAAGTTGCAGAAGATCCCAGAGTGGGATAGATTACACATAGCTCATCACAAAATACAATAAATACAATAAATGTATTCCCTCAGCTTGAAATCAACATAATTATAATAACAATTATTATAATTTTATTATCACCCGATAGCATACTGTAAAAAATGAAAAATAATAAAAAAAATCGCCTCTTTCCGTTTGCCACTGATCTCTCTCTCTCTCTCTCTCTCTCTCTCTCTCTCTCTCTCTCTCTCTCTCTCTCTCTCTCTCTCTCTCTCTCTCTCTCTCTCTCTCTCTCTCTCCAGGGTACTCCAAACATGTACCATTGTATGAGTTATTGCATGCATATATTACACCAGACGCTGAAAGTGTTCATGCCACCCGAAAAAAACCTTTTTCTGTGATTAGCAGGGAAAACCGTAAATGAATTAACTAACACTCGCCACTGAACTCAGTATTTACTGGCATTCCCCTTCCTCTTCACTATCTCGAGATACTGAAGGCATCTGGGGACACTGGAGGCAAGGTTTTGCAGAAGAGACGGTGAAAAACTGCCCCACAGATGCTTGATTGCAGCCTCAAGTTTAGGCACAGAAGATGTGTTCATACCACGCAGCTGCTTCTTCATGTGTGACCATGAATTCTCAACCGGATTGATATCTGGGCTGTTCCCAGGCCATTCACAAAAATAGGGAACCTCACAGTCTGTTAACCACAGCTTCACTGACTGTGCAACAAGTGTAGGGGCAGAATCCTGCATAAACACCTCTGCCTTGGTTTTATCAAAATAATCACATAACACATAAGAGCATAAGAAAATAAGGAAGCTAGAAGAGGCCGTGAGACCTACACATGGTAGTTCCTGTTACCTAACACTACCTACATCCACCTTTCATCCCCGTCCATGAATTTATCTAGCCTCCCTTTAAAGTTCTTTAAATGACTCCGCACTAACTACAGGGAGGTCCCGAAGATACGAGCAGTTAGGTTCCACCTGGCATACTCGTAAAGCGAAATCTCGTATAACGAAACACATAACTAATGGTAAAATATAGGTTTGGTTCCAGGACCCCATCAATTAAAGAAAAAAAAAGAAAGAAAAAAAACATGTTTTTCAAGCTAAAATAAACTATAGCAAACACAACAAACACACAGCGTCTATATTACCCACACTGTACTACCTGTTCTGTAGAAAAAGCATTCTGAAAGAGAAAATAGCACACAAAATAACATAACTGCACATTAATTAAACATAAAACATGCATAACAAGCAAAAAAGACGTTGTAATGTAGGGGACGCAGCGTGATACAAGAGAAGGTAGTGTAGCGGTCCCAAGGTTGGGGCCGCACACCTGCTAATTACCCCTAAAGGTCAGGCCGTGCCATATGCTTAATTACCCTTCAGGTCACGGCTTGCTAGGGGTGACCTCACTGGGGTCAACCAAATCCCCCTTTGTCCAGCCCGGGAGTGGTAGGGCACCCATTTTGAACTTGATAATTTTACTCACCCCAGTTTGAATGTCGTATCATTGGATTTTCGATCTCGTATATTGAAAATAGACCCTAATTTACACATCTCGTATCATCGGATTCTCGTATACCGAATGCTCGTATAACGGGACCTCCCTGTACCGAATGCTCGTATAACGGGACCTCCCTGTACCGAATGCTCGTATAACGGGACCTCCCTGTATCGAATGCTCGTATAACGGGACCTCCCTGTACCGAATGCTCGTATAACGGGACCTCCCTGTACCCGTCTACTGAGTCCATTCCAATCATTTACTACCCTATTTGTGAACCAGTTTTTCCATTTCTTTTTTAAATTACGCTTTTTCCAGCTTGAATCCTTTACTTCTTGTTCTACCCTGGTTAATACCCGTAAGAACTTTTCCTACCTCTCCTTTATTAAATCCCTTTACCCACTTAAAAACTTCTATCTAATCTCAACGGCCCCACTAATTCCCTTGTCTTCGTTTTATATACCTGATAGAACCCCTTAGGGTCTCTTTTTTCTTGTTCAGCGACCTTAATCTCATAATTGTTCTTAGCTACTCTTGTTAATCTGTTCACTGTCCTCGCCATCACGTTATACTGTTCTTTGCTCACCTGTCCAGCCTTGAACCTTAAGTACATGTTTCTTTTTACTCCAATGTTGTGTTTTAAACTCGTGGTCATCCATTTCGGGTCACTCTTCCTTGATCTTATCGCCCTATAAGGAATATTCTTTTTCTGTTCTGTAATCAAATTCCTTACAAATAATGTATAATCCTCATCCGCTCCGACCTCACTACCAGCTGTCACCACGCTGACCTTGGACCACTCCTTCCCCTCCATCCTACACCCCGAGTTATTCCCCTCCAGGTGTTTTCTTAATCCTGCATAATTGGCCTTTCTGAAGTCGGGTACTCTTTGCTTATTAACACTTCTATTTCCTATTTCCCATTTTAAGCAAAACCTGATTTCATAATGGTCGCTGTTAGCTAACTGTCCTCCAACTTCCACCTCTGTAACTAAATCTTCCCTGTTTGTCAGTAATAAATCTAGAACATTATCTCCTCTAGTAGGCTCCTTGATTGCTTGGCTCAGGAAGTTATCTTGAATTATATATAACAATTCCTCTACGTCATTGTCTCCTATAATTAAATCCCAGTCTATATTCCTATACCTAATTAAAATCTACCACGCATAGTCGATTATATCTGCAAGCCTTGTTTATTTCTTCCCATATAGGAGCTGAATCTTCTTTACATAAGTTTGGAGGCCTATACACTACACCCAAAACCATTTTCTCAGTTCCCTCCGTAACCTCTACCCATATAGGCTATGCTGTCATCTGTTTTTATAACTTTATTAACGCAACACTGCAATGTATCTCTTGCATAAAGCGCAACTCCACCACCTCGCCTGCCTAACCTGTCCATGTGAAATAACTTATACCCAGCTATCTCAACCTCCGGATCAAATACCTTTCTTGACATATCCAACCATGTTTCTGTTAATGCTATTATATCAAAATCCTCTACACTATTTATTCCTCTCAGGAAATCTATCTTGTTTAAAATACTCCTACAGTTTGTATAGTAGACCTTCAAGCAACTCCTCTTATTTTTGTCCATTTTCCCTTTATCTTTAACTAACCCCTCCTCTCTCTCTTCTTACGAATCACTTTAGTTCCCTGCCTTCTGAAACTCCTTTTAGTGTCGCAAGTTTCCTTTACCCCGACCCCCGTGTCTACTATCTAAAAAAAGTTCTATCTTAAAAAAGCCTGCAGTGCACCTACCTTCCTTTCAAGGGATTCAGACAAGATCTGAACTCCTTTCCTCGAAAGGTGCACCCCATCCCTGTGGTAGAGGTGGTTGTGCCTGAAAAAGAAGTCCCAGTTATCGACAAAGGCCCAACCATTGGCTTTGCAATGAAATGCCAGCCGGCAATTCAGAGAAATAGCCCTGGAGTACCACAAGTCGTCAGCAAAGCGTCTTGGAAGGACACCACACACCACAGGGACCCCACCCCTGTCCCTAACCTTACCTACAGCTTCCTTGAACTGCCGTAGCAATTCCTCACTCCTTACACACTCGACACTAACTAAGTTTCCCCCACCGCTCAAGCAGACAATGGGCTTTTTCCCTTGGTCCGCCATGCACTCAACTATCTTATCACTAACATAACCTATCCCCTTCCCTGGGTAACTCACCGACTTCATGCGCATCCCTTCCCTGTCACAGAACCTGCTGTCTAGGTGCCTAATATGACTGTCCCCCACAACCAAGATTTTACCTTCGGGTAGTGATGTATCGTCTACCTTTTTACCCTTTACCTCCTTATCTTCCTCTTGCAGCCCCTCAGCCTCGTGTACCTGAAATTAATTCGTGCACACAACATGGTCATCGTTTACCTTTCTCTCCTTCGGGTGCGCTCCTCCATGGTCAACCACCTTCCATCCCCCATTACCTGGTGACTTACTAGGAACGCCTGTCTTAAGGCCTGTCCACACTAGGGGTGATGAGGCTGGCGGTGAGGGTGGCGCTGTTAAATTTCGACTGTTTTAACACCGCCAGGCTGATTCTGGGCTAATCCAACCCTTCCGAATATTTGCCGCACTGCCCCTGCCTCGTTCACGCATCAGTGCTCGACATGCTCCAGTGAAGCAGGTCGTATATATATCGCATCGCTCCGTGAAAAATGTCCTTGTTCAAGTTTGTACCTATACCTATACCACTACACTACACTACGACTTACTACTCTACTTCCACTACTACGACCACACTAACCTACTACTACTACTACTACGACTACTACTACTACTACTACTACTACCCACGCACTACTACTACTACCAGTACTACTACTACCAGTCACTACTACTACTATTACTACTACCACCACCACTACTACTACTACTTACTACTACTACTACTAACTAAAAAAACTTACTACTACTACCACCCACTACTACTACTACACCATACTACTACTACTACTACTACCTCCTCCACTACTACTACTACTACTCCAAACTACTACTATACTACCACCTACTACTACTACTACACTACACTACGACTACTAACTACTACTACTACTACCACTACTACTATACTACCACTACCACTACTACTACTATTACTACTACTACTACTAGTAACCTCATTCTGACTGTTGGTATCCACTTTTGTAGATATTTTTGTCATTTGTTCATTATAGCCCTAATATGACACAGATGAAGAACACAAAATGAACACAGACTCTCTAGATAGCCCCTTCTAACTGTCCTGAAATCAGATGTAGAAATGTAAGTATAACGCCACACAACGTACTGTAAGGCAGAAAAAAAAAAGTTGTCCTGGCGACTTAACTGTTTCTACGGTAGTGGAAAAGAGGATATAAAAGGAGATGGCATGGAGTGGTGGTGTGGTGGAGGATCATATTTTTAGAATAGGTCCGATCACACAATTCGTCGTTTTCTCGTCATTTTCTATGGGAGCTGACTGGCACCGCCCATGCGAGGGAAATGGCGGTGACCCCGGTGGTGAGGCACATCTGGACGTGCAGGTCCGTATTTCAACACATCCACCAGCCTCACCGCCACCGTATGACCCCTAGTGTGGACAGGCCTTTAGTAGTACCCGAGGGGCACGCCACCTCTGTTACCCCTCCAGGTAACAGTCCCTCGCAATGTGTCCCTCCAGCTCACCTCCACTTGGACCTCCACCTGCCACACTTTAGAGATCCGTATCTCTATCTCTTGCTTCTTCACCATCTTTATTCAATTCTTTCACTTCACTTACAAGTACCTTTTTCAGTCTTCAATCGCCTCCAGATAAGACTTAAGTGCCCACTCCACAAACTTCATTGCACTCTCCCTCGACCCTTCTCCATCTCCTTCCTAACCCCCTCGTAATCACCTCATACTCCTTCACTCCCCTCCCTCTACTCACCCACCCTCGCTTCCACTCACAACACTGTCGTCTCCACCAACCACACCGTCGCCATCCACCAGACCACATCATCCGCCTTCCACGAACCACCATTGTCCGCCTCCACTAAACCACACCGTCGCCTCCACCAACCATGGCCGACGCTAGCTCCCTCTGCATCTGCCATGCTAAGCCTCTCTGACCTGACTCTACACTCAAACACACACAGGGCGCCTGGAAACAACGTCTTGTGTCCCCTGCCAGAACACGACCAACCTAGGCAGGACAGCAGGCTGAGAATCTATCCGATTAGCAGGAAGATAACCAACTCCATTACAGTAAAACAGCCCCAAACTATAAGTGAGGATCGGTGTTTTGCGAACTTGGTGGTGTTCTTAGGATCCAAGGGGTAACTGGCCTGGTTTACGGTACACGTGTGGAGTGTGATGAAGGTTGTACATTACAGTAAACGTCGCCTCATCACTGTAAAGCACGGTTTTTCCATTGTTCCTCTCTCCACTCTAGATATTTCTTCAAACTTGACTCTTGGGCCTTCTGTAGTGTGTTTTAACACGGTTTCTTTACGAGCACGATAAACTTTTGTTGCCCAAGTCGTCATGCATCAGCTGCATGCACACTCCTGATGGACACATTACCAGTACTGTGGGTTCCTTCCTTTAAATTCCGTTCTTGTCAGCCTGCCCTCTTCAATTATGTCTTTCATAATGCTGAACAACATTTATTCAGATATTGACAAGGCAGTGCTGATGGATCTTCAAGGCAAACGGGTCTTTCCTATACACTGTAAAGTTCTGAAGAATATCCTTTCCACAAGATCTTATCTGAAGGACACAGCAAAATACTTTCACCCATACCTCATCCTTTTTGATTTCTGACTGACGGACAGCCCATCGCGGTCCGTCGCACAGAATTAGAGCTTCACCCACATTAATGTCTTTGTGTGAGATTCTCATAAACTTCAGAGATCACTCACGTAAGATATTCCAGATATGGCTCAATCCTAGTGCCCTGGTAACATTTTTTCTTTTCTGTATCACTGAGGAGAATCGCCAAAACTCTAATGCTTAGGAAGCGATCACAGCCATTACTTACCTTACAAAAACATGGAGGACCACAGCACATCAAACGTCCTTGCCTCCAATACATGGCAATAACAGGGAAGGGTGTTAACCCCATAAGCCATTAATAGGCACATGATCCATCCTATTTAGGGGTTTAGTGAAACTTTAGAATTGGCACAAATCATTAATTCTAAACTATCCTCTTGTTTTTTTATCCTTCTCTTGGCACTTCATCCTCAAGTTTCCTTTCTTTTAGTTTATATTGCAGCTCTAGGACGGTCATTGTTCTTATATAGGTGTATCACCATTTGTTGTTTCCTCAGGGTTCTTTCCTATTACCCACTCTCTTTCTATTATTCATTAATGATTCACGAACATGGATTCCACCAAGGGTAGTCATGTCTCCCCCAATTTATTGATTTTTTATAGGAAAGGGTTATGAGACGGGGCAGATAATGATAAGGATTATGATACAATATCTCTGGACTTTAGTGAGGCATTTGGACAAAGTACCACACACGCGACCTTAATAAGGTAAGTCTCATGGAAAAAAAAAAAAAAATTTAGATGGAAAGGTTTCTTCCGTTGGATCAGAGCTTGGCTAAAGTAATCAGGCAACAAGGGTTACAATTAGGTTCCAATGCTGAATGGGGCAAGGTAACGAGTGGAGTTTTCCACAAGGGTCTGTTTTGGGTCCATTACATTTGTTGATGTCAACGACTTGGATAGTGGGATTAGCAGTGATATCTCAAGTTGCTGATGATACTAAGGTATGTTAGATTATTGAGATCACAGTTCCTGAGTAAACATATTGCAGGGAGACTTAGAATAAACTTACGAGTTGGGGCAGTCAGATGGCAGATGGATTTAATATTGTAAGTGCAGTGTTATGAATGTTGGTAGAAAAAACCTGGTAATAGATACACCATAAGCATGGTATCGCTGAAAAGATCAGAAGGTGAAAAAGATCTTGGAGTGATGGTGAGGCCCAGACCTACGAACCTAGGAAACAATGTATTGAGGCCAGAAAATAGAGCTAATAGAGTATTAGGATTCATTACCAGAAGTGTTAAAAGTATAATTGCAGAAGTTATTCTAAAGCTGTACTGGCTCTTGTCAGGCCTCACCTAGACTATGCGGTTCAGTTTTGGTCCTCCATATTACAGATGGAATGGATGGAATATATCCTTGGTTAGAAACAGTGCAGAGAGGATGACCAAAGATACAAGGGATGCGTAACTTTAGTTTATGAGAAGAGATTGAAGTTAGTAAATTACAACTCACTTCGAGAGACGCAGAGTAAGGGGTGATCTGATAAAGTTTTTAAGTGGATAAAGGGTAATTTTAATAAAGGAGAGGTAGGAAAGTTCTTACGGCTTTTAAACCAGGGTAAACAAGAAGACGGATTCAAGCTGGAAGGCCGTAGATTGTAGAAAGGAAATAGGGAAAAACTGGTTCACAAAGGGTGTTGAATCAGGAATGGGTCCTTCAGTAGACAGTATTAGTGCGGAGTCCTTAGGGAGCTTTAAAGAGGGGCTGGTAGGTTCATGGATGGGATGAGAGGGTGGATGTAGGTAGTGTTAGGTGACAGTAACTACACGGTGGCCTCGCGGCCTCTTTGTAGCTTCTTATGTGCTTATGTTTTTCTTATGATTAAGTCTTAA
>JACEEZ010000292.1:180088-190088 GCA_016584305.1 Chionoecetes opilio
GTAAAAACATTCTCTTCCATCCAAAAAAGGGGTAAATAATTACCTTCCATCACAAAGGTGTAAAAACATGTTCTTCCATCATAAAGGTTTAAATCATTACCCTTCCATCATAAAAGGTGTAAATAAAAGTCTCTTCCATCACAAAGGTGTAAAAACATGCTCTTCCATCACAATGGTGTAAAAACTGTACTCTTCCTCACAAGGTGTAAATACATGTATCTTCCACACAATGGTGTAAATACATGTACTTCCATCACAAAGGGTAAATACATGTACTCTTTTCCTCACAAGGTTTTAAATACATGTCCTTTCCCTCACAAAGGTGTAAATCATTACTTTCCCTCACAATGGTGTAAAAAATTACCTTCCATCACAAAGGTGTAAAAAACTGCTCTTCCTCCAATGGTGAAATACATGTACTCTTCCCCATTTTTACAAAGGTGTAAAAACATGTACTCTTCCATCACAATGGTGGGAAAACATTACTCTTCCTCACAAAGGTGTAAAAACATTACTCTTCCTCCCAAGGGTGAAAAACTGTACCTTCCTCACAATGGTGTAAAAAACTGTACTCTCCATCACAAAGGTTTAAAAAGTACTCTTCCATCACAATGGTTAAAAACTGTACTCTTTTTCCCTCACAATGGTGGGAAAAACTTTACTCTTCCTCACAAAGGGGTTTAAAAACATGTACTCTTCCATCACAAAGGTGTAAATCATGTACTCTTCCATCACAAAAGGGGTTTAAAAACTGTACTCTTCCATCACAAAGGTTAAAAACATTACTTTCCATCACATGGTGTAAATACATGTACTCTTTTCCCTCACAATGGTGTAAATACATGTTCTTCCCACAAAAGGGGTAAATACATGTACTCTTCCCTCATAAGGGGGTAAAAAAATGTACTCTTCCATCATAAAAGGTGTAAATACTGTACTCTTCCATCACAATGGTGTAAATACATGTACTCTTCCATCACAATGTGTAAAAACTGTACTCTTCCATCACAATGGTGTAAAAACTGTACTCTTCCATCACAATGGTGTAAATCATTTACCTTCCAACAAAAGGGGTTTAAAAACATTACTCTTCCCTCATATGGTGTAAATACTGTACTCTTCCATCATAATGGTGTAAATCAGTACTCTTCCCTCACAAAGGTGAAATACTGTACTCTTCCATCCAAGGGTGTAAATAATGTACTCTTTCCCTCACAAAAGGGGTAAAAACATTACTCTTTTCCCTCACAAAGGTGTAAAAACATGTACTCTTCCATCACATGGTGTTAAAAAATGTACTTTTTTCATCACAATGGTGTAAATCTGTACTCTTTCCCTCACAAAGGTGTAATCATGTACTCTTCCATCACAATGGGGTAAAAACATTTCTCTTTCCACAAGGGTGTAAATACTGTACTCTTCCTCACAATGGTGTAAATAAATGTCTCTTCCATCACAAAAGGTGTAATACAGTACTCTTTTCCCTCACAATGGTGTAAATACATGTACTCTTCCTCACAAGGTGTAAATACTGTACTTTTCCCTCACAAATTTTAAATACATGTACCCCTTCCTCACAAGGGTGTAAATACTGTACTCTTCCATCACAAAGGTTAAAACCGTACCTTCCATCACAAGGTGTAATACATGTACTCTTCCATCACAGGGTGAAATACTTACTCTTCCATCACAAGGGGGTAATACATTACTTTCCTCCAAGGTGTAAATACATTACTCTTCCTCACAATGGTGTAAAATCATGTACTCTTCCCTCACAAAGGTGTAAAAAATTACCTTCCCTCACAATGGGGTAAAAAACATTACTCTTCCATCACAATGGGGTAAATACAGGGCTCTTCCCTCACAAAGGTGTAAATACATGTACTCTTCCCTCACAAGGGTGTAAATACAGAAAAACTCCTAAATCGGGCCCTTTTTTTCCTATCGGGGTAAATCAAATTTTAGGCTCTGGACCCTATTTTAAATCGGACATAAACCCCAATTAAAGGCAGAACCCGGGTTCGGGAAATTTTACCGTACTGTGGTGTTTTGTGTGTTGGTTTTTTATATATATATTATATTTTTTTATATATATATATTAAAAATATATATTAAAATATATTAATATATATTTTATATATTATATTTTATATATAACAATCATCATTCTGTTTAACGTCGATTTTCCCATAATGTCCTTATGAAAATTAGATTTTTCAATGTAACGCTTCAAATTTTATTGTCGGCGAATATATATATATATATTATATATTATATTATATATATATATATATATATATATATTATATATATATATATATATATATATATAATATATATATATATATATATATATATATATATATATTATATATATATATATATTATATATATATTATATATATATATATATATATATATATATATATATATATATATATATATATATATATATATATATATATATTTCCTTACAGTATTTCTGTAATTCATTCTTTCATAAATTACAATACAGAACTGTACTGTACATTACTTTTGGTAATTATATAATACATATAAACACTACTTATTATTAAATAATATTATACTGTATTGTGTTTTAGTGAGTTTGGGTGTGCTATGGGGCCAGGGGCTTGCACAAGTTTTTTCAACCCCTCGGTTAATCCAAACTTTCGGATAGTCCGGACGGGGTTCGGGGATTCCCCCCAATTGGTCCGATTTATAGGTTTGCTGTAATGAGTTTCCACTGGATAATTTTCCATGGTTTTTCTTATTGATAATTTTCCAATATACATTATAAAGGATGTAATTGACAGATGAATGAGAGAGAAAAAAATACATATATACTAAATATACACCCGACCCTCTATTTAACAAACCTCAATTTAACGACTTTGGATTTAACGAACCTCCATCTGCATCCTTTTTTTTATTTATATATTATATATATATATATATTTTTTTTTTGGCATATAGTGCCTGTAAGCAGTGGCCTCCAGGGTTCGGGTAGCGGGTCCTGGAGGTTCACTTGAGGGCTCTTATGATTGATCCTCGCCCGTGGTGGCGCAGGCAGGATTTTTATAGTGGTGCCTGATTAGAGGCTCATGCTGCCCCCTGTGTCCTCCGATGCACTCGCCGTCAAAGGTAGAGTTAATGGGCAGCATGTTGGTGTTCTTAGGCCGCTCGCCTACGGGCACTATAAAGGGAAAAAATAAATAAATATAAAAGAAGCTACAGCCTTTTTCAAGCAACTGACACTTCAATTCCCCATTTAGTCCGTTAAATTGAGGATCGAGTGTATATAGATAGATAGATAGATATAGATAGATACAAATTTATGTAAAATATGCTTAAACATACTTGATCTTTGGAAATATATGATTTATACATATTTTTTTTACAAAACAATATAGACCTTTAACATAAGCTTATTAGGGTAATAAAAAAAGTAAAAATTTTGAAACCACTTTGGTTTAATAATACCCCAAAAAATTTTTAAAGGTTTTTGGAAAGGGACAAATTGTTTAAGGAAAGGGTCTAACAAACAAAAGAGGGCAGCTTAGCACCGAATTTTCAAATGGATGGGGACATCCGGTTAAAGCACCAAAATTTTATCAGGCAATCTTCGGGGCCCCCGTAGTTCTAAAACCCCGGCGCCAAGGGGTAGGACCCTTATTTGAAATTTTTCTTTTTGTGAAAAAAAAAATTAAATTTTTTTTTTTTTTGGGAAAAAATTTTTTTTTATTGCAGAATGAAAAATATAGTTTTTTCCGATCATTTTGGTGAATTTTTTTTAAAATCGAACATCGAAGTATTTTAAAAAAATATTTGAAAATTGGGTGTCTCGGGGCTTTCCTCATTTTTTTTAAATTTCTAATTAACGTAGTCACCCGGGTATTCAAAAACACAATTTTCTTATCATTTTTTCGTAATCGCGGGGTCGATAGCGGTTAACTAGGAATCGCGTAGTCTAATTAATTCGGAGCCTCCCCTTTAAAACAATACAAAATAAAGAAAAAGGATACTCTTTCAGCCCTTTGGTATATTCCCCCCAACATGGTGCAAAATTTTCTTCTCGGCTAAGCTATTCACATTGCAGCTGATAGTCGGTGCCTTCCACTGCGCCTTCTTGCAGGGCATCGTCCCCCGCACGGGGCGTTTTTTGCAGCCACATTTGACCGTTCGCTGCAGGCCTGAGATGCTCAGGCAGTTGGACCACACAGGACCCGGGTCTTCGTTGCACTCTCTGGGGTCCACCAAAGCCCCTGGGTGGGGCTTCTGCTCACTTTGTCACGGGTTCCCCGGTTTCCCAGCTTGGTAGCTGCGCGCAGTGGTGCTGCAGAAGGGCTTCTTCGTTGGGGGAATCTTTTCCATTGGCCTGTTCTTCTGTGAAAAGTTCCCTAGTGCCTTTTCACAAGTCCAAGTTGCTCGCTTATTGTAGATGATCACGGGAAGCCTCGAGAAACGGAATTGTTCTTTTCACTGTCACGTCATTTAAGGGTGATTCATGAAGTTGTTGAAGGCTCCGTCACCTCCACGTAGGCTTCCAAGCCCCCATGCTGATTTCCCCTTTGCCAAAAAAGCGGAAGTTGTGTCGCAGCCCGTGAAACTGGGGAACTAGGCTGCGTTGACCTATTTTTTTTCCCAGAGCATGGCATAGGGCTTTTGATATCCAGGTACATGAAGCTTTTCCAGTTCCAATGCTCCCCCAGATGGCTGCCATCTGATGCTGGCGGCGGGGAAATGTTTTTTCCTATCAGTAGGAAACGACTCTGTGTCGACAGTGCGTCCCAAAACATTTGGGTGCACCCCCTTGTCCCGCATCTTCAGGTGAACAACAATCCTTGTATCGGCCTCTTCGGGTCACATCGGGGATGGGTGGCAAAACCTCTGTGATTCATTTGTGCCTGATTTATAAACCCCCCTTTCCCGTCTGGCCAGTCCGGAGCCGACTTTGTCTGAAAGGAAGGGAAAACTCCCCCTTTGTTTGGGGACCCGGGAGGAGTGGGCCAGTTCTGGGCACCTTGTTGGACCCCCGACCTTTCTTCGTCACCTTTCCCCCCTTTCTTCTAGTTGTCCTTGATATGCGGGAAATGTACTGCCCAAACCACATCGATCTTCTGCGGATTCAAGAAACTTCAGGATTGGGGGATGAAAACCCATTACGTAGTCATTAATGTGGTAAAATTAGTAAGAGGAAGCAGATACACCACACGCACCCTCGAGTATTCTTGCATCCAGAAACGCGGGGTTCCTTCTGAAGTTTTTTGTTTCTTCCACAAGGAACCAAAGAGGGCTGATTCTTTCCCCTTGGGGCAGTGTTCCTCTTTCAGATAGGAAGGGGGTGCGGATGATTTTTGTTGGGAAAAAGGTTCCCATACTGTATCCCTGTTCTGAGCAACTATGTAAGACAGGAAGGGGCACATATCTTTTTAAAGGGAAACACCATCTGACCGCTTCCTCTTCCCCCCGGGGTGATGACTGAAGAGAGGCAATGATTCCTCTTCACAGGTCATGGATGGACTGCCTTCGTTTTGTGATGATAGCCCGTTTAGCTGTGTTTCTGGCCTGTCCCTTTTCTATGGTTTTTCCCAGTGTTGGCCCAGATTCCCAATCACACCCGCGTGTCCAGTGCAATCAGTGCTTCCCTTCCCCTAGGAACGGGTTGCTCATCTCGTTGAAACTTAATAAGGCCCAGTGTTTGCTGTGAAAAAGCTTTTCGCAGACAGACCCCCTTGTGGGGCTGAATTTGTGTTCGTGTTTGTTCGTGTTCGTGTTCGTGGGGTTTTAGAATTGAAGCTTAGATGCTGAGGAAATGCACCCAGCACCTATTTTCAAATATTTTTTTAAAAAACTTTTAGATGTTTCGTTTTAAAACAATTTCAAACCAAAAAGTCGGAAAAAACTAATTTCTCATTTCCCGCAATAAAAAAAATTTTTTTCCCAAAAACTAAAAAAAAAAAATTCCAAATTTTCAAAACAAAAAATTTCCATATAATGAAATTTTCAAATAAGATGGTCCACCCTTGGGCCGGGGTTTTGAATCTAGCTGGGACCCTGAAGATTGCGTATAAAATTTGGTGCTTTTTTTCCGGGATGTCCCCTCCACTACCTAAGCTGTCCCACTAAAACAACCTGAAGGATTGAAGGGTTGCCCCCCTCAACTCCCACCAATTTTCAAAAATCACAACTCCTTTGGTTATAACCAGCACCTATTTTTTCCCCGATGATTTAAAGGCTTAGGTGAAGCCTGGCCAGGAAAACGAGCCCATCTCCTCTTTGGGCCCCCCAGAGTAAAAATTTTTGTGGCTGATGGGCAAAGGGGGCGTCCACACTGGCGACATTTTGTCTACAAACAAGTTAAACACTGCCCAAAAAAAAAAAAAAAAAAAAAAAAACAGTCGACATCTGGAACAGTCTACAACAATGTATGAAACAGTGGTGTTACAATGTTGGCGTATGTTGGCAACAAGGGAAGACTTCGTGAGGGCCCTCCACTTTTTTTCTGGAGATGGGGGATCATGTCGGTTGTGGGAATTCTTGGGGCAGCTGTTGGTGTGTGTCTGGTGTTTGGCCCGATATCTCCCCCACATTGACTGTCCAGACCATGTTACCGATATATCACCTACAGAAAGTTCAACATGCTAAACCTTACATCATTAATGCTTACAACTTGTTGCCTAATAGTTGTATTTTGTGGTTTCCAAAAAGTTTTGTCGCCAGTGTGGAAAAACCATGTAAGCAATACACCCTAACCTCTAAGTGGTCCAGTGGTGTACACATTAACCATAATTATAATAAAATTTTTATAAGAAACTCAAAAATGGGGCCATAGATTACATAAAACCCCAGGAGTCACGACTTCACTGGGTAGGTATGTAAAGGGGGGAAAATTTTTTTCTTGACTGGGAAAAAGGATTCCCCCTTAGGAAATAGGGGAATCTCTTGAAAAGGAGGAAGAAAGGAATAAAGAATAAAACTCAAAAGGGGGCAATATAAGGGTCAGCGGGGGAGAAATCTGACGAAGATAGAAAACAGTTATCACAATGAAATAAAGGGGAAAAAACTTGTCCTAGGATTTCACTGGGCAAGGTAAGGTATGGGGAACAAAAATTTCTGATAGAATCAATATGGCCTCCCAGAAGGGTATAGAAACTCGCTTTTTGTGTGTTCATGGGGGGATTAAATGCTTGTTCATGCAGTGCCTTTGATGACACTTTGGCTGGACGAAAAGCAAAAGGGCAAGTGAAAGGTTCTCCCCCTGATGGGTGCGACAGTTCGGACAAAGACAGTACCCGGGAGTGGGTAGTTGCAGTGGCACGCGATGGACTTCTGAGCGAGATTTGCTGCTTCTCCCGCCCCCCCTGCTCATTGCAGTTCTCCCCCCGTGGGTACCCCCCAGTCCCAAACTGTTGTGGGAACAAAGTAATTTTGTATTTTGGTGACGGGGATTTACTGTTCTCATTACATAGTGTGTAGTGGACTATTGTGACCAAGATTTTTATTAGATTTTTATTATTCAAAGTGTGGACGGCCTCACAAAGTCTTCTCTTGTGTCACATATCACCAACCACTCTCTCTCTCTCTCTCTCTCTCTCTCTCTCTCTCTCTCTCCTCGTCTCTCTCTCTCTCTCTCTCTCTCTCTCTCTCTCTCTCTCTCTCTTCTCTCTCTCTCTCTCTCTCTCTCTCTCTCTCCCCTCCCCTCCCCTCCCCTCCCCTCCCCTCTCCCTCCCCTCCCCTCTCCCTCCCCTCCCCTCCCCTCCCCTCCCCTCCCCTCTCCTCCTCCCCTCCTCCTCCCTCTCTCTCTCCTCTCCCTCTCCTCTCCTCTCCTCTCCTCTCCTCTCCTCTCCTCTCCTCTCCTCTCCTCTCCTCTCCTCTCCTCTCCTCTCCTCTCCTTTTATATATATATATATATATATATATATATATATATATATATATATATATATTATAATATATATATATTATATATATATATTATATATATATATATATATATATTATATATATATATTATATATATAAATATAAATATACAGGAGTCCCGTTATACGAGCATTCCGTATACGAGAAATCAATGATACGAGATGTGTAAATAAGGATCTATTTTCAATATACAGATCGAAATCCAAGATACGACATTCAAACTGGGTGAGTAAATTATCAAGTTGCAAAATGCTCGCCCTACCACTCCTGGCTGACAAAGGGGGATTTGGTTGACCCCAGTCCAGTCACCGCCTTGCAAGCCGTGACCTGTAGGGTAATTAAGCATATGGCGCGGCCCTAACATTTAGGGTATTAGCAGGTGTGCAGGCCCCAACCTTGGGACCGCAGTCAGGGTCACCCCTAGCAAGACGTGACCTGAAGGGTAATTAAGCATACGGCGCGGCCTAACATTTAGGGGTAATTAGCAGGTGTGTGGCTCCAACCTTGGGACCGCAGTCAGGTCACCCCTAGCAAAGACGGACCTGAAGGGTAATTAAGCATATGGCGCGGCCTGACCTTTAGTGTGGAAATTTAAAGCCAGGTGTGCGGCCCCAACCTTGGGACCACTACACTACCTTCTCTTGTATCCTGGGCGGTCCCCTACATTACAACGTCTTTTTTTGCTTGTTATACATGTTTTATGTTTAATTAATGTGCGAGTTATGTTATTTTTGTGCTATTTTCTCTTTCAGAATGCTTTTTTCTACAGAATAGGTAGTACAGTGTAGGTAATATAGACGCTGTGTTTTTGTTGTGTTTGCTATAGTTTATTTTAGCTTGAAAAATATGTCTTTGATGGGGTCCTGGAACCAAACCTATATTTTACCATTAGTTATGTATTTCGCTATACGAGATTTCGCTTTACTAGTATGCCAGGTGGAACCTAACTGCTCGTATCTTCGGGACTTCCCTGTATATATAGTCAGCGCAATTCGAAATGAGAGATAAAATAAACTAAAAGACAAATAAAAATAAAATAGTTTTACACTTTCGCCGTCTTTGTTACTTGTTGATTGGGAAGCCCTTGGCCTTATTAACTTGCTTCAGACGTTGGGGTACAGAATCAGGGTGTTCGCAGTAGGGGGCGGGAATTTCTTGCCAAACCTTCCAAATAGCCTCCTCCAGCTTCGAGATGATAGAGGTGTCTTCCCGACGAATTTGTGCCTTCATAAGCCCCCAGAGGTTTCCAAGGAGAATATTCTGCCCTGGCCAATCCTCTATGAAGTCCACCTGACTGTCAGACAGCCATTTCTTGACCGCCCTTGAGGTGTGGCAAGGGGCGCCGTCCTGCTGAAGGATCTCGGTCCCGCTCTTGGCGAAGAACTGCTAAATTCTCCTTCAGGACCTTAATATAACGCTCAGAGTTCACTGTTTGACCCTTAGGGAGAATAACTAAGTTGCTTAAGCTCCCAAAACCAAAGGCGCCCCACACCATAAGATACGGAGGGTGCTTAACACACTTCACCGTCAGGCGTGGATCGCAGGTTGACGCTGTAGGTGACTTCCAAACCTTCACGCCCTTAGTGTCACAGTCACCCAAAACGTCACTTCGTCCGTCCATAGAACCTTACGCCACTGCACAGTATCACAGTCTTTATGATTCCGGGCAAAAACACACCTACGACGCCTTTGCTTCGCTATTACTAAGGGCTTCTCACGTGCTTTCACTTTTGAGTATCCCAGCCGCTTTGAAAGGTTGTGCTGAATTGTTCGGATACTGACATCCTTCAGTAACTTGAGTTCTTTAGCCGTCAACCAAGGCTCCTTGTCCAATTGACGTCAATTGGACGTTTCAAACAGATAAGTGCAAAACACAAGGCAGGGTCACGATTCACTGTATGTGGAGAGCACCGTAAAACACCCGGATTCACTTATGGTGTGGGGTTGTTTCTCTGGCAGAGGTTTAGGCAGGCTTGTTGTGCTTCCTAAAAACCTTAAAGTGAATCAAGCTGTTTACCTGGAGCTGCTTTGTGAACATTTGTCAGATTCTTTCGAGCTCACACGTGCCAGTGTG
>JACEEZ010000292.1:197588-271604 GCA_016584305.1 Chionoecetes opilio
TCACCGATTCTTTTCTAGTATTCATTAATGATCATGACCCAACCAACTTTCTTTATTCTCTTGCTATCTTCTATATATAGGGACTGGCGAGTAAGCGGGCTTTTTGTTACTTTTTTGGGGCCCTTGGCCAGTCCTTTGTGATGGAAAAAAAAGTAGTTATAAGACTGAGGTTGGTCAGATTTCAGTATCGAACAAAGCATTGGAAATATACAATCTATATGACTGCTTCATCACGCCAAAGCTCTCTTTTCTTTAGGGTTTTACTCCTACTGATGAAAATAAAAATAATAACAAAGTCAAACCCTAACTCAGATTGTCTTGATTTAATTTTCATTTCATGTTTTGAAAGTTATCCTAAGCAAATGACCAGTGTAGTGATCTGACTAGCTAGGCCTTGCCCGAGTAGCTACACTGCCCAAATACGCGTCATGCGCGGCACTGAAGCACTGCTCCCTGGGTGAATAGTTGTTTGACAATGTATACCAATTCTGATCCTGGGTAAAATATGGTGGAAACATTGAATGTAGAGTAGTAATTAAAGTAGAACATAGAACATTTCAAGTGAATGTGCCCTTGCCTAGAACATTACGTACCCTACCTTTATACTGAAACACTGCTCCCTGGGTGAATAGTTGTTTGACAATATATACGTTTTACCCAAGATCAGAATTGGTATACGTGTACTATATTGTCAAACAACTATTCACCCAGGAAGCAGTGTTTCAGTATACGGGTAGGGTAGTGTTCTAGGCAAAGGCACATTCGCTTGAAATGTTCTATGTTCTACTTTAATTACTACTCTACACTCAAATGTTTCCGCCATATTTTACCCAGGATCAGAATTGGTATACATTGTCAAACAATTATTCACCCAGGGAGCAGTGCTTCAGTGCCGCGCGTGACGCGTATTTGTGCAGTGTAGCTACTCGGGCAAGGCCTAGCTAGTCAGATCGCTACACCGGAGCCTTTTGGTAGATCACAGTGTCTCATCTTATATTCATTATACTCATAAATAAATTGAAAATTATTAGTAAAAATTTAAAGATCTCTTGGCTGGGCTAAGCCCCCAATGTTTCAAGATCCTAAATACGCCTCTGGGTGTTGCGATAATTTAATGTAACAAAGTGGAGTACTAGTTGCATAATTCCAACCATCTAAATAAATGTTCATTGAAAACAGGTTTAAAAGATTTTACAATCAGGGCTTGACAAGAGTTTGGAGACAGAGGCTTTGTTGAGAAAAACAGCTCCTTCACAACGGTCAGTATTGCTAGAAGGA
This sequence comes from Chionoecetes opilio, assembly GCA_016584305.1. Lineage (NCBI taxonomy): Eukaryota > Metazoa > Arthropoda > Malacostraca > Decapoda > Majidae > Chionoecetes > Chionoecetes opilio. Next base: position 198,867 of record JACEEZ010000292.1, read on the forward strand.
ATATATGGGTCCAGTAGGACATATCAACAATTCATCAGTCCTTTTACATATATCAAAATCAGCTAGGAAAAATTTATCCCTGGCTTTGTTTATCACTAAATATTGGTCCGAGGGCTTATACAATAAAAAAACATTCAATAGTGGAATAGGGTATGGAAGGGAAGTCATCCTGTAGACATCAAAGCTGCAATTCCTCGTAAAGAAATTAGTAAGCAGAAACCCAAGTCTTGTAATGAAGTTATTTTATGTACAACACGAATAGCAGCTATGTCTGAACCTAGAAATTCTGGTTTAGAAGGAAATAACTGTGCATTTTTTGCTGAAATATCATCTATAGTCTATTTTTTTTATTATGGTCAAAATGCACTAAGGAAGCCACGCCCCCTGCCTCCCCTTCTATTCTACGGGGCAGCTGATTGGTGCATTCCTCGTATCATCACTACCAATCACAATATCTTCACTACTTACCAGCGTGTGACCACTGGACAGAGCAATCTTCACTACAAAGGGTGTTTTGATTTTGTCACCCTCTGTAGTGAAGATTGCTCTGTCCAGTGGTCACGCCGCTGTTAAGTAGTGAAGATATTGTGATTGGTAGTGATGATATGAGGAATGCACCAATCAGCTGCCCCGTAGCATAGAAGGGGAGGCAGGGGGCGTGGCTTCCTTAGTGCATTTTGACCATAATAAAAAAAATAGACTATAAAAGCTACAATAAGAAAGTACTTGTTGCAAGATGTGGGGAAACATTAGTTTCCATCATACAGTAAACCCTCTAATTCGAACCCGTATAATTCAAACTTCAGATAATTTGACCTGTTTCAGGCCCAGTTCAAATTTTTCAACAACTTTCCATAATCCAGAGTGAAGTTTGAATTGTCCGCACATTGTTCGAATTGTCTGAGTTTTCTGCAGCATCTTCCACTCCTCTGTGCCATCCACTTAGTCAGCCAGCCTCCACATCACCTCCAACACATTAAACACCTCAAGCACTGAAGACCTTACCTTACATATCCCCAGAGTGACATCACTGTTGCATTCAGTAGCGGTCAACTCCCCACTTTCACACTCTCCCTACTGAACGATACTGAAGGCTTCACAATACATATTGCTACCAAGATGGCAGCTGCCGAAATGTATCTCTGTGGCTATTCTTATTGTTGCAGAATAACTTGTTGATGACCCTGTCATTTGATGCAGCAAAAGGTTATAGCAGCAGGAAATGAAGTATTAGGGAGGCAAGAAGAGGAGTCTTTCTTTGCCCTTTGTTTACAAACCTTATTGTGGCACGGAGCTGGCAACTCAGTAGCGATCCACCTCCCAGGGCTGTAGTGCGGGGGCTTGCGCTAGGCATACTCTATGCTGACGTCACCGTGTGCCTCTGTGGGCACCCGTTGCGTTGCATTAATATTAACACAGCCCTTGCCTGAAGACGCTATCAGTGACGCCTGAGTGCTCATTGTACGGAAGTACTGCAGTTCAAGACTTCAGTATTAGCCATGCTTTGGTGAGTACAAGTGCTACAATCTGTACTGTTTTAGCATGTTTTAGTGAGTTCTTATTGTGTGGAGGGGCTAGAGGTAACCATCGGATCATTCAGACTTTCGGCTAATTTGACCCAGGTCTCCCCCCAATTAGTTTGAATCAGAGAGGGTTACTGTACTTTCCAATCCTATTCTCAAATTAGTGTGACCTGCTGCAATGGATGTTAGAGCCAACTGGACATATAGTAAAGTTTCTAGCATAAGTAATGACTTTTCATTATTTTCAATACAGTAATCTCCCGTCTTTCTAATATCCGTCGTGCGACATTATCCGGCGCCAGCAATTTGGCTATATTAACCCTGGACTGGTATCGCTATATTTCATGACCTTCATATATGCCTATGCCACATGTGTCCGCGGCATTTTAAAAATTCACAAAAAATTCCCATTAGAGCTATGAATCTCATGTTATGCTTAAAAATAATGTAATTATCGCTTAATATTAGGTAGGAGGCTAATGAAACTTGAGTGATACAAAATATTTATTCCAATTTTTTCAAAAAAATAACATTTTTAGTGACAAATGCAAGAATAATAAAATAATACTTCCTCTAATTTAAAGCACTTGGGCCCTTGCCAGCTTAAAGATAGATGTGTGTGCCTCACTTTTTTTTTTTGTGGACTATTTCTGATTGTTTATGTCCGCAACTGCAAACTGGGTGTGCATGCTAGGTGTGAGCTAGCTACACCCAGTTCATAATGTTAAACCCATGGACATGTGATGTCATGCCAGTGTCCCAAGTGGACGGATAGAGTGAGAGCTAAGTCACCCACTCGGGGCAGGGCAGGCAGCCCTTGGCTATGGGCTTGTTTATTTTAACACCTGTGTGTTATTCTATGCAAGAACTTAACTTAACCCTCACTTCATAAAAATGCAATTCACCCTCCATTTGTACATTCATCCCGTCTGTCCGGGCACACGGACAGACACCATATTGGCATGCTTGCTTTAGCCTGCGTGCCATTATCTACCTTGTTCATGTGGCTATGAATAAAGGGGAGCGGTGGGGATTGGGGGAATGGGTGGGATTGGGTGACAAGTACGCTTGTCATCAAATCCCTCGCCATTTCTGGGGTGGAGGAGCCCAATCTACATTACTGGTCCCTGACACCTCATACATACAGAACTGTAAAGAAAAGAAAACAAAAAATTTCACCCCAAAAAATTATACCCTATTTAAAAAAGTTCATTGGGTAACTACATCTACTATGTTCTGAATGAAAACCAGCATGAATGTTCCCTCCACTATCTAAAAAGAGCCTCATGGCCAAAAAAAGTAAATCAGAATGTGTTTTCGCATGTGTTTCACGTCACCCCAACGTGGGGGTGACGCAACCTGAGGGGAGGCCTCTTGACAGGCTGACACCACCTCCTCTTTGTCTTCAGAACAGTCATCAATTTCAACATCATTCTCTACTGGTCGGATTACCTAGAAAATTAACCGGCTAACTTTTCTATAGGTGTTAAAAGCGTATCTCAAATACATAGGATTATAGAGCAAGGAATGTAAAATTAATGAAAAACAAACAAACTTACTTAAACAGTATCGCGGTGCCAAATCTGGGGTTAGGCAGTCAGATTCTTGGGGATGAAGACGGAGGAGCGAGCTACCCTTCCTCCTTCAGCCGTGGCTAGCACCATACTGATTAGTCGCCAGTCAAGCTCCGCCTCTCCTATGACATGATTGGCGCAAAAGATAAAAAACGCGTTTTCTGCGCAAGGCCTCGCCACAATTGCCCAAGTGATACCTGTGCAGGGCTAAAACACTATCTGTCCATGTGATGCATTATCCAGCAAAAATTCTGGCGCTTATTTTGGCGCGAGATGCACTAAACGTCTTTTCGCCAAATAATTTGGTGCGCATTCGTAAACTCGAGTGAGTTGCGGTGTACAACGCTGACGAAACTGGTCTATACTTTCGGTCTTTACCCAGTAAAACCTTGGCTGATGAGAAGTAGAAGTCGGTACCTGGCCGCAAGCTTTCCAAAACATGTGTGTCTGCTGTGTGTTGTGCCAACGTAACAGGTAGCCATCGCCTGCCTATTATTATTATTACAGTATTATTATTATTATTACAGGGAGGTCCCGAAGATACGAGCAGTTAGGTTCCACCAGGCATACTCGTAAAGCGAAATCTCGTATAACGAAACACATAACTAATGGTAAAATATAGGTTTGGACCCCATCAATAAAAAAAAAAATAAAAAAAAAAAAGACGTGTTTTTCAAGCTAAAATAAACTCTAGCAAACACAACAAACACACAGCGTCTATATTACCCACACTGTACTACCTATTCTGTAGAAAAAGCATCCTGAAAGAGAAAATAGCATACAAAATAACATAACTGCACATTAATTAAACATAAAACATGCATAACACTCACAAGTGGTAATGTTGTGTGGGGAGACAGGAAGCTGGCACGTAGCCAGCTGAGAGTCCCTGTTTTCTCTCGAGCCTCGGAGAGAGAAAACAGGGGTGACTGCGTTTGCAGGGATGACTGGGTTAGAGTTCTTCCTCCTCCCCTTGATCACTTGAGCTCCCTTCACACATTCCATAATCGAACCACGATAGCGCCACCAATTTGATTATTGACGCTATCGTGAAATTTGTCCACGATAAACGCAGACCACGATAGCCTCAACAATGTCACGCTGCCTGTACGTATGTGTCATGACGGTCGTAAGATGGTCACGATGGAGTCATGACAGCTGTAAGACTATGGCACGAATGGAAAATCAACCGTCATTTTGTCGTCACGATAGAGTTACGATAACCAATACAGTGCCATGAACGTACCATGATAGCGTCAAGAGCCATGCCTCATGCAACATGCCTCACACGTGGGTGTGTTGCCATGGTGATGGAGAAGGAAGGGGCCAGGGCTAGAGATGAAGGTGGGAGAAACAGGGTTGTGTTGGTAATGGAGAAGGGGGAAAACGGGGGAGGGGGGTTGTAATAAAGAAGGGGTGATGGTGTTGGTGGGAACGGGGGGGGGGGGGGGGGAGAAGGCGTTGTTGGGGTGTGAGTGGTTAAAGCGGGGGTGGATCCACCACCCACCCCCTACTCCCTACCCCCTATTAGGATCCTGAATAGGTATAGATTATATGTATATAACTAATTTATCAATTAAGCTACAGGATGTGTGTCGCCTGTCTGTCTGAGGCAACAACATCTTTTGATGAGGTTATGTTGATGAAGTATCACGCCATGGCCTGCATCAAGACAACCTGGTGTCTTGATGCAACACGTAGACACCTCGCCCTGGTTCCAGACTACACACACAAGTTGTGTGTGTATCATCTCAGCGCTCTGCCCAAGGATGATGACGCTGACACAGTTGCAACAGGCCTGAGAGACATGAAGACCGGAACCTGTCAGATTCCGGCCAAAACTCGTATATGCTGCAACTGGTCGGAGGGAAGACAGAAGCCAACGGACAGTCACTGAGCTGTTCCGGCCATTCCCTTGGCCGTCGGAACACGTGACTTGTCACTCGCCCTCACAGTGTACAGATATATATATATATATTGTAATTATTGTTCTGGTACTTTATATTAACAAAGCCATATAAACAACCGCTCAACCACTTTTATTAAACTACCATTTGAAGTGTCTGGCTAGGACGGTAAAGACTCCTACCCATCAATCTACACTTCTGAGGCAATCATCCCCTACAGTGTCACCAACACTTGTAAGTATTCTTACTCGGGTTGACCCCAGTTACCTGTAATAACAATACAGATAAGGGTAACACCCCTACCCCCATCACCACGTGGTCATGGGAGTAGGGGGTGGGTGGCATCACCATGTGGTCATGGGAGTAGGGGGAAGGGAGTAGAGGGTGGGTGGAGGTGAATGAGAAAGGGGGGAGAAGGCGGAAGGGGGTGCAAAAAAGGGGGGGGGAGGTAGGATTGAAGACTGGAGAGGGTAGGGTAGGTAAGGGACAAGGGAGGGGTGCGCAGACCTCTTCCACTGCCCACAAACTCGTCTCTGCGCATCTGAATCATTGTACATCGTCCAGGATGTGAATTTTTGTAGGCCACATTGTTGTACCGAGCCACCAGAATTATCATATTTTCAGATTGATTATATTATCGTACAAGCTTAGGTAAAATCATAGTCAGTAAATGACTTTATGATTTTAGTAAATAACTTTTAATTGACTTTAGTAAATAACTTGGTAATTTTACTCACCCCAGTTTGAATGTCGTAGCATTGGATTTTCGATCTCGTATATTGAAAATAGACCCTAATTTACACATCTCGTATCATCGGATTCTCGTATACCGAATGCTCGTATAATGGGACCTCCCTGTATTAATGTTTTTGATATTGTTAGTTATACTGTTCTAGCCATTATTATTATTATTATTACTGCTATCATTTGTCTTGGTTATTCTTGGGTTCGTGGGTGCCGGAGGGGCCTAGGGGGGTAGTGATGCATTATCCGGCTTTCAAAGTTATCGGGCAAGGTCTTGGCTGCTATGTGCCGGATAAACGGCAGATTACTATATTTAATTTTGCATAATTTATAAGTTTTTCAGTAACTTTAGTAGCAGTTTATCATTTTTTAAGAGCATGATGCACATTATTAAGTTCCTTCAGAGTCACACTAATGACTTGGGCATGAACATTGAGGATCTGCCTTTCCTCTTCAGTGATAGTATATTAGGAATGCAAAAGATTGTGTATGAAATCAATCTGAGTTTGTGTTGCTGTGCCAAACAGGGTGTTTGCGATTGAGCCACCAATATTAAATGCACCCCTTTGTTTCCTTCTGTTGCTTGGATCATTTAATTATATCCTAATATATGTATTAAAAAATAATTCATATTATAATGTATTCTTTCAAATCTTTTGTTAAAGGAGAAAATGTGGTCTTGTAATAAACTAGACATGATATTGTGTCCCTCTCCTTCAGCTATGTTATATTCTCTACGGGACGTGAAATTTCTGGCCATCAATATAGGTTCATAAATATCCCTTATTCTGAGGACGAAAGGTACAATGTACGAGTTGCCCGTTACTATCAGCTTGAATTCGGGTGTGAAGCTTAATCCTAGTTGAGCCGGTGACCCATGGTGTACGTCCAGGGCATGAATGACTCCAAGGCATAGGTAGACAGTCTGTAAGGGAACATTGGTATTCTATTACATTTCTTTTTATATTCTAAAGTTTTTTTCATGACTAGTGATAAATCAGGAACACTAAATAGTAAATTTTGATCGCAAACTGTATGTTTGATGGCATGGATTAGCTTCTCCTTGAGACTCATCATCTTCTTCCTCCGACATATTATTAGTTTCAACTTGATCATCATCATTATCTACCCGTCATGTTGTATCATCATTGTAATTCATATTGTCAACCAAGAATGGAAAGGGATCTTTTTGTTGGGAGGGCCAATTTAGTTTCCCTTGTTTCACCTTTATCATGTACTGGGTAAAGTCTTCTTACATTTGGATTCATGTGAGGAGTAGCATTGTGTTCATGGATTACTCGTATTCTATCAGTATGTAGTGTCTGTATTTTCCCTGTTCTCATATTCCTTACTTTCACTACTACATCACAAATTTTTTCTGTTGTTCTAAAAGGGTCTTTGTAAGCTGGTTGCAATTTGGAGGGTTTTCCAGCAGTGGGCACTCTGTGGATATACACTCTTATCTCCTAGTTCAAGTGGTTTTATCTTAGCTCGTTTTGTTTTGATTTTTTTTCTGCTATTCCTTTAGCTTCTTCTAAATATTGCTGACATCTAACATATATTCTATTTGCTTTAGTTGTCATTTCCTGTTTAAAGTCATTAATGTCATACCAACCTTTTTCTTCCTTTAGTATTTCAAATGGAAAGGGAGGGTCTCTGAGATACATCAAATAAAATGGGCTATCCTTGATACTTCTATGGAAGGCGCAACTATATGCACAAGTGGCTATGGGGAGCATAGTGTCCCAGATACTAATATTATCTTCCACGAGTGCGTAATATATTTATCACTGTGGAATTAGATCTTTCAATGACTCTGTTCGCTTGAGGCTGGTATGGAGTGTTTTTTATATCTTTAATCTGCAATAAGTCTGTTAGGTTAAGGCATAGGTATGGGTGTGGCACATTGTAGTATCGGCCTCACCCAGTTGCATTATTGCTGGGTCAGCGGTTGTTGAGAAGCCGGTAGGTTTATTGAGAGATCACTTAGTTTATTTCCATCTCTTATAAATAGATGGTAACATAATAGATATTTATGTAGAGTAGTTATATTATCAGTTTATTCTATGGTAGAAACATTACTTGCTCATTACTATACATATTTAGTCAGGTGGCAGAGGTAATTAGAGGTATATTAAGTAGCTAGCACCTGCAGGTCGAGGCAGAGCAGTGGGATACCGAGGCAGAGCAGCAGGACACCCACGACCGGCAGTTGCATGGAGGGTGTCGTGTCAGGGTAGACGTGTTAATTTGTCATGTGGCTGTACTTGGGACTCCAAGCCATAAATGATCATGACGTGTATATACATTTTGTACAATTGTGTAATATAAAACCTAACGTACCATGGCGTATCTCTCTTTATCCTCATGAAACCACATACATATATAACTTACCAGCGTACACAGTGAATGAAACGTGTGTTCAAGGTCCTTAACTCATACCCCCGGCAACTCAGGGTGAGTATGTGTTTACCTAGTTGTATTTACCTAGTTGTGTTTTACAGGGCCTGAGCTACACTCGTGTGGTCCCGTCTCCGTATCTACATTTATCCAGTCATTCTTTCAATTGGTGAACATTATGTGCCGACATCACCTCCACATTTAGTCCATTCCAAACTTCTACATTTATATGAGGGAAGCTGTACTTCTTTATGTTGTTCAGGCATCTCCCTTTTCCTAGTTGTTTTGTATGTCCTCTTGTGTATCAACCTTCTCTTTGTTTCTGAGTCAGTAGTCTCTCATTGTCTGTTTCTTCCATCTTTGTTATCAGCTTAAAAATTGTTATTAAGTCTCCTCTTTCTCTTCTCTGCTTGAGTGTTGGTAACTTTATTTCCTTCAACCTTTCCTCATAAGAAAGTTTTTCTAGCTCTGGTACCATCTTTGTTGCCATTCTCTGTATCCTCTCCAACTTTTTCACATGCTTCTTTTTATATGGGGACCACACAATGGCAGCATATTCCATTTTTGGTCGGATCATTGTAGTAATTATCTTTCTCATCATATTTGTGTCCATGTAATGAAATGCCACTCTAATATTCTTTAACATCCTGTATGTATCTCCAAATATTCAATTTACATGTTTTTCTGGTTGTAGGTTAGTCTGTATTATCACTCCCAGGTCCTTTTCCTCATAAACCTTTGCAATTATTTAATTTCCTATTTTATATGGCCATTTATATCTCTTCACTTTTTCCAATTTCCATCACATGACACTTATTTACATTAAATTCCATTTCCCATCTTCTGCTCCATTCGTAGATCTTGTTCAGGTCATTTTGTAGTGTTTCACAATCTTTATAGCTTATTATTTCTCTTAATAGTTTTGTAACATCCGCAAATAGACTAATATAACTATTTATTTCCTCCGTCATGTCATTGACGTAAATCGTGAACATTATTGGTGCCAACACTGGTCCTTGTGGTACCCCACTAAATATGTTTCTCCATTCAGACTTTTCATCCTTCACTACTGTTCTCATTTCTCTTCCTCTGAGATAACTTTCCATCCAGGTTTTGATCACCCCTGTGATTCCTCCTATATTTTCCAATTTCCCAAGTAGTTTCTCATGTGGAACTTTATCAAATGCCTTTTTAAGATCTAGATATACACAGACTGCCCATCCATCTCTTTCTTGTGTTATATCAATTAGTCTTTAGTAAAAGCTTATTAAGTTGGCCACACATGATCACTTTTTCCTAAACCCTACTGCCAGTCTGGTATTATAACTTACTTTTCTAAGTATTCCGTCCATTGCTTCTTTATTATTTTCTCACATCTTGCATTTATCTTGCTATTTAATGACACTGGTCTATAATCTAGTGGTTCATCCTTCTTCCCATTTTCATATATTGGCACTATATCCACTCTCTTCCACTCCTTTGGCACTTTTCCTGTTGTTAATGAGCACTTTATTATATCATATACTGGTTCAACCAACTGTTTTCTGCACTCTTTTAAAACATAACCTGACACTCCCATCTGGTCCTATTGCTTTCCTCTCCTCCAATCCGGGCGTTTTGGTTAAGGAAAAAAGTACTACATACCGCCAGAATTTTAATTTCCTAATTTCTTTTGTGGACCTCGGAGATTGTTCATATACGAGTGGTTGTTCTTAAAATTCTTATGTACATATTCTTATAATTCATTTAAAGTTGGTTTCGTGCCTTATAATGAGGTAATTACATATTTTGTGAAGTTTTGTTGATGTGGCCATATACGTCAAGGGATGAATATTTATCGGTTTTTACACATGTGTATAAATATTTCTTGATCTATAGTTTTATTTAAATACTCCCAGTGGTCACCAGCAAAGGTATGAAAAGAAAAAGAAGCCCAGAGTCTAAGCCCAGAGTATCCCCAGACCAAGACCCAGACCGTATTATGTATCTTTCAACAGCAAATAAATCTGCTAATTTGACTTTACAGCTATATCTATGACTTTACGATGGTGTGAGTTCATATAAGGAATAATATTAATAGAGTTCCTTAGTCGTGCTGATCGTTATTCACCCTATATATAACAGATTCTTGCAATGGTTATAATCAGTGGCGGCTCGTGGCATAGGGCTGCGGAGCTGCAGCACCCCCAGACACTCACTGCCAGGTGTATGATGTCTTTAGAGACACAGCAGAATTGATACACTACTAACAAATATATCATAATAAAGTCATTATATGTTATTTTCAATACATTACTAAGTGAATTTTCATTAAAACCAGACCTAAATGTAAGTTACTTTCATATTTGCTGGTGGTATAACACGTATATATACGTTGTGTGAAGAGGTTGTGTGAATAACATAAGGTATAACACGTAAGGGAATTATGTACCGTAGATAACAGTTAAGTCGCCAGGACAACTTTTTTTCTTCTGTTTACAGCCGTGTGGTGGCGTTAATAGTGACATTGCTACAGCCATGATTTCAGGACAGTTAGAAGGGGCTATCTGGAGAGTCTGTGTCATTTTGTGTCTTCATCTGTGTCATTGTAGGGCTATAAATGAACAAATGACAAAAATACCTACAAAGTGGCTACCAACAGTAGAGTCGCCATCTAGTGTTTATTTACTGAGTGTCGTACCGCTGTCGTCGTCTCGCCCGAAAAAAAAACGCGTAGCGAAATTGTAAACCGTCTATACTCGCAGCTACAAGGCATAAAACAACGCTGAAACAGGGTAGATTATACAGTCATGATATAAAAACTACTGTGTAACATCTTCAGTGGCACATAAAAATCAGTAGTGATGCTATAATTCGTAATATATGGCGGCTGGCGACATTAGTGCAGGTGGCGACTTTACTGTTATCTACGGTAAAGGTTAGGTTAGGTTAGGTATAGGTTCGGTTTGGTTCAATTATTTGTAATATATTTTTGCCAAAACACAAAAGCAAAAAAAGCCATGATTTGCGACATAAACGGTTGGCAGATTAATTCAAAACTTCAAAACTTATCAGAAAAAAATGGTTTAGTTGACGCAAATTTTTCTTACGAGACGCCCATTTTGACCTATTTTTGACCCCTAGACGCCAAATAACACTCCATCAATGAGGCCTAACTATTAATAACGTAAATTTACCCTCTAGATAACAGTTATAAGAAAAATTAATGCATGAAATAGAGCCTGTTTATAATATAGCTCGCAGATTATTACTTACGCAAACTTTTCTTAAAGACGCCCATTTTGACCCATTTTTGACCCCTAGATACCAAAAAACCCTAGCAAATTCACTTAATAACTTATATAATAACACATAAATACGCCTTAGATATACAGTTAGAAGCAAAATTAATGGAGAAAATAGAGTATGTTTTTAGTTATACGCATATTTTCAACGCATTCATCCCTAAAAGTCGTCTGTTTTGACCTATAGATACAAAATAACACTCAATAAACTATGCATAACTATTATAAACGTAAATTTACCCCATAGATAACTGTTATAATAAGTAAACTTAATGCATGAAATAGTTGGGTGTTCATCTGGAAATTGACCGAAAAAACAACAGCAATGACCCGTGATATATATAATAATTATCCGTCACTGTTGTCATGTCATGGCGGCGGGCGGCGACAGCAGGTTACTACCCAGCGTCTATATATACACTTCACCGCTAAATGGCTATCATTTCCCTCACACACTACCTACACCCACCTTACTCACCCTGTACATGCTAGATATATCATGCTACCTCCACCTCGAAGCAACACAGCGACACTTAACGGTAACACTAAAATATCGGCCTCATAGAACAGCCGTAGGCCCGTAATAAATATGGCGGTGAGCGAGATGACTTGGTTGTTGATAAGTAGAGAAGTTCACCGCTAAATGGCTATAATTCCCTAAATACATCACCTGGAACCACCTCATTCACCCTGTACATGCTAGATATATCATGCTACCTCCACCTCGAAGCAACACAACGACACTTAACGGTAACACTAAAATATCAGCGTTTCAATATCAATCTCACCTCGCGTACCGTTGCGACACAGATCACGTATATACGCGACAGGGCAGATCATCGCGATGTAATAGTGCGTTCTGTCCTCTCGGCATCTACAAAGACACGGACATTTTCTCTTTAGAGTCACAAACACTAAATTTTGTCACTCGCTAAATTCTCAATAAATGTCACTTTTTTTCTTTTCACGCGCCAAGTTTTTGATAAATTTAACCCTTCAGTTTTTTTCCCTGATTTATATTGTCAGCGTATTATTATTATTATTATTATTATTGCTTCATGTTATTCTATCGTTCTAAATTGTATGTATTTCTCTCGTATTAATGTTACGTTACGAAGGACTGGCCAAGGCTAGGCTAGGATAACGCCAAGTAACTAGCATCCTCAATACTAGCTATTACTATCCATTACTAGTGACTGTAGTCGTCGTCGTATTACGTTACTAAGAGCCGGGAGTCACGTAACGAGGGACTGGCCAAGGCGGTAGCAGTGACAGGGGGGGCGGAGCAGCGCGGCGACGTACGTACCTTCCCTTACCACCGAGGCCTGGAGCCACACTGAGAGACTGCAGGACTGATAGGCGAGAGCAACGTCAGCTGATAACTATTATTACCCCTCCTTCGCCCCCCCTCTCCTCTTTCTATATATCATGACGTAGTTATACAATCATTAAAATAGCTCTAATAATGAAGGAGAGGAAGCAGGCGAAGTGGATCCAGGGAGGCTAGAGAGAGAGAGAGAGAGGCTGATAACTGTTGCCCCGCCCCACTACTTCCCCCGCCCCGCTAGTTAACCTAGTTAACCTTGCTGTTTTCCTCTTCACACAACTGTTGAGCGTCAATTAGCTTATTCTTGCGTTTGATGCAAAGCGTTCCTGGTAATTGGTTGGCGACATATGCTGCCTGGACATAGTTGTCTGTGTCCTCAGTGACTACAACAACGGGCTTTGCATATCCATCAGATCTGAGAACACTGTATATTGTGAAGATGGCGGTATCTGCCTCAGCATGGGAACATATGAAGTTTGGCTCCTGCTTGTTTTTTGTTAGGTTCATAGCATTCTGCCCCACAGTGGTGTAGATGATATCAATTTCTGTTGTGTTGGAAATCTTCTTGAATTCATTCTCAATAAATGTTTGTAGCCGTGTCTTATTCTCAGGTTTTGACAACAGAATGTTGAAGTCTTTGTTTGAAGGGAATTGCTTTTCACCTTTCATAAACATACCTACTGGTTTGTATTCTGCCTGAACAGCCTTTCACTGTCTTTGATGTGATATTCCTGATTGTAGGAGTCGTTGACGCAAATGATGCGTTCAGCATTCCTGTGTCTGTTCATCACAAGATGTTTTAGTTTCTGGCCATAATCTCCCCATGTGTATTTTGAGCCAACCAGCTTCTCTCTGTCTTCAGTTGGTGTTGTTGGTCGCCAGATGAGACTCATATCAACAATATCTGTAAATCTATCAGGTTCTGGGACATCAACCATATTCATGGCCTGCTGTAGCTTACTTTTATGTGTCTTATGCATTGTTTCATTCACATTAAATATTGGGAGACACTCATCTGTCACAAGATGTTGCAGAACTTCTTCAAGTTAAAAGACTCCTGTTGTCTCCACTAGCCCAATAACTGAAGCCAGTGCTGTACGTTCCATTTCCTGGGCCTTTCCTCTCAAGCTCGCACCTTCCACTTGTTTCAGCTCTTGATTGGCAAAGTTCAAGCGTTTATTCTGGGTGATTCTGTCGTTCAAGGACGCAGTTTTCGCAATAAACACGTTCGTGTTTTCAGCTTTTTCTCGCCATCTGTTTTTGCTGTTTCTAAGTCAGAGACAAATTCATCAGATGCAGGTAGTCCTGACTGCATGGATCGGAGCTTTGTGTATGTAAGGTCAAATAGGTCACATTTGAATTCTGTAAGACAGGCACTTATATGCTGATGATATGGTACTGCTCGCACCCACTGCAGATGCATTGCAGGACCTTATCAATGTGTGTCAGGTGTATGCTGCCAAGCATGACATTGTCTACAACACCACTAAGACAGAGTGCATGGTAGTATCACCAGCACACGCTCAGGTGAATTACCTGAAAACAGCATGGCTCGGTGGGTCTGCCCTCACTTTTGTGGATAGATTCGCATACTTAGGCCATGTTATATCCCACGACATGACTGATGATGATAATATCATCAAGCAAACCACCAAGCTTCTTGTCGTGGGAAATATTCTACAGAGGAAATTCTCCTACTGTAGCAGAGAGGTGAAGATGGAGTTATTCAGGAGTCACTGCTACTCTATATACTGCAACTCGCTGTGGTCGCGGTACAAGGTGGCCACTATGAACCGCCTTAAGGTCTGTCACAATGACATCCTTAAGAGGCTTCTGGGGCTGCGGGGTGAACAATCTGGATGTGATCCGTCGACACTCCGTGTTCAGCTTAAGGAGTAGGGTGGAGCTCTCTATGAACTCCATCATCACCTCTGTCAGGCAGAGCTCGGCCTATGTATGTGGACCTATACAACAGCGGTGGCTGGGTGTCTGCTGTTTGTGCAGAATGTGGGGTAGCACAGGTGTCCATGTATGCTTTTCTATGCACTTTGATACCATGTCCCCTAATGTGCCTGTACTTTGTTCTTGGTCTAGTACTTAAGTTTACTCCTTGGCTTGTTCTTGTTGCTTTGTTTTTTGTCTATATGCCTCCAGGCGAGAATAAAATTATTATTATTATTATTATTATATCCTGCACAGCCTTTTCATCCTACTTGATTTTGGCAGTGGAGCAATCAGCATGCTTCACTTTCCTACTGTTCTTGCGACTTGTGTGACTATGTTCAGCCATTCTGACTCGATTGATGATTGATGTTGTTCACATTCCGGCTATTTGTTAGTAGCTGCTTTTCATTATTTAGAATTGCCAACCAGCCAGACTTCAGCTTGGAGCCCTTGTTCATAGTGGATTCTATCCATATGTCCAGTGCAACACACTAGTATGGGTTTCCTGTCATAGACTTGTCATATCATCATCATATATTCATCATAGACTGTCATTCTTGAGTGATAGTGACATGGAGTGATACTAGACTTAAACGTAGCCGTGGGTTAGCGGCATCATAGAGTTATGGTATAATTAGTCATGGAATCAAGAATTATAGAAATGTAGAACAAATCTTTTTCTACTACAGAGAAATTTCATACTCTTATTTGGGTACTTCATGCGAGGAAATAATATTTCCATGAAATTTGTATTATCAATTTCCGCCATTTTTAATGTTAAGGTCAAAATGTCCCCGAATGATGAAAATAATGGTTGCAATGGATTTGTCATGCCGAAATTAGCAGAAAATGACATGTTGCATGCCCATACAGCCACATGTATTGAAGAAATATAAGTTATGATAATTCCAAGGGGCCGTCGGCGGCCATTTTGAAAAGCGCCCCCTAGTGGAAAGTTCCCATCACTTTCCAGAGGTGCATAGGAGCTAAATTTCTTCAATATTGACCCAATTAACTAAATCCACTGAGAAACAAAGGTAGGAACACAATGGTCACGGGAGGTCACGGGAGCCAAGAAAATGACTACTATGTGTAAAACCGATATATATTCATCCCTTGACGTATATGGCCACATCAACAAAACTTCACAAAATATGTTGTTACAGTACCTCATTATAAGGCACGAAACCAACTTTAAATGAATTATAAGAATGTGTACATAAGAATTTTATGAACAACCACTCGTATATGAACAATCTCCGAGGTCCACAAAAGAAATTAGGAAATTAAAATTCTGGCGGTATGTAGTATCTATATCCTTAACCAAAACGCCCGGATTCCTTCTACAATTCACAAAGTTCCTCTTTCTCTATTTGTATTTTCTAATCCTTTCTGACTTTTTTCATTCATTGCAGTTCATTGAATTTTGATTCTTTTGTGAATACTTGCTGAAAGTTTTTATTTAGAATTTCACTCAATATTTTTGGATCTTCATATATCAAATTACCTGTGGAAATTATCCACCAAACACCCTCTCATAATTGGTAGAGTGGTGGTTTGTCCCCCCCCCCCCTAGTGAGGGAGTTATTGTCCGCTCGTCATAGGGGCGTATAGGGATGTGTATATATAATTTAAATGGTAATGGGTATTATTTAAGGTAATTTAAGTAAATGATAAATACTGGGATAGAATAATTGAACATTCCCAGTAATATTAAGCATTTGCAACTTAAATAATTAGCACCTTAGTTGTAGCGGCTTCATTGGCTGCCGCCCATTAGATTCTAGGCCACAGGGAATAATATACGTGGCTAAGGATTGGTAGCCGGGCTCGCCGCTGCTCACCAGGGCAGTACTATTCCAGACCCTATCGAGTTAACATCTCTTCTCTGATTAATGAAGAGATTTTGTACATAGGTTAATCTTGTACATATAAGTGATAAAACAATAGGACGGTGTTAAGAATCAACACAGATAACAATCCGCCGCGTCAAGATAACTGCGTCTATTAAGCCTGAATAGCTTCCTTGACGCCAACCACAATAACGCCTCCACCTTCGTCCTTCACGGGCGGCCTGATCACGCGCTGACCACTTCGGATCACAGGACAGGCAGTATTAATCAAGCCTACGTAATTCAACCCTACTATCCACCGATAAGTATCCTAGTTAGTTGACAAGCTGGGGTATTGTGTCGGGATGAGATAGAATATGGGTTTTGATTAGGTAAGACCTCATATTAAATATATGTATGTGACATAAATTCCCACATTACCTTCCACATTACCTTCTTTCAGTCTCTCCACTTTGTCCTTATGCTTGATTCTTCCATGGATAAATCTGTAGAACAGTTTGGGTTCTTCCTGACACTTTTCAACTCTATCCTTCTTATAACTCTTCTCTTCCTCTCTCCTTATGCACATATATTCATTTTTTGCTAATACGTATATTAGGGTGGCACTTAGCCATATAGTGAATTTTATTTTATCCGATTTTTAGGTGTGCGGGGGGTTTTCTGGTTTCATTCCCGTACAAAATAATGTGTGCAAAAGGATTTAAAAAAATATTAATATTTAGAGGTCACGAATTGAGGTCAAAGTTGACATTTTTCGGGAAAAAATCAACTTTTTCAAATTTACTTTAAACATATTTTGAACAACATTTTCCATCATTAAATTGCATTTCCGACGTATTTAGGCTTTTTTTTGTCTAACAATTGTTTATTACACCACTTCCTGTCGATCGGAGCCAGGCCAGGTCAGGCCAAAACAGGCAAAAACTCGTTAGCCCGCGTTCCGGGGCCGTATTTTGCCCGTTGGTTGGCTCAGTCTTAGTGCACGTTTCGACCGGAAAGGAGTGTCGGTTGGCACCGTGGGCTCTTAGAAACTGTTTACCAACGCCTCTATAACAGTTTGGTTCTTTTTTTATTCGCTCTGTTACATTTTTGTTGCCCAGAAATTGCTGTTCCTCAGGGAATTTCCAATCATCCTCATCCATTTGACATGTTTCTTCTTTTGACGCATTACATAAATTTTTTATATAATTGACTAATAATAGCCTTCCCCTCTCCTGTTTCCCCAGAGTTGCGATGGCGACGACTAGGTCAAACACGACTGTGTACCTTGTACATAGTACACTGAACGAACTTACGGGAAGCCGACTCCCAACACGAGGACAAGCTCTCCGTCTGTTCCTGCACCTTCATTTGGAACTGAAGCACGAGAAGAAGCCCGCGGCGGCCAAGGTGATCGATGAGGTACTCGCATTCTGGGCCCGGGCACGCATTCCAGTCCAGGCAGCCCACCGGGCGCGCGACAAACTCATCCGACTCTACGATGAGTGGGTCTCCTTGAAGAAGAGCAAGTCGAAGCGCGGGCCGACCCAGGTGGCGAGGGAAGAGGCATTCGTCGCATCCCTGCGTCGCCTCTTCGACATCGCGCACCAAGATGCGCTTACACTCCTCACAGAGGAAGAGGACCGGTCCTTCCTGCTGGCCTAAAGGGAGGACGAGCCCCGCGGTTCTCTCGGTTCTCGAGACATGTCCCTTGCTGTTAAAGAGAAGAAGGTCAAGGAGAAGTTGGAGTCAACGAATCGCCGGCGGGCGGAAGCGGAGGCGAAAGTGTGCCTTGAGCTTGACTGGTCCGTTGTGCTTTCGGGCAGTTCTTCCGCGGGCAGTTCTTCCGACTCCAGTGCCAGTGCCGGCAACAGTCCTACCCGGCCGTTGCGGCGCGCACACGAAGGGAACGTCTTCAACGATGGCGACGACGAGAGGCCCTCAACGTCGGCACATACTCCGAAGCGCATGCGGGCGAGCGTGCGAAAGTCCGTCCTCAACAGTGAACTGGCCGCCGCGCTCGACCGGACCAAGGTGTCCAACCGCAATGCGGTTCACGTGTTGTCAGCTGCAGCACGGAACTTAGGACACGACCCCGCCGAGCTGGTGCTGAACCGCGAATCCTTCAGGCGCGCTCGGATGAAGTTCCGAGAGGAGGCTGCCAAGGAGATCAAGGCCGCGTTCAACCCCGACGCCGTTCTCATCGTTCACTGGGACGGAAAGATCGTCCCGGAGAGCGATGGCGGGGGAGGGAGCGTCGACCGGCTCCCGGTTCTGGTGTCGGGGGGCGGAGTGGTCAAGCTCCTCACCGTCCCCAAGCTCCCGTCCGGCCGAGCACAGGACTGCGCTCAGGCCGTGCTCACAGCGCTGGAGGACTGGGAGCTGGAGGAGCGGGTCCGCGGTCTCAGCTTCGACACCACGGCGGTGAACAGCGGGCTGGTGAACGGGGCTTGTACCCTCATCGAGCAGAAGCTGGATCGGCCCGTCCTCCACCTGGCCTGCCGGCACCACGTGTACGAGCTGGTCCTGGAGAAGGCCTTCTCCACCTGCCTTGGAGTCTCGAGCGGCCCCGACATCCAGCTGTTCAAGAGGTTCCAAGGCGGGTGGGAGTTCATCGACAGGACCACGCCGGAGCCGTTCACCGCCGATGACGTTCCGGAGCGGGACGAGCTGCTGGTCAACTTCCGCCGCTTCCTCGACCACGCCCAGCCCCGGGCCGACTACCGGGAACTTCTGGAGCTCTGCGTAATTGCTCTCGGCGGAGTTCCGAAGCGCGGCATCCGCTTCTCCCGCCCCGGACCGCTCCACCGGGCCAGGTGGATGGCAAAGGGCATCTACGCTGTGAAGGTCTTCCTCTTCAGGGAGCAGTTCCGGCTGACGGCAGCCGAGGCCCAGGGCATCAGGCGCTGTGCGCTGTTCGTCGTCCGCACGTACGCCGCCGCCTGGTTCCGGACTCCACTCGCCGCTGCTGCGCCGGCGCTGGACCTGGCCTTCGTGAACGCGCTCCGCGCCTACCCCGACAAGGAGCTGTCGAAAGCGATAGTCCCGGTCTTCGGCCGCCACCTGTGGTACTTGAGCGAGCGGCTGGTGGCTCTGGCACTTTTCGACCCCGACCTTCCCCTCGGGGTCAAGCGAGACATGGTCCAGGCCATAGACTTGCAGGAGGAGGAGGAGGAGGACGAGGACCCGCCCCGCAAGTCCGCAGTGGACATCAAGAGCGCCGCTCTCGCGACCAAGACGGTGGCGAGCCTCGTCACGCCGTCGTCCAAGCAGCTCTTCAAGATCCTCGACCTGGAGGCGGGGTTCCTCAACAAGGATCCAGCCGACTGGGAGGAGGACAGCTGCTACCAAGCCGCCGCTCGTGTAGTCCGGGAGCTGCGGGTGGTGAATGACTTCGCCGAGCGCGGTGTGGCGCTGATGCAGGCCTACAACCAGGCCCTCACGAAGGACGAGGAACAGCGCCAGTTCCTCCTGCAGGTCGTTGAGGACCACAGGAAGCGGTACCCCGACGCCCGCAAGTCGACTGCGACTGCTAACCAGGCCACATAGTGAGAGATGGGTGCCCACTGCCCATGATCCCCCCCCCCCCCCCCCGATGAGGGGCTAATACTCTGCAAGAGAGGGGGACCTGGAGTAGACCAGCATTCCGGTGTGACCAAAACTGAGTGAAATACCAATAAACAATATGAAAATGACTAAGAAATGCCTTTTAATCATCCAATTATAGTGTAACAACAACGTCAGAAACGAATTTGATAATCTTGAAATTTGTCCCCAAAATCTCAACTTTTACCTCAATTCGCGACCTTTAAATATTAATATTTTTCAAAACAAATTTGCATACGTTATTTTTTACGGGAATGGAACCAGAAAACCACCCGCACGCATTAAAAATAAAAAATCTATTTTTAAGTGCCACCCTAACGTATATAGTTTTCCTTATTTTTTTGTGTCCGATTTTCTTTACTTTTTTTCATGCCTCATCCCTTATTCTCTTTGCCCTCTCACATCTTCCATTAAACCATTCTTTCTTTCCCTTTTCTCTTGGTGTATATAGTGGTATGTGTTTTTCAACTCCTTTCTCATATATGCTCAGAAAAATGTTTATTTCACTTGCACATCGGTCACTCCTTTCATTTCTTCACAGTCAATTTCTTCATAGTATTTTTTCAGTTCTTCCAAAGTCTCTTCTGCTCCTTTTGTACAATTCATCTTCCTCCTTTATTTCCTCTTTCGTCTCCATTTCAAGATTATAGGGTAGCTTTTTCCAATGAGGCACCACCCATAATGGATCTCATTTGCTAGGTCTATACCTTTTGCTAACACTTAACACTAGGTCAAGTCTTGCTGGTTCGTCATCTCACATTAACTAATTTAGCTCTTTTCCTTCCAATATTTATTATTAACAAAAAAATAGATAATGAAATGATAAAAGCCATCAGCTGATCAGTCCTATTACTTACGAACAAACAATACAGTTTTGCTTATTCAGAGTGTAAGCTGTAGAGAAAAAAATTGACGTGATAGAAGACAACTGACTGTAGTTTTCAAATCAGCAAGCCAATTTTAGTCTACGTAAATCAAGTGAAAAATCGAACTCAACAGAAATTATGTTCAAAATTGTTCCCCAGTGTTCCCCAGAGAATTTAAGGCAGGCTGTACGATCCTTTTCTGCATTATCTTGCTGGTTCGTCATCTCCCCTATATCTTGTGTTTTCTGTCACCCATTAAGTCATGGCATTTTATACGTGAGTACAATTACTCGTGAAAAGGAATAACCAGAACATTTTGGTGGCGCCGTTGGCATGAATACTTTTATCAGTGCTATAACATTTACTGTGAAATAATCATCACTGTGTGCTGGAGTAGTTGTGAGAGAAACTTTTTAAAACAAAAACGAAACTTTTTGAAACAAGTGAACGAGGGCGAGTGAACGATCCATTCTGGGAGGAGGCAAGTGATGCGAGGTTCAAGGTTACGATACTGCTGGCGTGCCGAGCTGACACCGCAGCTGACGCAGCGTCTAGAGCTTTCACTACCACACTCACTCATTTTTACTCACCGTGAGGCATCTCAACAATTGCAATTAATCTCCGTATCCACACCTGTTTCCGAAGAGTGAAGCCATGGAGCAATGAATGGACGTTACCGAGTGTTTAATTGAGAATAACTACTCCTGTGACCGGTACAAACGGGGGAGATGGTTACTCATTCACTCACCCATCATCTCAACGAACGAAGGACTTGTCAATAGGATTTCCCAACGTGTTGTCATGTGAAAGGGGGACTCTCCATATACTCGCGAGGACAACGAGGGACGTGACGTGACGTACCTGCAACTTGGTTCTACAATCAACAATTATTGGGGAACACAATTTTCGTTGAATTAGATCTGACACTTGTTTTTGACTAACTTTCGGCCTCTGAATCCAAAGATGACCCCAGTTTTTCGCTATCACATCAACTTTTGAACTACTTGATACCCTCGCTTTGTCTCAAAAACCTTAAAAATACTGCATCTAACAAATTTGTGCTTATTATACAGAATGTTTTAAAAATTTACATACAATGGAAAATAAAACAAATTGCTTGACTAATGTTTATACAAAGTTATTTTGTTCATACAAAGGATATTTTTACTGTAAGTCAAATTGTGTACAAGTAGTTAAGGTAAAAATTTACGCTTACTATAGCTTTTCTTGGTGTATTCAATCTGTGGACAATCTCGCTAGATGCTCCAACAATAGTCAGCCATCATGTTTACATCCCATCTACCCTGATACCGTTCCTCCATGACCTTCAAATCTTGGTGGAATCGTTCACCTGGCTCATCACAGACATCACCAAGGCTTTTCGGGAAGTTAGCAAGATGGCCATGCAGAAAATGCACCTTGATGCTCATGTTGCAACCGAGCGTTTTGTAGCTCTCCAATAGTTTCTGGACAATTTTGGTGTAATTCTTTGCTCGTGTATTTCCAAGAAAGTTATTGACAAGGTCTTTGAATGATAACCAAACATTCTTTTCTAGTTCTGACATTGTCCCGAAGAAATGTTCATCTTTGATGAGCTGCCGAATCTGTAGACCATCAAACACGCTGGCTTAGATTTTTTCAATTGACAGGCCAGGAAATGCCAAAATAAGGTACTTGAAACAGTTGCCTTCAGTTGGCAATGCTTTAACAAATTGCTTCATGAGACCTAGTTTAATGTGCAGAGGTGGGAATATAATTTTCTTTCTGTCAACAAGTGGCTCATGTAGAATGTTGGGATCACCAGGTTTGAGGTCAAATCTTGGAGGCCAATTCTTTTCCACCTAATGTTTCTCTCAATCTCTGCTGTCCCACATGCACAGAAAGCGGGGATACTTGGTGTATCCGCGTTGCTGACCAAGAAGGAAGCATACCATTTTAAGGTCAACACAGATGATCCAATTGTGTTTGTGATATTGCAAAAAGTCAATGACTCTCTTTGTCTCCATATTCTTAACGAAGACAAACTGAATTCCCAATTGGGACTGCACTATATAAATTGCCATTGTGGAGGACACACTTTAAGCTCGGCTTTGAGCTATCGATGAACAGTTGCCATTCAGTTGAGGTGTAGATTGGAATTCGCAATTCCTCCAGTAAACCCTGTATGTTATAGCAATACACAAAGTTAGTCACTTCGAAAATACTGCAGAAATGCACTTTTTCTGGCTCAAAAGTAGGATACCTTCGCTCCTTTTTCAAGCAGGTTTTTCTCATTCAGTTTTGATACAAGGAGTTCTGAAGCCTTTTTTGATAGTCCCAAATCATTCATCTCATGCTGATCGAATCCCTTACGAACTGAGTCATCTTCTATTTCAAAATCTGCATCATGCATTCGTCACTTCATGGCATTTATGGCATCATGTCACTGAGTTCATCATAATACAGATCTTCAAGAGAGGGTAGTTGAACGAAAACTGGCACTGGAATTTCAGCTGAATGAGGCACTGGACGTATAGCTGATGGTAGACTCGGATACTCAATTTTACATTTGTTTTTCTTGTTATATCCTGAAGTTTTCACTAAACAAAAGTAACAGTCTGTGCAATGATCTTTTGGCTCTCGCCAAACCATAGGTATACCAAATGCCAACTTATCACGTCGTGTTCCCTTGGTCCACATCCGTATACTCTCGACACACTGCTTGCATGCCTTGTGAGGAGCCCGAGACTTGTCTTGATCACCAAGTTTTACTTTGAAATATGCAAAATAAGCTTGCTTGACAAATGCGCTGATGTTTGCCCTTTGACTGGGAATGGTGAAACTGCCACAGATATAGCAAAACGACTCAGGGCTGTTTAGGCACTTACGACGAGAAATAGCAGAGGCAGACATGATCTGAAAGAAAGGAAGTAAGTATGTGAATAAAAAATAAGTTGAACAGTCACAAGCTTAGAAAAACAAAATAAAAAGCTTCCATAAGGTCTGCTAACCCCTTGTACACAGACTTTTATGTATTGTTTGCAAAATACGATAGTATTCACCTATATAGAGAGGCATACAACCTCTCACCGCACTGTCTCGCGTGTAACTGAATAGACAAGTTACAAGCTGTCGCCGTTTGTCTCTTCTACGAGTCGCGGTCAAAGTGTTAATAAAATTAAGAAATAAAATAACTAATTTAGCTCTTTTCCTTCCAATATTTATTATTAATAAAAAAATAGATAATGAAATGATAAAAGCCATCAGCTGATCAGTCCTATTACTTACGAACAAACAATACAGTTTTGCTTATTCAGAGTGTAAGCTGTAGAGAAAAAAATTGACGTGATAGAAGACAACTGACTGTAGTTTTCAAATCAGCAAGCCAATTTTAGTCTACGTAAATCAAGTGAAAAATCGAACTCAACAGAAATTATGTTCAAAATTGTTCCCCAGTGTTCCCCAGAGAATTTAAGGCAGGCTGTACGATCCTTTTCTGCATTATCTTGCCTCCAACAGATTCGTATTCATGCACATTCACGCCTTCCTCAGCCACAACACCAGTGACAATATTTTTCAATGAAGAGTCTGGTGAAAAAGGTGAATATATGGAAAGTTTTGAACTTATCTCCTTCAGATCAGCAGGAAGAAGAAGGAAAATCCCTTTTCATCCTTGCCTCTATCAAATCCTTGTGCTGTTCAGATGTCATGTATGACAGGTTTGTGAACTCTTGCATTGGGATGTTGTACTCTGCTGTAATTGGGCTTGACATTTTATTTTTATTTTATTTTTATTTTTTACATTTGAGCCTATAGCGCCTGTAGGCAGTGGTGACCCAGGGTTCGGATGGTAGGCTCTGGAGGTTCACTCGAGGGCTGTGATGGTTGGTCCTGGCCCGTGGTGGCGCAGGCAGGATTTTTATAGTGACGCCTATGATTAGAGGCTCATGCAGCCCCCCTGTGTCCTCCGATGCACTCGCAATCGAAGGTAGAGTTAATGGACAGGGCATGTGGGTTTTCTTAGGCCACTCAACGGTGCAGAAAGGTTTTGGTTTTCGTCGGGGATCGAACTCGGGGTCACCGAGAACGCCAGTCGGAGACGCTAACCACTCTGCTACCGCCTCCCCCAAATGGACCCTCTGGACATGGTCCAGAGGGCCCTCTGATTTTCAGACATTCCACTTCCATGTGTCATACCGCCACTGGTCTTCAATGACCTCATTAGTGTCATCTCGATGACTAGATCCCCTCTGAGTCCTGCCCAAAACTTGCTGCTGCGACGGACGACATGAAAACCTTGTTCGAATTTCTTGAATACTTCTGGGTGATTGATGTGAAGATTACCCATGTCTTGGACATATAAATAAGCTGACTTCAAGTAATTGTAATGCCCAGCTGCAGCAAATATCGGCAATCAGTCAGAAATAGTTCGAAGGTGCATCACCCAGTCACCCACGAACCTGTTCAATCAGCATTTATGAGTGACCTAGCAGCCTTTGCCATGCCTTGGTAATTCAGCCATAGCTGACTTGTCATGGACCGAGCACTCAGTTCCATCTTCTTTGCCCGCAGTTCTTCGTATATTTTACCAAGTGTCTCTGATGCTAACAGTGTCTAATGTCATTTCATCAGTCACAAGTGCTGTATATGTTGCTTCAGACTCTTCAACCATTGCTGGGAATCCAGGATCATCATCTGCCATCTCTGACACTACCATGCGGTTAAGACATTTGTCCACTAGAAGATGTTTTATTTTTTTCTTGTTTATTTGTTTTTGCTCCCGGTGCCACATACTTCACCCATGACAATTTAACCCCTTTTGGTGAATTCCTTGACCCCTAAAACCTAGGGTTAGACACCAAAATCAGCTTTCCAGGTTGAATACCATTGAGATACAGCCACCGTAAACTCCCAGTAGCCATGTCGGACGCCATCTTGAAAACAATATATTTCTGGAATCAGGATTTCACTAGATTTTTAGTATGTTATTAAGCATATTCAGATGTAGTAAAATCTGTTAAAAAACATTTTGTATCAATTTTTTGGGGGTTAGGTTGTTATTTTTCATAT
This sequence comes from Chionoecetes opilio, assembly GCA_016584305.1. Classification (NCBI taxonomy): domain Eukaryota; kingdom Metazoa; phylum Arthropoda; class Malacostraca; order Decapoda; family Majidae; genus Chionoecetes; species Chionoecetes opilio. Next base: position 224,923 of record JACEEZ010000292.1, read on the forward strand.
ATTTACCCACCTATAGTCTATTTTTTTTAACAAGGTAAAAAATCCATTCTATCTTAAGGTCTCATGGTTAAAATGATGCCTATGTTTACCTGATAATAGGGTTAACTATGATTAAATACAGCATAGATTTAGAAGAAGCGTAGTATTCCCTTCTCCTGGCATCAAATATCAGTCAGTAAGCAGCAAAGGGGCAGGATTTTTTGCCTTGTTAAAAAAAATTGACTATAGTAGTCTTTCTGAGACTTTCTCTATAATGTCTACCTCCTCTCTTGTGTCCTTGCCTATATATTGATGTAGATTTATTTGAATGACAACTCTTTCCTTCTGTAAGGTACCTTCCCTACTTACAATTATACATCCAATTATTGATTGTCCCGACCTGGTCACACCCATTAGGTGCACACAGACTGATGAAGGTGGAAAATAAGGGATGGATGGTGGCAAATCACAGCGCTGCCCTAGAATCATCTCATTTTACAGTATTTATCGCCACATCTGATGCGTGATAGGAAATAGGGAAAAACTGGTTCACAAATAGGGTGGTAAATGATTGGAATGGACTCAGTCATCAGGTGGTCAGGTAGTCAGTGCGTCAGGTGGTCAGTGCGGAGTCAGTAGGGAGCTTTAAAAGGAGGCTGGATAAATTCATGAATGGGGATGAAAGGCAGATGTAGGTTGTGTTAAGTAACAGGAACTACCATGTGTAGGTCTCACGGTCTCTTGTAGCTTCCTTATTTTCTTATGTTCTTATGTTCTTAGGTGTCTCCTCACATTTTAGCTTCAATCAGGATTACAATGATTGGTGACGCATAGGTGATGTACACGTAGGTCACGCCCTAATAGGTGGAGTCTATTTTGTCATCTTACTCTACAACATATCAACCTTCGCGTTGTCATGAGTCATGGGTGAGTCATTGTTCTGTCCTTGTTAGCTACTAATCTGTGTATGTTTGATAAACCTGTGTATCTGATAATCTTACTCTGTCTTATAATCTATGAGTCATAGATAACTAACTGGACCTGTTGAGTTTAGTTTCTGTGATAATCTGAATTTAACTATTTCCCTTCCTTCCTTTATTTTCCTAATTTCTCTTCTCTTGATTTTCGTTGTTTCTTTCTCATTCCAATGTCTTTGTATGGTTACCAAAAAGCAATTTGTAACCAGGATTTTGTTCAGACTTCTTCAGTAAGATGCTGTTTTCTGTCCATTAAAATTTTTTTATAATGAGAAACCTCTTTACATCACTTGGCAGGGGGGGGAAATTTGGGTTTGCAATGTCTGCGGGTCCAATTCCTTCAAAAAATACGACACTGCTTCTGTTTTTCCCCTTTGAAAAACTGTTTTACAATGTTTTACTTCAATATCGGGTATTTATAAATCCGCCCAAACTTTTAACCCCCAGCCTGAGTGTTATAACGGGGCCCCTGAGAACCGAGCAAGGCCCCACAAACCCTGCCCGTACACGCCCATGGTAGCAGCTGTGGCGAGTCATTCATGTTCTGTCGTCCACTTATGTGTCAGACTAACAGTGGCTTTTCAGTTTTCGATTTATGTCATTTTTTCATTAAAAATAATTTCAGATTAGTTAATAGAGGGGAAATTATTTTTTTTGTTGTGATGTAGTGTAGGATATATCCCCATTATCCTGGATCATCCACCAAATCTTTTTAATTTAACAAATCTCTAAAAATTTTTGACTTTAATCAGATGACGAAAATCCCACTGACAGTCTGACCCATCAGACTGTCAAATTTGTGGACAAACAAAACATAGAAGTTATCAGCAAAGATCGGTAAAAAGGGTTGTACTTAGGTCTTTTTAGGTACTTTTCTCAGCAAAAAAACTAATAAAAAAAAAAAAATTTGAAAAGCTTATGTGAAAAAAACTCTTTAATATTTCATATATTTTCCTGACTTGGGATGACTTTCAAAGAAAGGGTGTCGTAAAAATTTTTTTCTGTACAGCCGTACAGTGAATGAGTGACATTTTCCCTACCGGGGGTACCCCTGGGAAACCAGCCATGCCAGTTTCAGTGAAGTTGCGGGAAATTTGTTGTTGCGGGAGGGCAGTTTTGTTCCCAGATTTTCCCCCAGGGATACGGGTAGCTCTGGGGTTCAGAGCGTGCCTCTATTTCCCCCACCAAGTGTGTGGTGGTGATGGTCGGAACTAGACCACCAGGTCCACGTCTAGTGGCCCAATAACACAGGTTTGGGGATATTCGGGGAAGCCCCTCCCACAATACATCCCTTAGGTTCTGTAGGAAAAAGGGGGTTTGTTGGCTTATACCATTCACTCCATTCGTATTCATTTTTCGTCCCTTTCCCACTCACTAATTATAAAAAGGGTGTACCGCTGTAGGTCTTCCTATATTTTTGTAAGGGTATGGCCCCCATTTTGAGCAAAAAAAAGGGAGCCAGTATGGCATCAGATAGAATGAATACAGTAGAATTTCCTTTATCCGGTTTTTCTAAGTTCTATCTTCTGGGGTGCTATTCTATCTTTCCCTCTTTTTCATGCCAGCTCTTCGAACTGTAACGCAGCCTCCCCCCCTCCTGCAGCCTTGCTGCAAAAGATTTTCTATCTTTCTCATCCCTATTTGTCCATCTTCCAAAGCAGGGTTAACAAGTATCTTTACTCTTTCATCCCTTTCACGGGTAAAATCTGGACTCTTCCTTTTTCTTTTTCCACTTTCCTACGACTTAAATCTTTTCAAGAGAAGAGTAACAAGACCCCCCCCAAATAAATTGGCCCCCCCCCTTTTTTTTTATTCTTTTACTGTTTTTTATAGGGACTGGCAACAAGCGGGTTTTGTGTTACCTCTTTTTTTTGTCCCCCGGGCCGTCCTTTGATGAAAAAAAAAAAAAAAAAAAAAAAATTCTGGTATTCACCTCCTCTTTCCCGAAATATTTTAAGTCAATGTTAATTGTATTTTTTATATTTTTTTCCAATTTATATCTTATTATCAATAAGAAGTAAAAAAAAATGACTCGTAAGTACGAAAGATAAAACGTAAGTGGCTGGAGAAGGGGAAAATGAAAGAATATATTTTTTAGTATAGAACAAGGGTCATCCCCCAAGGTATGAGAAACAAGGTCTGCCATTGGCATGGGGGCGGGCTGTGATGCTATTTGCTACATGTCTATTCCCCTCATAGCATTGTTTCTAATTTCAAGTCTCACCCGAGATTATGAATAACCCAGGATGTTTAGAAAAACAACCCAACTATCATTTTATGAAAAATTTTCCACATATCATAAGCAAAAAAAAATACAAGTTTTTGTGTAATTTAGAAAATTAGAAAAAAAGAAAGTGTATAACAAAATGTCTCATTTTTTTTGTCTTCAAGTTGCTGAATTCCTGAGTTTTGCCCCCATATCATTTTTATCAGATTTGAAACAGCAAACTTTCTTGGTTTGATGGTTGGGATATTAGAGTCCAAAAAAATAAGGAGTAAAAATTCCCGAATATAAAACCCCGGGTGTCGAAGCCCGGCAGAAAGCACAGCGAAACTTTTTGTGTGCGGGCAGGGAATGTGAGTCACAGTCGCCCGCCATTGCAAGTGACGCCTTGTGTTCTATGACCTTGCTATCTACAACATCTATGCCCAACCAAAAGCAACTATGGGTTTATTATAAAGGTGATGACACTCTTAAAGTAATTGTCCGACCCCTTTTTTCGTTGCATAAGTATGTCAATGTTCATTAAAAAATCCCAAATCCCGAGAAAAAATTTAAATTTCCACGTTTTTTTCCGTAAAACAGATTTTTGTAAAAAAAACTTTGCATCCCCAGGTCTAAGTACCCCTATTTTGTCGGTTTTACATGCTTGGGGCGTCCCCCGGGAAGGGGGATTCCCCTTCGGTGAGTCAACGAGTCATGGTGCGTCGTCTGTAGTCACAGGAGATTTTGGAAGCTCGAGAAATTACAGATTTTTTAAAAGGGCTGAGGAGAAAAAAAGCGACAAATATGTTGATATACTCGAAATGGCTATATTTTGACTGATTAATCAGGAATGATAAAATGGTCGGACGTTATTTTAAAGGAAGTTACGGTCACTCCGAATTTCAAGACACTTTTCGTTTTGGTAGGGGATGGTGAGGCGGTTCTTGTTTGCGCTGCCGCCGTGCTTAACTCAAGACACATCCATTTTTAGTCAGTGAAGTGAGATTGCCTGGTGAAAATTTACATTTTCGTATTTTGCCGATTTTTTTAGCCATCATGCTGAAATTTAAACATACCCCCAATTTAATTTGGTTTCAGGTGCTATTTTTGGTTTTTTTTGTTTGTGTCGCCGCACCCAGATGTATCTCGACCTACCCCAATTTTTTGCCAGTGTGAGCTGAGATCTGCCTGGTGACAATGTTACATTTCATATTTTTGGCAATTTTTCAGTATTCTGCTCAAAATGAACACTTACTCCATTTAAAAAGTACCTAATTTACCCTGTATTTGCCATATAGGAAAAAGAGAGCGAATAACCATCCCCTTGTTTAAAATCTCATAAAAAAAATTTTGGTTTTGGTCATCGGGAGTTTGTCTAAAACGCATCATATGCAGAGGGGAGAGCAGTTGAACGGCGGGGTGAAAACCCAATTTCATTCGCGGGCGGCAGGCAACAGATCCCGGGAGGGGATTTAAAGAAGATGGTGGAACAGAGATACATCTAAAATTTGTAAGGATTAGCCAGGGTCATGATCTGGGTTTATTCTTACATACGTTCAGTTTTGAATGGTATTGGAGCTGAAATTTTTTTAAAGCCAGTGAAAAACCTACTAGGGCTATAGACTTAGAGTTTCCTTCTTGGGGAGCCCCGAACCCGGCTGCAATCATAAGGTGGTACCGTTTTTTGGGTTATAAGGGATTTAAAAAGCACCCTGATTTTTGGAAAGAAATTTAAGAAAAAAAAAGAAAAAAAAAAAAAAAAAACGTTGCCATTTTCAACACAAACCAATCATATTCATTACCATTTACACCCCTTATCCCCTTTTTATTTTCTATTTTATGGTGTACAATCAAAAGGGGGGCTTGAAACAGACGAACGGGGGGTGAAAACCCCCGCCCGGGTGGGGGCAGCGGTCGGCCTTTGGGGGCCTAGTACCCCGTTCCGGGTTAAAAACCTTCCTCCCCCCGTGCCCCACAGTGTGTTGGGCCTACCCGTATTGTTTGAAACCCCGTAGGGGAGATTTTTGGGGGGAGGGGGAGGCTTTGGGGGCGGTTTGATTCCCAGGAGGGCCCCCGTTGATCCCCCAAAAAAACCAAAAGCTTTTCCCCCTTGATGGTAAAAATAACATGTGCCCCTAACTCACCTATTTGGGGTCTCGGGGCAAGGGGGGGGCCCCCCAACTCATTGAACCTCCGGCCACCCCGGGCGGGACCAAACCTCAGGCCTAAGGAACCCCAGAGTAAAAAAAAGGAAAAAAAAAAGGGGAAGGCACAATTTAAAAAAAAAAAAAAAAAAAAAAAAAAAATGTTAAAAAAATCTAAGAAAAAGCCCAAAAAAAATGGCTGTTAGCCAATTGCCGAGGGGGAATGGGTCCCCCAAATAATTTTTTTCAGGGGTTTGGGTTCCATAAAGTTCTTATCCCAAAAAAATAATTTTCTCGAAAAAAAAAAACCCGTTTCCCCCAAAAGACATAAATAAAGGGAAAACCAACCCTCCCCAAAATAACCAAAGAATAACCTGTTTCAAGACAAAGTAGATTTTTGGGTTAAAAGACCCCTTTTTCCCTAAAAAATACCCAAAAATTCAGGGTTTAAAAAATTTTTGGGGGTTTTACTTTCAATTTGGTTTTTATTTGATGTAAATCATCTCCACAAGTACAAAACCAAAAACTCAAATTTTTCCCTTTTTTCCCTGGATTTTCTGAGTAGGGGCAGAAAAACCCAAGACAACCAAATTACTGCAGTACTGGGGCAGCAAGTACCCAATGACAACCAATTACTGCAGTACTGGCGGCAGCAAGTACCCAATGACAACCAAATTACTGCAGTACTGGCGGCAGCAACTACCCAATGACAACCAAATTACTGCAGTACTGGCGGCAGCAAGCTACCCAATGACAACCAAATTACTGCAGTACTGGCGGGCAGCAACTACCCAATGACAACCAAATTACTGCAGTACTGGCGGCAGCAAATACCCAATTGAACCCAAACCAAAACCAAATTACTGCAGTACTGGCGGCAGCAAGTACCCAATGACAACCAAAATTACTGCAGTACTGGCGGCAGCAAGTACCCAATGACAACCAAATTACTGCAGTAACTGGCGGCAGCAAGTACCCAATGAACAAACCTACAAATTTACTGCAGTACTGGCGGCAGCAAGTACCCAATGACAACCAAATTACTGCAGTACTGGCGGCAGCAAGTACCCAATGACAACCAAATTACTGCAGTACTGGCGGCAGCAAGTACCCAATGACAACCAAATTACTGCAGTACTGGCGGCAGCAACTACCCAATGACAACCAAATTACTGCAGTACTGGCGGCAGCAACTACCCAATGACAACCAAATTACTGCAGTACTGGCGGCAGCAACTACCCAATGACAACCAAATTACTGCAGTACTGGCGGCAGAAAGTACCCAATGACAACCAAATTACTGCAGTACTGGCGGCAGCAACTACCCAATGACAACCAAATTACTGCAGTACTGGTGGCAGCAACTACCCAATGACAACCAAATTACTGCAGTACTGGCGGCAGCAACTACCCAATGACAACCAAATTACTGCAGTACTGGCGGCAGCAAGTACCCAATGACAACCAAATTACTGCAGTACTGGCGGCAGCAAGTACCCAATGAGAACCAAATTCGATCCCATATGAGAACCAAAATCTTTCTGCACCGTCGAGTTACCTAAGAACACCCACATGCCCTGCTCATTAACTCTACCTTCGATTGTGTCCTCTACATCAGAGGACACAGGGGGGCGGCATGAGCCTCTAATCACAGGCATCACTATAAAAATCCTGCCTGGGCCACCACGGGCGAGGGCCAACCATCACAGCCCTCAAGTGAACCTTCATGGCCTACCATCCGGGCCTTAGTCACTGCCTACAGGCGCTAGGCACAAATATATATATATATATATATATATATATATATATATATATATATATATATATATATATATACAGGGAGGTCCCGAAGATACGAGCAGTTAGGTTCCACCTGGCATACTCGTAAAGCGAAATCTCATATAACGAAACACATAACTAATGGTAAAATATAGGTTTGGTTCCAGGACCCCATCAATTTAAAAAAAAAAGAGAAAAAAAAAGACGTTTTTCAAGCTAAAATAAACTATAGCAAACACAACAAACACACAGCGTCTATATTACCCACACTGTACTACCTATTCTGTAGAAAAAGCATTCTGAAAGAGAAAATAGCACACAAAATAACATAACTGCACATTAACTAAACATAAAACATGCATAACAAGCAAAAAAGACGTTGTAATGTAGGGACGCCGCGTGATACAAGAGAAGGTAGTGTAGTGGTCCCAAGGTTGGGGCCGCACACCTGGCTAATTACCCTTAAAGGTCAGGCCGCGCCATATGCTTAATTACCCTTCAGGTCACGCCTTGCTAGGGGTGACCTGACTGCGGTCCCAAGGTTGGGGCCGCACACCTGCTAATTACCCCTAAATGTCAGGTCGCACCATATGCTTAATTACTCTTCAGGTCACGGCTTGCTAGGGGTGACCTCACTGGGGTCAACCAAATCCCCCTTTGTCCAGCCTGGGAGTGGTAGGGCGCGCCTTTTGAACTTGATAATTTTACTCACCCCAGTCTGAATGTCTTATCATTGGATTTTCGATCTTGTATATTGAAAATAGACCCTAATTTACACATCTCGTATCATCGGATTCTCGTATACCGAATGCTCGTATAACAGGACCTCCCTGTATATATATATATATATATATATATATATATATATATATATATATATATATATATATATATATATATATATATATATATATATATATATATATATATATATATACCGTATTTGCCGGCACATAAGATGCACCTCCGCATAAGACGCACCCCTATTTTACAAGGTTTTGAGAAGAAAAAACTATTGGTGTTTTTGAGGGAAAAATAATAATTTCGTAAATTTATCAAGTTATTAAAAAAAAAAAAGGATTTGTAGGGGAAAGCAAATAATTATGAGCATGTACCTAAATACAATATTCACAGTGCAGTGAATGTGAATGAAAAATTATACTACAGTACCCTCCCGAGTTTCACGCTATGCGAGTTTCGCGATCCACGAGTTTCCGCGCCGAGTCCTAAATTCTTACCCTCCCGACTTTCGCGCATTATCTCCCCGAGTTTCGCGCTGCTTCGTACACATTTTTTTTTTTTTTGGTATGTATTTACCTAGTTGTATTTACCTAGTTGTAACATACAGGAAAAGAGCTATGCTCGTACTGTCCCGTCTCCAAATCTACTATTATCCAGCTTGCCTTTGAAGTCCTGAATACTTCTTGCATTAATCACTTTTGCATCAAGGTTGTTCCAGGCTTCTATGCTTCTATACGGGAAGCTGTATTTTTTTATGTCCCTCTTGCATGTTGTCCTTTTCAATTTCTTCTCATGACCTCTTGCACTTCTATCGTCCCACACAAACTGATCGTCTCTGTCAATTTTTTCCAGACCCATTGATGCTCTATACACTGCTATAAAATCTCCCCTTTCTCTTCTTTTCTCAAGTGTTTGGAGTTTTAGTCTTGAAAGTCTTTCCTCATATGGTAAATCTCTCAGGCTTGGAGCCATTTTTGTGGCTGCTCTTTGTATTCTCTCAATCTTCCTTATATCCTTCTTTTTATGTGGTGACCAAATCACTGCCGCATATTCCAACCTTGGTCGAATCAAAGATGTTATCAATTTCTTAATCATCTCTTCATCCAGATATTTGAATGCCATTCTTATATTCCTCAGCAACTGGTATGTATCTCCTGTGATCTTGTTTATATGCTTCCCAGGTGACAAATTATCCTTAATCCATACTCCCAGATCTTTTTCGACCTTTGTTTTGATTATTTTTTTATCCATTCATTTCCCGTCGAATACTTTCCTCTCTGTCTCTTTTTGCTACTGCCCACTTCCATCACTTTACACTTTTTAGCATTAAACTCCATTTCCCATAGTTGACTCCATCTGAAAATCTTATCTAGATCCTTTTGTAAATCCTCACAGTCCTCTTTACTTTCTACTTTTCTTAGTAATTTAGCATCATCAGCGAATAAACTCATAACTGTTTACTCCTTCTGTCATATCATTTACATAGACCAAGAACATCACTGGGGCCAATACTGATCCTTGAGGAACTCCACTTATCACACTGCACCATTCTGACTTCTGATCTTTTATTACTGTTCTCATCTCTCTGTTGCTCAAAAAGTCTTCCATTCACTTCAGCAAACCACCCTTCAATCCTCCTACATGTTCTAGCTTCCAGAGCAGTCTCTTATGAGGTACCTTGTCAAATGCCTTCTTTAGGTCCAAGTATATGCAATGTGTGTGTGTGTGTGTGTGTGTGTGTGTGTGTGTGTGTGTGTGTGTGTGTGTGTGTGTGTGTGTGCCTACAGCGCCATTAAGCAGTGACCTCCAGGGGTGGGAAAGTAGGCCCTGGAGGTTTCCTTGAGGGCTGTGGTGGTTGGCCCTCGCCCGTGGTGGCGCAGGCAGGATTTTTATAGTGACGCTTGTGATTAGAGGTTCATATTGGTGGTATTGTTGTTGTGGTGGTGGTGGTGGTGGTGTTGTGGTGGTGGTGGTGGTGTTGTGGTGGTGGTATTGTTGTGGTGGTGGTGGTGGTGGTGGTTGTTGTGGTAGAGGTGGTGGTGGTGGTTGTGGTGGTGGTGGTTGTGGTAGAGGTGGTGGTGGTAGAGGTGGTGGTGGTTTGGTGGTGGTGGTGGTGTGGTGGTGGTGGTGGTGGTGGTCTTTCAAGATGAAGAGACCATTAATAACCATCGCTATAGATTTCAAGAAAGCCTTCGACAGTGTGAAAAGAAAGCCCCTAATTGAATGCCTAAAAAAGTTCAGGATACATCCACACATAATTGACGTCATAAGTGACATATACCTAAATGACAAGACCATCCTGTATCTAAACAATGAGATCATAACAAACATGGATGTCACCAGCGGAATAAGGCAAGGTTGCAATGGTTCAACATCACTGTTCTTAATGATAACATATATCATCATCCTACACCTGAACCAAACAAATATTGGATTTAAAGATGAGATATGCTTTATCCCTGCCTTGTTTTATGCAGATGATGGCCTTATTTTAGCACAAAGTGAATCAGGTGCCCTAAACATGACATTGACACTCATCTTAGCAGCAAGAGCAAGTGAAACAGTCAACAGTTATTTAAAAGAGCATAATACCAACATATACCATCTTGGTATAGTACACAACACGAAATAACTGACAAATTAAAAGAGCATGATACCAAGAAATGGAAAGCAGAACTACTTGAAAAAGAGACACTTAGACTTTACAGAACATACAAAACACACATAAAAGAAAGACTTTTATGATAAATAATGAATCCACTACAACTTTGATAAGATGCAGAAGCAATACACTGAAACTAAACTAAACTACAGGAACAGACACACCCTCGGGAACACAGCATGCACGACATGTAACACTGGACTGCAGGAAACTTTAGAACACTTCCTATTACAGTGCGAGGAATATAAAGACATAAGGAAACACTTAAACTTTCTACAAGACAACACACTGACAAATGCTTAAAAACTTGCAACATTTTTACTCCTAGCAGATGAACAGGATGCAGATGTGAAGAAACAAACTTTGTTACTGATGTGGAAAATAAGGAAACAGCAAGAACATTGATTAGCAAGCAAGAAAGCCTAGACATTTCACAAGAGCATTCACAAGTATAAGCACAAAACGGGGTGATCAAGCAACAAACACCACAACACTTCAAGAATCAGAAAAAAATCACCGATACTAAGGTCTTACCCCCACACTTCATCGACATCTCTAGTATGGATACAATGGATAATTATGTAAAGTGTAATTACTTTTATATCACCATTCTTTCAGAGGCTGCTGGGCACTCGTGGAGAATGTGGGTCCTGATTTTGTCGGAATGTTGTCAATGCGCGAAATCCTGTAGACCCCTCCATATTTCACTGGTTTTACAGCATAACTGCTGCCCTAAAGCATGTTACAGAGTACTCTGAGATACATATTATTTTATGAGAGTAGTTAGATGCACTGGTATTCAGACAAAAGATATTTGAACCTGAAACCTACACCTGAAAAGGCTTTACTTTTGACGTGAATATTTTAGTCTTATGAGTAAAATATTATTACTTGTAAGTGTTCTCATGGAAAGCTAGTGCCTCTATGTGGCTTGTAACATGTATCAGGGCAGCAGTTAAGTCGTAAAACCAGTGAAATAAGAGAGGTGAATGGAGGGGTCTACAGCATTTCGCGCTGACAATATTTCGCGAAACACCCACATTCGTGAACCACATTCTCCACGAGTGCCAGCTGCTAATCCTTCATTCGTTCAAAAACATTGTCAGCCAAAGCAGCATGATCCCACTAGCTGTGACGGAGGTGAATTATGAACGTAACACAACACAAATGATAATTCTCAAAATATTAGTAATATTTGTTGTGACATAGCATCTGCCATTTTTTATGCTACAAACATTTCGTTTTGTATGCCTTATAAGTATGCTAGATATGCTAGACTTACCGTCTCACTTCTTTCATTATTAGCTAATAAAGCTACTACAAATACTACAAAGATCATAGACTCACCCTGCTACTGGCCGTCGGTGAAAAATTGTCCCGTTTGATCTGAGCCACTGGCTGGCAAGCACCTTGTCTCTTGGGAAAGAGAGTATACTCACTCTGGGGCCTTTTCTGTAGTTCCCATTGCAATTGGGCACACAGCACAAGGACGGCATCTTGCTGGTAACTTGGAGAAATAGCTCCTGCCGTAACAAAAGCAAAAATGATACAAGTACGCCACATACACACGCCCTGACCGCCTTCGTATGTAGACACAATAGACTGAGCCGTGGCCATCGGTGGCGCGCGCGGGATCCTCATGCTGTGACGTCACAGCCTTTCACCAGGCGATGTAACAGGCCTTGTCTCTCGGTGGTCTCGCTAACACCCGGTACCCATTCACTGCTGGGTGGACAGGTGCTCGAGGCATTTTCAGGGTATTATTTTGGGGAAAAAGTGTCTTATAAGCAGTAAAATACGGTAGGTACACCTCGCACCGGATAAATAAGCCTTTTTACAGTATTTTCAATACCAGAGTTTCGCGATCCTCGAGTTTAGCGCTATGCCTCCGGAAGAAAGCAGGCGCCAAACTTGGGAGGGTATTGTAGTTAAAATGTAAAGGGAATGACAGGGTAACCAAAATCGGTCATAATATATTGCAGGATGCCCCTACGAATTGATATTCTAATATTTTGCTACCTATGACATATAGCTTAGATTTAATGTTGTAGGTATGCCTTTGTTGCTTTTCTGCTATGTGTTTAGACTGTGGAAAATTTGCAGTATAGATATTGGTATTATTTTGGTAGTGGGCTTTTAAAAGTCCTAGGACTCTTACCTACATCATCGTGTAGCTTTCTTCATTCTGAGCATTTCCCATGGCGCAATTGAATAATACAGTAAAAGCCTTATAACTCGGCACGATAGGGGCTCTGGCCCTTGCCGAATTATTCAATGTGCCGAGTTATGCAATGTCCTTCTCTGATATGGGTAAAAAAAAAAAAAAAAAAAAAATGTAAATACAGTACAGGGAGGTCCCGAAGATACGAGCAGTTAGGTTCCACCTGGCATACTAGTAAAGCAAAATCTCGTATAACGAAACACATAACTAATGGTAAAATATAGGTTTGGTTCCAGGACCCCATCAATTTAAAAAAAAAGAGAAAAAAAAGAGGAGTTTTTCAAGCTAAAATAAACTATAGCAAACACAACAAACACACAGCGTGTATATTACCCACACTGTACTACCTATTCTGTAGAAAAAGCATTCTGAAAGAGAAAATAGCACACAAAATAACATATCTGCACATTAATTAAACATAAAACATGCATAACACTCACAAGTGGTAATGTTGTGTGGGGAGACAGGAAGCTGGCACGTAGCCAGCTGAGAGTCCCTGTTTTCTCTCTCCGAGGCTCGAGAGAAAACAGGGGTGACTGTGTTTGCAGGGATGACTGGGTTAGAGTTCTTCCTCCTCCCCTTGATCACTTGAGCTCCCTTCACACATTCCATAATCGAGCCACGATAGCGCCACCAATTTGATTATTGACGCTATCGTGAAATTTGTCCACGATAAACGCAGACCACGATAGCCTCAACAATGTCACGCTGCCTGTACGTATGTGTCATGACGGTCGTAAGATGGTCACGGTGGAGTCATGACAGCTGTAAGACTGTCACGAATGGAAAATCAACGGTCATTTTGTCGACACGATAGAGTTACGATAACCATGACAGTGCCATGAGCGTATCACGATAGCGTCAAGAGCCATGCCTCATGCAACATGCCTCACACGTGGGTGTGTTGCCATGGTGATGGAGAAGGAAGGGGCCAGGGCTAGAGATGAAGGTGGCAGAAACAGGGTTGTGTTGGTAATGGAGAAGGGGGAAAAACGGGGGAGGGGGGTTGTAATAAAGAAGGGGTGATGGTGTTGGTGGGGAAACGGGGGGGGGGGGGGGGGAGAAGGCGTTGTTGGGGGTGTGAGTGGTTAAAACGGGGGTGGATCCACCACCCACCCCCTACTCCTTACCCCCTTCTTCCATCACCATGTGGTCATGGGAGTAGGGGGTAGGAAGTAGGGGGTGGGTGGAGGTGAATGAGAAAGGGGGGAGAAGGCAGAAGGGGGGCAAAAAAGGGGGGGGGAGGTAGGATTGAAGACTGGAGAGGGTAGGGTAGGTAAGGGACAAGGGAGGGGTGCGCAGACCTCTTCCACTGCCCACAAACTCGTCTCTGCACATCTGAATCATTGTACATCGTCCAGGATGTGAATTTTTGTAGGCCACATTGTCGTACCGAGCCACCAGAATTATCATATTTTCAGATTGATTATAGTACAACCTTAGGTAAAATCATATAGTCAGTAAATGACTTTATAATTTTAGTAAATAACTTTTAATTTACTTTAGTAAATAACTTTTAATTTACTTTAGTAAATAACTTTTAATTTACTTTAGTAAATAACTTTTAATTTACTTTAATAAATAACTTGGTAATTTTACTCACCCCAGTTTGAATGTCGTAGCATTGGATTTTCGATCTCGTATATTGAAAATAGACCCTAATTTACACATCTCGTATTATCGGATTCTCGTATATCGAATGCTCGTATAATGGGACCTCCCTGTACTGTAAAAGCATAAAAACTATACTTACCAGTGAACGGGTAGAATGTGCTGGATTTGATATCAAACTCAGCACAAATAGCACGCATGGATGCACCTGCATCCATCCTTGCCAGCACTTTCACCTTTTCCTGCAGGCTCAGGCTCTTCAATTTCATTCCCTTCCTGCTGGAGACACCCTTGCGTGATGGAGCTGACATCTTGATATACAGTACTGTATGATGTAATTCCAAAACACGTAAAATAGGTGGATCAAAAGCAGGTGGGCAAAGGTGGCAAAGGTTTAGGTGGGCAAAGGGGGATTTGGTTGACCCCAGTGAGGTCACCCCTAGCAAGCCGTGACCTGAAGGGTAATTAAGCATTTGGCACGGCCTGACATTTAGGGGTAATTAGCAGGTGTGCGACCCCAACCTTGGAACTGCAGTCAGGTCACCCCTAGCAAGGCGTGACCTGAAGGGTAATTAAGCATATGGCGCGGCCTGACCTTTAGGGGTAATTAGCAGGTGTGCGGCCCCAACCTTGGGACCTCTACACTACCCTCTCTTGTATCACTTGGCGTCCCCTACATTACAACGTCTTTTTTGCTTGTTATGCATGTTTTATGTTTAATTAATGTGCAGTTGTTATTTTGTGTGCTATTTTCTCTTTCAGAATGCTTTTTATACAGAATAGGTAGTACAGTGTGGGTAATATAGACGCTGTGTGTGTGTTGTGTTTGCTAGAGTTTATTTTAGCTTGAAAAACATGTCTTTTTTTTTTTCTTTTTTTTTTTTTAAATTGATGGGGTCCTGGAACCAAACCTATATTTTACCATTAGTTATGAGTTTCGTTATACGATATTTTGCTTTACGAGTATGCCAGGTGGAACCTAACTGCTCGTATCTTCGGGACCTCCCTGTAATCTATATGAAAAGATGGATAAATTAGAAACAGCAATTTATGCTTCATTTTGGAATGAAATTTTAGAAAGATTCAATGCAACAAACCACATTCTACAAGATCCTAACATGGTTCTCAGTACTGCAGTAAAGGCACTCAAGTCTCTGAAAACATTTATTGAAACAAAGAGAGAAAAATATGATGAATATGAAGCAGCTGGAACCAGATTGTTTGGAACAAAGTGGGTGGGGTTTGCCATCGTGTGCAAAAATGTGCGTTTTAACCCACGGATTAGGTAAAGCAGAGGTGCCCAGAAGCCCGGGCAAATTTTCGTAAAACAGTTCTTTCCAGTTATTGACCATTTTGTCCCCCCCTCGGGGGAATGACGAATAGCTGTTAAGTATTTTGTGAGCGTTTTGGATTCCCAGTCGCCTGGAAGATATAAACCTGCGAGATCATTTCAGCTGCAGCTAGTCTTGTGATTTTTTAAAAAAAGACCTAGAGCCCAGTTCGAAGATAAAATACACCCTTTCCCGAGTTTCGCGCTTGTTTCTTCGGAGGCATAGCGCAAAACTCAGGGGATCGCGAAATGGGGGTTTAGAAACACTGTAAAAAATCTTATTTAGCCCTTTTTTTTTTGGTGTGGTTTTGGTGTGTGCTACAGCCCGTTGGGCAGGACCCAGGGGTGGGGTAGCCCTGGAGGTTAACTTGAGGGCTGGTCCCTACCGTTTTTTACGCTTATAAACTCATTTTTTTCCCCCAAAAAAAATACCCCGAAAATCCCAACCCCCTGCCCCACCCAGCAGTAAAATGGTACTGGGTTTTACCTGGGTTTTTGTACCCGCCTCCCGGGGGGGGCTTCGGCCAACACTACATAGAGAAGAGGAGGGAGGAGGGAGTTTGAGATGAGCTTGATTTGGGAGCACCCGCGGATGCTTTTTTGGTCTGAGGAGTGAGCTTGCACATTCTTGTCAGCTGATGGTTGTGTGACAGTGATACGGCAAAAACACTGTCAAAAATCCCTTCCTCTCTTCTCCCTGTCCCCCAGACCCCCAAAAACCCAAAGTACCACACACGTCATGGTTAATCACTTATAAAGGAGTTTTGTGGTAAATAGAAAGGGGAAGGCGGGGGTAAGGAAAGGTGTACTTTTTTCGGGGGGTCCTATCTTATGCGACCCGGCTGTCCTGTAGAGAAAACAAAAAAAAGGAAAAAAACAAGCAAAACTACAAGCTATACTAAGCCTTTATTATACTATACAAGCGGGGGGAAGGGAAGACGTGCCCCGTACGTCTTTTTGGGGGGCGGTAGCAGGTGGGTTACGTCAAGATATATGTCAAGCTCGAGCCGAGTTTGACAGACGACCCAAAGTGATCTAACGAAAGGTTCACAAGAAGAAGAAGAGTCTCCCCATGGCTTCCCCTGATCCCAGTTTGTCCTTGATGAGGGGGGGAAAATCCACTTAAAAACTTTCTTGCACTGGTGAGTGGGTAAGAACACCCACACGCTGCCATTAACTTACCCTTTGTTTCAAGGCATCGGAGGACACAGGGGCAGCATGAGCCTCTAATCACAGGCGTCACTATAGAAATTCTGTCCCGCGCCACCACGGGAAGGGCCCAACCCTCAAGCCCTCAAGTAACCTCCCAGGGCTACCATCCCACCCCCGGGGGGCAAAGGCCCAAAGGCACTGTCCCCCCCACACACACCCCCAAAAAAAAAAAAAAAAAAAAAACTCGGGGATATAATGCACGAAACCCGGGGGGGTAAAAATTTGGGTTCAGCGCGAAAACCCAGGATCGCGAAACCGCTAGGGGAAACCCGGGGGGGGTATGTAGTTTATTTTGTAATTTGTAAGACTGCATTAAAAAAAAGTACAAAGAAAGTATCCAGGCCAAAAAAAATTACTTTATAAAATTCACTTGAAGGGGGTTGCAGGCAAATTTTTCCAAGCTGAAATCTGTGAAATCTATTAGTATTTTGTGACCAAAAGTAGTGGGGGCAGATATTTTTTCCAAATAAAATAATAAAAAAACAGACTAAGAAAATCAAGATAGAGTGGTCTTCATGGTTTGGGAAATGAGCATTTAAGTGAAACCTTCGTAAAATGGGTTTTCAAACAGTAAATTAAACTTTGCAGCCCGCAAGTACATAAAAACCCGCATTTTTCATGTAAAAAATTGATCTACTGAAAATTATGGTAAAAGCTTTTTTTGATGGTTTTGGGAAAAATTTTACAAGCTGTGCTGTATTTACTAATATATTCTATTTTTTAGAAAAATATTTTTTTAGCAGTTGAAAAAAATTACGATTCACAAGAGTTTTGTATGATGGTGCAAGAGCACAGTACCAGCGCGAAAGGGCGAGTTAAGTCCATCTTTTAATAAAAATTTTTTTTCTTTTATTATATTTTTGTAATCATGGGGGTATGTGAAATTAACCGTAGGCCCACGTATTTTTATAAAATCTTCCCTCTCTACATATGTTATTTGCTTTAAGCAGAAAATAAAAAACATTTGGGAAGCTACAAACCAAAACTATTTTCCCCTCTCTGTTTTATCCTTTATCTTGATACCCGTCTAGATTACAGCTCTTTTTCCCAAACAAAGGCCTAAAATATCCCCAAAAGTGCTTTAAATTTTTTGTGCGAATATAGGGCCCCCAAAAGCTGGCCCCGGGGCCCCCCCAGCTTTTGATCCCCCTGGGACCGCAAATGTAAATGTGAGCGTTTTAGTCGGTGTAGACTGGAATCGTCGCTGTGACAGATTAGAGTATATGCCAATCTGAGAGAAGTAGATGATGCTGGGCCAGTATATGGGAAAAACCCAACGCCGAAAGGTACTGTTTTGACCGAATACAAAAGCCCGCTATGGTGTTGGCAGTCGAGAGAGAGAGAAAAGAGAGAGAAGAGGAGAGAAGGGAGAGAGGAGAGAGAGAAGGGGGAGGAGAGAGAGAGAGCAAGGAGTAACGATGAAAAATAAGCAAAACACTAAGAAACCAATATAAATGCAGTTTTAAGGGGGAATAGGAGGGGAGGAAAAAGACGGGGAAGAGGAGGCGGGGAGGAAGACTCAGGACAATAATGACCTCGTGATGTTAGTAGACGATTTAGCATAGAGGAGAGAGGGAAGGAAGGCCTGGCACCTCTCCAAAACATGGATTGGTAAGTAAGGGGAACTATAATGTTTGCGTGGGAATCACAATGAAGGTACTTTCGAGAAAATCCTATGGTTAGTTTCGAAACACACACACACACACACATCTCTGATTGTCGTTCGAAAGGATAAGGGGGGGGGGGGGGAGAGAGAGAGAGAGAGAGAGAGAGAAAAATAAAATTGACTAAAAATAAGGAAATGGAGAGGAGGCCTCTTCTCTCTCTCCGACAGGGACTTAATTTAGAGGAACCCTCAAATTCTCTCCTTCCCTCCCTCCATTCTTCTGTCCTTCCTTCCCTCTCTCCTCTTTGCTAAATCGTCTACTAACATCACAAGGTCATTGTTGTCCTGAGTCTTCCTCCCCCGCCTCCTCTTCCCCCTCTTCTTCCTCCCCCTCCTATTCCTCCTTCAAACATGCATTTATATTGGTTTCTTAGTGTTTTTGCTTATTTCCCATCGTATATTTAACCTTGCTCTCTCTCTCTCTCTCTCTTCTGTTACACACCATAGCGGGCTTTGTACGCTATGGTGTGGCTACGGGGTGGGTGGGTGTGGGGTGATGATCTACCCTTGTCCGCCGCACTAATCTTTTCAACACATTTAACGTTGTCGTATCGGTCTGAAACGTGTGCAAACTTCTCTGGAAAGCCACAGCTGTCTTGCTGCACCCATAAAGGATGCATGCATATGGCATATCGCAAAAAAAATCGATCAGAAACACCCAAAAATCTTCAAGTACTATATTTATCTCTTGTGTTTACGTGCTTTTGGGTCAGCGCGGGGAGAGGAGGCTTCCCCTTGTGACGTCACCGAGCCGTGGTGTGTCGTCTGCAAGCCTGGAGGAGCGTTTTCGAAGCTCGGGGAATTTGCAGATTTTGATTGCGGATTAGTATTTTAAAACGGCTGACTGGATGCAAAAAGTGACAACATATTGTTGATATACTCGATAATGGCTATAATTTTATTGCATTAAATCAGGAATTATGAAATGGTCTGGACGATTACTTTAAACTTTAGTTTTGCCCACCCATTGGTGGTAAGTATGTTAAGTTTGAAGTAGTCATAGGATATTCAATATGTAAAAAGTCTAAACATGACAAAAATATAGAATGTAATAAATTGACATCCTTTGTTGCTTTCAGCAATTTCAAGAAATGAGTGACAGGCCAACTTAAAAGCTTAACCTTAAAAGCCCTAATGTCTGGGGATTATGTTTTATAGAACAGTATTTGTGACATTTTTTCTATATTTTTAGTAAAAGGGAAATATCAATAAAATACAAGAACAGTCCGAGCACACCTCCGCCAAGGCTCAAAAATATTCCACCCGGTTTTATATACGAAAAATAGTAATGGTTTTATAATAATAATAATAAAGATTTTTTTAAACACACAAAGCTCTTCATGAAGTTTATCTTACCCTGATACTAACTCGGCCTTCAAAACCTTAGCCAATGGGTCTTGAGAGGACGTTTGTGTTGGATTCTGGATTGATTAACCATTTCTAAATTGAGCAAAGTCCCGCCTATAGTAAAGTCTTTATGCAAATCCATCTACTTTTAGAGTAATCCTGCTAATAAACAAACAGACAAACCAAACTGATCTTAAAATATCTTTGGTAGAGGTGGAAATATAATATAATAATTGATAAGAAAATAAAATATAAAGTTCCCTCACCTTTAAAGGCATATTTGGAGTGCACTGAAGGACTCCAGTGTTGTGTGGTTGAGAGGCAGCAAGCAGGGGCAGGGAAGGCTCTGGCGGGTTGTCACTGCTGCCCCTCTCCTTAATTGCACTACCAAGAGCTTCCTGGCATTCACCTGCAATGCTGCCTTTTTCAGTGTCCGAGGAATCCCCACCTTGGGATGTAGCAAAGTTGGTGTTATGGCCTCTCTTCCTGCGCTTGGGCTTGGCAACAGCACCTCCACCAGTGTCAGTTGCTGGAGCAGCTAACTCTGTCAAATCTGTCATCGAGTCATCTGGCACAGCTAAGCCCTTGATACACAGGGATTCAGCTGCTCGGATGAGGCTGGCTAAATCATCCTGGGAAATGTTAGTAACACCAGAGTACATATAGCTGAGCAGTGCCTCAAGGTTCTTGGCAGTGATGTCCTTGAGCACAACAATGGGATGCTTACATGTTGTGTGTTGAAACATGTCCTCAAAGTATGCACTGCAAGCTGCCAGAACTAGCTTATGAGCTGGGTAGAACTTTCCCTCACATGCAAATGTCACGTCACTGTAGTTACTCTGCATGGGAGAAGATGTGTGGCATAGAAGGATTTACACATGTGACTATGGCTAAAGTGAAATTAGGAATGTGTCATAATTCTTGTTCCATGTGTGGAAATTTCAGATTTTTTGTGGATGACCATACTTTTATGATGGAGTAAAAACCTTTCTCTGGAGAATTATTCTTTTTTTTAGATTTTCGGTGATATTTATTGTCTGAAAGACAAATAGTCACAATTAGACAAGTATCTACGTACTATTAACAAAATATCTACTTACTTTGCCTCGGAACTTTGAGATGATGTTTGAGAATGCGACATTATGATATTTCCAGGACAACACCAGCATTTTGTCCCCCATTGTACCTCTGCTCCTGCTGACAGACAGAGAAGTAGTACATTTTATTGATAAAGAACTAACTATCCAAAAAAGGGCAGTGGCAGCACTTGCTAGAAAACATGCAGAGTACTTCAAAACATATATATAACAATTTACAAGCCCTAAAAAATACAAACTTAACTTTGATATAATTATAATGGAACCTAACATTTTACTCAACTTGAAATTCACAAATGTTCTAAAATATTACTATTCATACATTCTTTTGTTTAGGCACACACTTAACCCATCACTTTTTTTTTCTTTTCTGTCTAAGAACCGATTTTCTCATAACATCTTATGAGGTTAGATGGTCGATGATACACTTCCAACTATCTCTATCCATTCCCTCAACCTCTTCAACACACTGCCGCCATGTCTTCCTTGGCCTGCCCGGTGGACGGCAACCTGGCACTTCCACTCCAACATCCCCAATGCCTCACCACCTCTCCTTTTCACATGCCCAAACCACCTCAACCTCATAACTCTCAGCCCTGCACTCAGCTCCTTCAATCCACATCTTCTTGCCACCTCTTTTCACTACACTTCATCTCTCCATGTGTGTTAGGGCACTGGAAAGGTAGAGATTATAATAATGTACATGTATAATCACACACATATAATATATATATATATATATACTTATAATATATCTATATATATATATATATTATAATATATATAGATATATATATATATATATACAGGAGAACCTCATTAACCGGCATTTAAAACAACGGCAGCCTCAAACAACGGCAACTAATCGACCAAGCATTTTTTTTTTTTTTTTTTTTCCGGGCCTCCAGCAGGGAGGACCACAGCTTGAGCCCGTCAGAGAGATCCTGTGAAAAGAGAGGAGAGTGTTTGGGCTGCTGGCGTGCAACACGAGGACTGGCTTTCCATCTGACAGGAGGGCGGGGTAGAAAGGGGCACTCAGCAGGATAACCCAGGCATTAATTAGGATCATTATTTAAAAAACTGAGAAAATCGGCAGACATTTAGTTCAAATTTGGCGGGGTACGCAGGGTTGGCAACCCTTTCATCCCTTTCACTGGTAAACTCTGGAACTCTCTTCCTGTTTCTATTTTTCCACTTTCAACCTCACTATAACCCCTAAAAGTTACTAACCTAACCTCACTATAACCTCCTAGAAGTTACTAACCTCACT
Source organism: Chionoecetes opilio (assembly GCA_016584305.1). Classification (NCBI taxonomy): domain Eukaryota; kingdom Metazoa; phylum Arthropoda; class Malacostraca; order Decapoda; family Majidae; genus Chionoecetes; species Chionoecetes opilio. The sequence continues at coordinate 247,166 of JACEEZ010000292.1, forward strand.
ATAACGAATACAGTTGATTCGGGCCGCCAGTTGAATCAGGCCGCCTATATTAAATGCATACCAAGCATGCATTTATGCATAACCTTATAGGTTTTAATTAAACCTAACCTAACCTTAACCACAAAGTATACCTAACCTAACCTTAACCACAAAGTATACCTAACCTAACCTAACCTTAATCACAAAGTATACCTAACCTAACCTTAACCACAAAGTATACCTAACCTAACCTAACCTTAACCACAAAGTATACCTAACCTAACCTTAACCACAAAGTATACCTGACCTAACCTTAACCACAAAGTATACTGTCTGCTGGGTATGCATGCTACTATAGGCGGCCTGTTTCAACTGGCGGCCCGAATCAACGGATACCACTATAACCCCCTAAAAGTTACTAACTTAACCTCACTATAACCCTCTAAAAGTTACTAACCTAACCTCCCTATAACCCCCTAAAAGTTACTAACTTAACCTCACTATAACCCCCTAAAAGTTACTAACTTAACCTCATTATAACCCTCTAAAAGTTACTAACCTAACCTCCCTATAACCCCCTAAAAGTTACTAACTTAACCTCACTATAACCCCCTAAAAGTTACTAACCTAACCTCACTATAACCCCCTAAAAGTTACTAACTTAACCTCACTATAACCCCCTAAAAGTTACTAACTTAACCTCACTATAACCCCTAAAAGTTACTAACCTAACCTCACTATAACCTCCTAAAAGTTACTAACCTAACCTCACTATAACCCCCTAAAAGTTACTAACCTAACCTCACTATAACCCCCTAAAAGTTACTAACCTAACCTCACTATAACCCCTAAAAGTTACTAACCTAACCTCACTATAACCCCCTAAAAGTTACTAACCTAACCTCACTATAACCCCCTAAAGTTACTAACCTAACCTACTATAACCCCCTAAAAGTTACTAACCTAACCTCACTATAACCCTAAAAGTTACTAAACCTAACCTCACTATAACCCCTAAAAGTTACTAACCTAACCTCACTATAACCCCTAAAAGTTACTAACCTAACCTCACTATAACCCCTAAAAGTTACTAACCTAACCTCACTATAACCCTAAAAGTTACTAACCTAACCTCACTATAACCCTAAAAGTAAACTAACCTAACCTCACTATAACCCCCTAAAAGTTACCAAAATTGCCTCGGCCAAAAATCGGCCGCATATCAACCCTTCAAATAAGGCCAAATAATGCTCTCGAACCACGTGCGTAGTTGTGATAAGACTTGAGAAAGCCACAGGGAAAATCATGCAATTTGGGGAAAATCCCTGGCCATCTAAGATAAATCCCTGGCCATCTAAGGAAAATCCCTGGCCATCTAAGGAAAATCCCTGGCCATCTAAGGAAATCTCTGGCCATCTAAGGAAAATCCCTGGCCATCTAAGGAAAATCCCTGGCCATCTAAGGAAAATCCCTGGCCATCTAAGGAAAATCCCTGGCCATCTAAGGAAAATCCCTGGCCATCTAAGGAAAATCCCTGGCCATCTAAGGAAAATCCCTGGCCATCTAAGGAAAATCCCTGGCCATCTAAGGAAAATCCCTGGCCATCTAAGGAAAATCCCTGGCCATCTAAGGAAAATCCCTGGTCATCTAAGGAAAATCCCTGGCCATCTAAGGAAAATCCCCAGTAAATGAATCACTCACTTAATCGTGAAATTATTGTAGTCAGGGTAACCCTCGTACCTGACCCTCTCATTATAATCACACCATCAAACACTTCATAATTACAAGAGTAAATAGTCCTTTCAACTCACCTTCAAAATTGAGATACACCGATACAGATGGGATAATGGAATTTCTTTTAGGTTTGAGTAGGGTACAGGATACAAATAGAAGAATCATCGAAGGGGTTAAAGTATTTTTAGAAAAGGCTTGGAAAAAAAGAGCAGAGAGTTAGGGCCTCATACAAGCCCTGAGGGAGCCAGCCGGAAATTAGGCTTTGAACCGGGTGAAAACCGCGGTTTAGCTCCTCACCTGGAAAGAAAGAAAAGACCGTGACGGCTGTAATATGGCGCCGATGGTAATCTACGTGATGGGGTGATTTGCATAACTACGTAGTGGTAGTTATCGACAACACCACATTTTCTATTGTAGTCCAAGGTGGCAGGTTTATTAATGCAAGTGCAATAATCTTTGGTTTGCAAAATGAGTTTGTGGCACACACATAAATAAAAGTTCCTTTGGTTTCTCGTTATTACACTCCAAAAAATACTGGAGTAGCTACAAGTCACCATCTGCACAACCTTTCGTGCCCGTGGCCGCCAGTGTACTGAACCCACAGCCTGGCCTGACGTCACTGAGGTGGCAATTATACGCGGAGTATTAGAAAGAGCAATATATTCCCCTATATGATTATTATGCAATACATATGCTTAAATATATCAGAAAGGTTGATGTGGTACGAATTTAGAGCATTTCGTATCCATATATGCAATAATTAATGCAAACTGTACCGGTTCCTTACACAGGCACTACATATAGCGCATTTTCGTGACGTTCACCGCCCTGGTTCAGTCCAGTCCGGACCGGGTCAGGGTGGACGAAAATACATCGAGACTGGCCCCGTCCCATTCGTCGTTCCTATTGGCTGGGGGATCAAGTGGGCGGTCCTCCGGGCAGAAATGCAATATAGTGTTGTTGACGGTACATTAATTTCCCAAGATGTTTCAGCAAATTGCGAATATTGTAATTTTTCGTGAAATTACTTTAGTCTTATGGTCGCCCATCATGGTGTTTCATGTCTTATCAGCAGCACGAGAAGCTCCTGGTCGTCATCCCCGCTGACTGTAGTGCGCATGCGCCAGTTCTCCCCACACTGGTCCAAGGTGGTCCTGCTATCTGGGCTGCACCGGACTGGACTGGGCTAAACCGTTCCAGACTGCCTTGCAAAAACAGTGGCCGCCCGGGACTAGCCCAGTCCAGACCGGGCCAGAGCGGCCGCGAAAACGCGCTTATAGCTGTAATCAAGCTTATCAAGGGTGTAATGCGGCTCAGTCGAGTAAGGAAACGCTCGGGACTGGATCTGACTGGACTTAGAATTTTTAGAGGCACCTCATATTTCATAGCGGCCGTGTGGGTTAACCAAGGCCAAGCGCACGCTGGAACCTTTACAGATGTGAAGTACAATAAGCATACAATACAGTGCGGTAGTTAATTTCAGTCAAAGCCGGAAGGAGGAGTTGTAAAGAATTTCCGAAAATTGTACCGCTCAATGCAAATCGTACCAAAAATGGCCTTATTTTAAAATGTAGGACCACAGTACCACTAGCCTCGAAATGTACCATTTTGGTACAATTGTACCGCAGGTGGCAACACTGTGTGCTGATTCATCTGCATACTGCACCTTCAGGGCACTAGAGGCTGTGGCACCACAGCCTGTACGGCCCAATCAAACTCCCAACAACAACAACAACATTTGGGTCAGCTTAGCGTGGAGCCCTTGGCAGGGATGCTCGAAAATCCCTCGTAAGGGACAACTTACGAGTGTATGGCTACAATAACCTTACGAGGGTGGGCTGAGGGAGATGCTCGTACCGAGCCGTCACTCCCGTACGGTTATCGGTGGCCTCTGGGTGGGGAATATAGGGATATTCTAGGGATATGTGTGGGAAAATTCTGCTAACCAATCACAGAGCAGCGCCCTTCATGACACGGCTTTATCTAGCTAGTGAGGCAGCTTAAGTAGTTGATGGGGACATGCCGGATAAAAGCACCACATTTTTTCCAGGTATTCCTCAGAATCCAAGCTTCAATTCTAGAACCGGCGCCAAGCGATCCGAACATTTTTTTTAAACACAATCTTTATTTTTTATTTTTTTTTTTATTTAACATTTTGTGCCTATAGCGCCTGTAGGCAATAGTGACCCAGGGCTCGGTAGTTAAGCCCCGGAGGTTCACTTGAGGGCTGTGATGGTTGGCCCTCGTCCGTGGTGGCGCAGGCAGGATTTTTATAGTGACGCCTGTGATTAGAGGCTCATGCCGCCCCCCTGTGTCATCCGATGACACTCGCAATCGAAGTAGAGTTAATGGGCAGGCATGTGGTGTTCTTAGGCCACTCGACGGTGCAGAAAAGATTTTGGTTTTCTTCGGGGATCGAACTCGGGTCACCGAGAACGCCACTGAGAGACGCTAACCACTGCTACCGCCTCCCCCGATAGGATAAGCCTGCATATAGAACTTTTTTTTTTTATTTAATTTAAATGCATATTACACCGCCGTTTCTGGATGCAAGAATTCTCGACGGTGTTGCTGTGGTGTATCTGCTTCCTCATATTAATGTCACCACATTCAATGCTAATGGCGTTTGCATCCCCACATCCTGAAGCTACTTGATCCTGCAGAAGAGTCGATGTGGTCTGGGACAGCTACATTGCCAGCAGTATCAAGGAGTCAACTAGAGAGAAAAGGGGAAAAGGTGTGCGGAGAAAGGTCGGCGGTCCAACCAAGGTGCCCAGCAACTGGCCCGACTTCCTCCGGGATTCCACAAACAAGGAGGAGCTTTTCCAGTTCCTTTCAGACAAAGTCGGCTCCAATGACTGGCCAGACGGAAAGGAGGTCTTCATAACATCAGGCACAGATGTGATCAGCAGAGGTTCCGACCACTCCATGCCACGATGTGACCATGAAGAGGCCGATACAAGGATTGTCGTTCACCTGAAAGATGCGCTGGACAAGGGATGCACCACCTGTTTGGTACGCACTGTCGACACAGACGTCGTTGTCATACTGATAGGAAAGTATCATTCCCTGACCAGCCAGCATCAGATGGCAGCCATCTGGGTAGCCTTTGGAACTGGAAAGAACTTCATGTACCTGGATATCAATGCCATATGCTATGCTCTGGGAAAAGATAGGTACTGCCTATGTTCCACAGCTTCACGGGCTGCGACACAACTTCCGCTTTCTTTGGCAAAGGGAAGAAATCGGTATGGGAGGCTTGGAATGCCTACGTGGAGGTGACGGAAGCCTTCAACAACCTCATGAATCACCCTTACATGACTGTGACAGTGAACTGCAAGGAATTCCAGTTGCTCGAGAGCTTCACCGTGATCATCTACAATAAGAAGAGCAACTTGGACTCTGTGAACGAGGCACGTAGGGAACTCTTCTCCCAGAAAAACAGGACAATGGAGAACATTCCCCCAACGCAAGAAGCCCTTCTGCAGCACACACTGCGCGCAGTCTACCAAGCTGGAATCTGGGCAACCAGTGATCATTGTGAGCAGAAGCCTCCAACCTCAGAGGGCTTTGGATGGACTCTAGAGAGTGCAACGAAGACCTGGCGTCCTGTGTGCTCCAACCTGCCTGTGGCATCCCAGGCCTGCAGCGGACTGATCAAGTGGTTGCAAAAGCGCCATGTGCACGTGTGGAGGACGATGCTCATGCAAGAAGGCGCGGTGGAAGTGCACATAACTTTGCAGCTGCCGATGTGAGAAGTAGCTTAGCCGGCTTAGTGTGAAATGTAGTAATTGAATTTTGTGCAGAGAAGGGATTTAAGACATTAACACTGCATGTTTCCATGTTTTAATGTCAGTTGTTAGCAGATTCCTCCATTAAAACCTTTGAACTGACCTTCATGCTTTGCTCTCCTACTTAATTGTGTACTAAGTATGATTATTTCATGTGATTGAATTATAAACACCCCTAATGGGCCAAATAATGAGCAACCATACTCAGAAAATACCTTAAAACAAGAAACATGGCAATTTTGCACCATGTTGGGTAAATATACGCACGGTCTGAAAGAGTTTACATTTTTTCTTGATTTTCGTATGTGTTAAATTGCTCACATTACAAAAATGTATCGTAGAAGCATAAGAGTGGTCGTATCGCTTGGCGCCGGTTATAGAATCAGAGCTGGGACCCTGAAGATTGCCTGATCAAAATTTGGTGCTTTTATCCGGCATGTCCCCATCCCTTTGAAATTCGGTGCTAAGCTGCCTCACTAAGCCAATCATCATGCTCTCAGCTGTCAGGGAGCCCGATAAATAAATTTAAATAGACTTCAAATGCCGCTGTTATGCTAAAATCGGCCTCTTTCGGAAATCGTCCCGCGGACGCTTATTTAACCTAAATAACTCTACAAAACTTAACACAAACCTATCATAAACCTAACCTAACCTAAACCAGCCCTAAATATACTTAACCTAAACCAAAAAAACTATGTTTGCCGGTGTTGAGCTAAGTTTGGCTGTTTTCCCGAAATAGGGCCCGATTTTACCCTCACTATCGCCAGAATGTTACAATAAAACATAGCTGCCACTTTAGCCTTTCAGCGAATATTCTCCCACTGATTACTACAGAGACGTACCCAGGGTATACCTTGATGCGCTGATCATGGGTTTTCGAGTCTAGCGTGCCCGAAATTAGTATCTATAGACCATTTGCTGGCCCGCGCCTTTACGTATGCCGTATCCGTGGCCCTGGCGGTACTCTGTTAAGTGGACGAGAACCTGCGTGTTCGCTCTTTTAGGTCAGACAAGACCACGGGGGGGCTAACACCTCACTGTGACACACGTGACACTTGTGTGCAGGGATAGTATAACTTATAATATCCTTGCTTGTGTGTGTACGTGCGTGTGTATAGTACGTCCAGACATTTGACACCACCACCACCACCGGATCATTATAGCGGCCAAATTTGTATGAGGAACTATACGTTTTGATTTAAGAAGTCGACCGATATATAATTTTAAAATATAGGTTTTCCCTGATATGAATTTATTTCAAGTACTATAGGTATTGTATGTTAAATATGATATATATGGAGTCAATGAAGCAATAAACACATCACATTTCAAACAGGCAAAACATGAAATGGCTCTAAATACACAATAAAAATAAAGTATAGTGATATAACTTGTAATTTATTGTTTTGACGTCTAGCCCCTTCAAATTTCACTCCCTTAGGGAGTTAAGGGTGCTCCGACCACCCTTTGCCTCGCGGTCCCGTACAAGTGAAAAAATGGTTTGAGCATCTCCCTTAGAGGCGCTACGAGGTAAAAGTCCCTTAGGGGAGTACTTACGGGCCCGTAACTCTTTCGAGCATCTCTGCCCTTGTTCTTAAGATTTTCCAAAGCACCTATTGTAGACAGTCGAAAAGACAGTAGAAAAAATAGTCGGTGTCTCTGAAAACGACCGCTAAGTCCTCGTCCATTATTACCGGATGGGTCGACGTATATTGCACACTTATGTTAGAATCTTACCACGTATCTTGGTTCTTCTTGGTTCTTGGTGTTGGTAAAGGGCTGTGAATATATATTTGACCCTATTCGACCTGCTGGAGTGACCCCGTAGAGTGATCACAGGTTTGAGCTTGAGAAGCGAGCTTACAGATTTGTTTTGATAATCTTGAAAGTTGATCTTGAGCTGGGAATTCCCAAAAAATAGTCCGGTGAAGCCTTTGGTCTTGTGTGATTGTATGGAAGATCCACCGTGACGGTTGGTCCAGCGCATACGCAGAATTTGGTGTATAGGTGTCTTGCACTGATGTCACGACCTAGCGTCTTCAAGCTAAATGCCCCCGTCTTCAAGCCAAATGCCGCCCGTCGGAGCGAGCTGGAGGACCAACAAACTTCACTTGCCGCCCGTGTTTGCCAGCTTATGGTACTTTTCCCCTACCAAATATATGTTTATCAGTATAAAAGATATACTGTTGTCTTCGGAAATGTTTGTTCTATAATATTATCAAATAAAAAACCGTAAAACACACTAAAGAAAGGCCATTATGAGACTCAAGAAATATGCATGATTCATCAGCGCCAGCTCCCATTTAATATTTTGCTCTAAAACATTTTACATGGAGAATATCAATAGAAGCAGAATTTCATTAGCTTTCCATTGATATATTTCGTTATCTGATAAATGAATTAGAACCATGTATACATTACGTTAACTAAATAAATAACCTCATCAATCGGGAAAATTACCCGATTTAATGATGTTATTTATTTAGTTAACGCTAATTTATGCATGCTTCTAATTCATTTATCAGATAACGAAACATACCATGGAAAGCTAATGAAATTTCGCTTCTATTGATATTGTCCATGTAAAAAGTTTTCGAGCAAAATATTAAATGGGAGCTGGAGTTGGTGAATATTAAGTTCATGCATATTTCTTGAGTCTCATAATGACCATTCTTTAGTGTGTTTTACGGTTTTTTATTAGATAATATTATAGAACAAACATTTACGAAGATAGCAGTATACCTTTTATACTGATAAACATATTTTTGGTAGGGGAAAACTACCATAAGCTGGCAAACACGGGCGGCAAGTGGAGTTTGTTGGTCCTCCAGCTCGCATTTCCCGCGCCTGTCGCAGCCACAACAAGGGCTGTGACGTCACGTGCAAGACACCTACTTAAATCTAACCTAACCTTACCCTACCAGCCTACCTAGGCCGTGTTTTTGTCGTCCAAGCACCGTCTTGGATTACGACAGGCCTCTTCCATTTGTGCCCAAGTTCCAGGAACCAGGGGGCGCATTTTTGAACACTACTAAGACCATCTTAAGGGACTAAGACCATCTTAGCGCTAGTTGGACATTTCCGAAAGCAAATTTCGCTGCGCCTAGGACAGCGCAGCGAGTGTAGGCTAAGGCAGGGTTGGGATCGTCTTAGCCCGCAATTTTCTCCGTCACCACAACAAAAATAGTTATATTATATATTTTAGACTATATATAGTATATTAGGCTGTATAATACACTATATATAAATAAATTATATATATATAATATATATATATATATATATATTATATATATAATATATATATTATATTATATATATATATATATATTTGAAACGAACCACTCTCAGTGGCCCGTCACGTATTGCGTATGGGTTCGGCGTGCTCACTGCCTGGGAGATTATTGGAGAACTCACAGGCTGGTTTTAACACAAGTGTCACGTTTAGGTCTTTATTTTCCACCCTATGACGGGACTGTCTGCCTCCCAAAACACATGTAACAGTTCGTGCACCACAGTAATCCAATGTGCGCTGCTGTAACAAGGGTAGTAGCGGAGGAAAGGGGGAGAACTGGCTCAGGGTGCCTCTCCCTCATCACCTTACACTCCTCATCCACTCGCTTTGCCTCGAGCTGAGGCCCGAACTGCCTCCTTGTGAAGCTTCGCATACACACGCACACACACACACACACACACACAAACAACTAATTAGACCATTCGTAACATTATCCCCCTCCTCAATGAGTGGGCGACCCGACCAGTGCTTCGGACCCCCCACCGGCGAGGCCCCAGAGGTACAATTGAAGAACCCTTGCTCTTCCCCCTGACGTCCAGGACGAGATGTCGGCCCGCGGTAGTCGCAGTTGAACTAGGCGACCGACCTCCACCAGGACTGAGGGTGGTCGAAAATCGTCTATTCGACGCGGAGGGACGCCTAGCCCTGGGAGCTAAAGGGGCTCGCCACGCAATGAAGCTGCTTCACCACACAACAGGTGGCCATTTGGGTATTCGTAAGACATTGGCAAAATTCCGACAACGCTACCGGGCGCACCAAGAAGCCTTAATTGCCCGTGAGGTGGTAAGCCAGTGCAAGGGCTGCCAGCTCGGGACGGATTATCGACAGCGGCCTGGACCACCTGGAGTCATCGAGGCTGCACTCCCATGGGATACGGTAGCCGTGGATATCATGGGGCCGTTCCCCTCTCATCGGGGTAAACGCTTTGTCATAACCTTCATCGACTGGTTTCCCAGGTTTCACTATCTTGGTGCCATCTTCTTGACTTCACAACAGGGACCCCGTGGCTCGGGTTCTGATGGACCGTGTCGTGTCTGTCTTTTGGGTACCGCAGGATTCTCTCGGACCGGGGACGGGGATTCACCGTATCGTGTGGAACCAGCTCCAACTCCTCCTGGCTTTCTATGTTTCGCACTCACCTCCACCCCTCAAAGGTATGGCATTGTGGAGCGCTCGCATAGAACTGTGGTGCACTATCCTCGCCAGTGGGGGTGGATGATCCTCGCTCCGCTGCCGGACGTCGTCTCTTCAGCCCACTATCCCTACCAACACATCGCCTGGCGAACCGCAGGTTTTAGCCCCTTTGGAAGTCATCTTCGGCAGAGTGGCCTCTTCGCTGATCGCCACATTCCTGCTTACGGAACAGACCCTGCGGCTGCCCTCATGGGCGAATACTTTCCCCGCGCTCCGTGACGGACCTTCAGGCGGCACAGCGCGTTGTGCAGCGTCCACCCCACCGTCCAGCCCCCGCCATCGAACCCTTTTCCTCCTGGGATGCCGCATTTTGTGACAACCCCCCTTCCTGCCTCCTCCAAGCTTCACGCCGAAATGGATGGCCTTTCACAGTTGTCCCGTTCCAAAAGCTACCAAGTCTGTTATGGCCACAGGCCTGGGACCGCACAGTTCATGGTGCGGATGCAAGCCCTACACCGAGCTCCAATCCCACCGCCTCCTGTTATTCCATCCGCCCTTCCGGTGCCGCAGCAAACACAAAGCGAGGGACTCCGATTCCCTCCTCGTATGTCTTATTCCGCGGCCCGACGGAAGTGACACGTAGGCCGCTGGGAAATTTTGCTCAAGGCTCCCGGCTGGCCGCTCCCAGCGGCCCCGCCTAGGGCATATGACCATTTGCGCTGTTATTAACTGATTGAGAATATTTATGGTTATACTGTCTAAGTATACGTTGCAGATATAGTATTGTTTTAAGGGTGTTTCACACCCATTTAGCCGAATTAATAGACTAATTGCTGTTGCAACACTTTAAACATTACTATATAATGCAATAGTGCTTAGAAAAATTTAACCAGAATATTCCTTGCGGTCTTTATCCAGTAATACGATGAAAGGAGATTTCTAGGATCATAATTGCTACGGTCATTGTTTTTTCATAAGTAACAACATGTTCGTTATTGAAGTTTACATGCCTGGTGTACGTGGAACCCTGAACGGCGTGAACAGCCATGTAGAGGATATGTTCGGCGAACAACATAACAACATCCACCCACATCCGTGCGTTTTCCAACTAACTGATTATTTTTCCTCAACACAGCGCCAGGCGCCGTCAGAATTCCTAAAAAACTGTCGTACTGCAGATTATTTATATTATTCAGATATTTCGTATAATGAAGGGAGCGAAAACATGTTATAACTAAGTTCTCATTAGGTCATCGACGTTTTAAGGGTGACATTTAGGCCTTTTGTGGGTCTTAACCTGTTAATGGCTATCGTACGTCTGGCAGTTTATGCCTTGATAGCTTGGAACAGATTTCAATAATATTCTATTCAAATCATGATATTATTCGCTGTTAACTCCCATCATCACATATTCCATATAGTGTACGTTTGATTATTATATGTGTATGAATATGTTGGAAGTTATGAAAAGGGAAATATGACCTTGTGTTATTCCGTAATAGTCTTCGCCGCGGTTACTCAGTGTTATTTTTATAGGATACTGCTCACACACAACTAACTGATATCCTTTTTCCATGTAAATTCCTTCCTATGTACGTCATCTCATCTTTATTTTCTATGTATCTCTGGTGTTCCTGATAAAGCTGGAATATTTAAAATAACCTGATATATATAACTTCTATAACTATTATAAACACTTTTATAACTTTTTTAATCGCTGAACAGGCCTAATACTAGTGAATGGTTACCGATATGAGATACTTTTAGATTACTGAGTTAATATATATAATTATGAAATAATTATTTCCCCCAGACACCTAACTACCGCGCCCGCGGCCTCCGGAGATGGACGTCAAGTTGCCCTGCTTGTCACTACTGATTGAATACTACATCAGATAATCATATAACTGTTGTTCACAAATGTTTACACATAGAAATTTCATTCTTTGAAATTCTACATTAATTTTTCAACATAGTATTATCCCGTCTGAAAATACACCAGCGGGCCTCCGGAGGGCTGACGGAGGTAAATTTGGCCGCCGCGGCCGCCGTTCGCCGCTCTACGGCCTACGTCGGGCCCGCCGGTGGCTGGTTAAGCTGGGTGGTGCCTCGGCCGCACTCCCTCCCAGCCCTCAGCTCCTCTGACCCTTTGCTTTAATTGCAGGCCTTGACGCAAACGGCCCGGAAGCACGACGAGACTGGCCCCGTCCTTCGGCGGAAGGGGGTAATGTGAGGGCCTAAAGGGAAAAGCGAAGGAAAGGAAAGGAGAGTGGATAGAATAATAAGGGAATGAGAGAGAACTCCTGCTAGCAATAGTGGAGGCGAGCGGGCGAGCGTGGTTTTCGCTGATGCATCCCCTTTTTCTTATCAGCCACCGCGAAAGGGTGGGCATGCGCCGCCACCTGCAAAGTCCTGTCGCCTAGTGTAGAAAGCCCGGAAATTCGGAAAGACAGGAATGGAAAATTCCTATCATACAATTCCCGGGTATGTATCGGTAAGAGTAAATAAGGTTTCAATAACGCATATGTTTTGGTCTGGGGCAAGTTGTAGCCTAGGCCCACAATGGAGGAACAGGTTATTCTAATTATATTAGAGGTCAATCAAATCTTTTCTGTTCTCGTATATTTATCGTTTTTCGTTTCTTTCTCCCACTTTTTATCTCCCCCCCACTCCCCCCCCTCCCATACACTCAGATACGAGTCCAAAATGCGTGGGCACATTTATTTCGCGGACTCGTCGATAACTGTAGATTCAAAACTTTTCATCCTCCCCTTAACCCTCCGTACAGATCAGAGGGAACCTCTTAGATTCTTAATGTCCTTCAAATAGACACCATAGTGGACAGATACGTTTATAAATGGGTGTGTTAGTCCCGAGTTTATTCGCTATAAGTGAAGTCCGACCAAATTCCTATCCGACTCTGATACCTCGTCGCTCTGAAAACACGTTCGTAGGCTGACAAAAATTATTAGACATATTAGAATAAATTATTTAAAATTCTTCTATATCAAAGTAAAGAACTGTATTATAGCAGCCATTTCATATGCATACTTGTTCATTAGCTATTAGAGTCATTCGAAGTCTTATATCCCTTCAGGGAAGCCTTTATAAGGATCGAACATTCCTTTTTTCCCGCTTCTCCAACCTCGCCTTGGTATACCACGAGAAGTCAGTCTCTCACTCACTTCCCTCAATGTAAGATATCCGCTACACTCGCTACGTATTTCCCCCCCCCCCCTCCTTGTTATAATATAATCTATCTATATACCTATATATCTAGGTACAGTTTGGTAGGTTTCATTACGCATTAAGGAGGCCTGGCCGTCCTTATAATTGTTTTTAAAAGAGTCTCTCCGTCGCCTTCCCTCAAGGTTCCCGGCGGATGTATCACTCTGGAGAAAACCCCGCCCCATGTTTTAGTGAACGCGAAACACATCATTACTCTTACTTCCCCCCTCCCTATATTTTTCCATGTATGCCTACGTGTTCCCTGTGTATCGTAGATGGTAGTTCTAAGAATATAATTCAGTGAGTTAGGTTATGCTCTGTAGAAGCTTTTCCTGCGCCGATTAGAGTTTTATATATGTCCCAAGTTTCTCAAACAATAGAGATAATATTTCATGTGAATAAACCGGATGATGTTAAAGTATAGCTTCTTGTTTTATTGCACAACCCCAGGTGATTATTCCCTTGTTATGGAAATACTTCCCACGTCTCAGAGAATTTTCAGCCTCACTCGGTGGAAACCTAAGTATCCACCCCGACTGACAATAATTCCCTCATATAGTAACAAAACTCTTCAGGGAGTAAACCATAGAACTACTCGCCTGGGCTGGTGGCAGCATTTCCCCTATTAACCCTAAGTTCTTACCAATTCAAGAATGTGACGAGGAGGTTTTATTAGTCATTGAAGAATTATCCGCATTAATATCTTCAACCCAAGGTTGTCAGTAACTCATAACCCTGGCAATCACACTGTGTCAGCGGTGGGATTTTTTTTAGTATCGGTCTAAGAACCATAAGTTTTAAAGTTTTTCAAACACAAAACCCTGGCATCACACTGGTGAAGCGGTGGGATCTTATTTCCTTTCAAATAACCAGTTTCCAGATCTCACCTTGGAAAATAGCAAGATAAATTCAAATTTCGGTAAATTTTCATATAGTAATCGATCAATTATAGTAGGCTCATTAGATCTTTCTCCTCTATAAACCAACACCTACACACATGAACCATGACCCTGTGGCAGTGAGCTGTAAGAGCGAGCCGACACAGCCGTCCCAGCCGTCGCCGCCACAGCCGACCGCACATCGCAGCCACGACAGCCACCTTAGCCTCAGCTATGCCGAGCTTCACCGCCATAGCCGCCTCAGCCGCGTTCCTAGCCGCTACGGCCGCCGCGCCCTAGCCGCCACGCCACCCACACAGCCTCGCAAACTCCACCATGTCAAAGAGAGGACGTGAAGCCTCGTCGGGAGGAAGTCCTGATCTCCCTCGTCGCGTACCCGTCACCGACATGAGCTTGCGCTGACATACAGGAGGCGCCAAGAACCTGTACATCATTGCCGTGCAAGGTATCAAAGGGCGTCTGAACCGCCTGCCGCCGCCGCCGTGGTGCTACAACAACCAAGCAACATATGTGTCCCACACAGCTACGGGAGGCTGATCATGCCAGCGACACCGGCTCAGGAAATGGTCACACTCTTAGTTTCCAAGAACTACAGTTCCTGAAACGTTTTGAAGAGCTGAAGGCCATCAGAAGTCCATGGCGTCAACAAGCCCATGATGCCACCCATCAACAACAATAGGAAAAGTTCCGGTATCCAATAGTGTTAAATAGAAAAATCAAGGAAGAATTATTTGAACATTAACATTGATATTAATTTATTTTATGACCTTGAAAAGGTTCAAGTATCTACTCTGTTCGGGTAGTTTGTTATACCCAGGTAGGAGGGTTGATTGGGATATCCAGTCTCTCATTGAATTTCATTAACGGACTCAGTCTGGTTCGTGAGTCCTTCAGAGGTATTTTTAATTAAAGTTACAGTCAACCGACTTGTGTTTGTACTAATTGAGATTAGCGAAAAGTGTTAAATGTAGATTACTGAGTCAGGGTAGTGTATGTCGACTAGATGAAACAATTTTGTCTAGGAATTTCTCATTGTCTAGAATTTCGGAGTATCTATTTTCACGGCTCAGCCTGGTTCGGTGAGAGGATATTTTAATTCGAGATAGTAGACTGCTAACTCAGTTCACAGTCGACCAGCTTGAGAGGGGTGGCGGATATTCAGGACTCGTTCAGGCTCTCGTTATCTAACCAGGAGTAGCCTGTGTGCGCACCCTGTGGACGATCCTGAACGACAAGAAATACGGGTACTGAGTCAGGGTTTGACGACCCTTACTACCCAGTCAGAGTTGAGTGGGATATTTCTTTTCATTGATATTCGGTGAATCTAAACACATTCAGATACCCGTTTTCAAAGAATAGAAGAATCTCTATTAAATTCACCTAAATTCGTCCCATTCAGACACATCCCTTGACACAGCTTTAGAAGGAAACGGGAGAATCGGTGAGTAGTAATTTGATATGAAGAAATTTAATTCCTCCCGAAATAGCGTGTGTAATGCCCGGAATTCGGTGAAAGACAGGATGGAAAATTCCTATCATACAATTCCCGGGTTAATGGGATCTGTAAGACGGAAAAAGGTTTCATAAACATATGTTTTGGTCTGGGGTAAGTTGTAGCCTAGGCCAGCATATGGATGAACAGTTTTTCTTATTATATTAAGGTCAATCAATCTTTCTGTTCTCGTAATATTTATCTTTTTCTTTCTTTCTCCCGCTTCTATCTCCCCCCCGCCCCCCCCCCACCTCACCCCCCCCCCATACACTCAGGATACGAGTCCAAATGCGTGGGACTTTATTTCGCGTCGTCGATACTGGTAATTCACAACTTTTCATCCTCTCCTTACCCTCCTGACAGATCAAGGAACACTCCTATATTCTTACTGTCCTTCACAATAGACACAATAGTGACAGATCACGTTATAAATGGGTGGGTTAGTCGAGTTATTCGCTAAATTGAACTTCGGACAAATTTTCTATTATTCCGACTCCGATACCGTCGTAGATCTGGAACACCGTCGTAGGCTGAAACAAAAGGGAGAACACTTCTTCCCGATATTAGACTAAATGTAATTAAGTCTTCTATATCAAAGTACAGAACTTTGTATTATAGGCGCCATTTCATATGCTACCTGTTTCATTAGCTTAATTAGAGTCATCGAGGTCCTTATACTCCCTTCAGTGGAGCCTTTATAAGGATCCTAACATTCCTTTTTTCCCGCTTCTCCCAACCTCGCCTTGGTATCCACACGAGGAAGTCAGTCTCTCACTCACTGCCCTCAGGTACGATATGCAGTAACTCGCTCGCTATTTTCTCCCCCCCCCCTCGTCCTTGGTTATAATATATCTATCCTATATACCTATATATATAGGCACAGTGTTCGGTTTCAATTACCGACATAGGAGGCCTGTCGGTCCTTCTAAGTGTTATTAAAAGAGTCCTCTCATCCTTCCCTCAAGGTTCCGACGATGTCTCAGTCTTGGAGAAAAACCCCGCCCCATGTTTTAGTGAAGCGCGAACAACATCATTACTCTACATTCCCCCCCTCCCTATATTTTCCATGTATGCCCTACGGTGTTCCGCTTGTGTATACTAATGTTAGTTCTAAGAATATCATTCATGAGTTAGGTTATGCTCTGTAAAGCTTTCCTGCGCCGAATTAGAGTTTATATATGTACCTAAGTTTCTCAAACAAGAGAATAATATTTCATGGTGAATAAACCCGCTGATGTTTAAAGTATAGCTTCTTGTTGTTTATGCAACAACCCCAGGTGATTATGCCCTTGTTATGGAAATACTTCCCCAAGTCGCCGAAGAGTTTCAGCCTCACTCGGTGTAATACTAATTATCACACCCCGACTACCAATTAATTTCTCATACAGTAAAACGTGTTCAGGAGTAACCATAGAATACTCGCCTGGGCTGGTGTCAGCATTTCCCCCGATTAACCCTAAGTGCTTACCAATTCAGTTGTGACAGGAGGTTATTTATTAGTCATGAAGAAATTATCTCAATTTAATATTATTCAACCCAAGGTGTCCAGTACTCAAAACCTGGCATCACACTGTGCAGCTGTGGGATCTATTTCCTTTCAATAACAGTTCCAGAATCTCACCTGGGAAAATAGCAGATAAAATCAAATTTTCGGTAAATTTTTCATACAGTAATCGATCATTTACTAGTAGGTTCATTAGATCTTTTCCCCCATAAACCAAACACCCTACCACACATGACCAGGACCATGTGGGAGTGAGCTGGTAATAAGCGGCCGCCACAGCCGTCACAGCCGTCGCCGCCACATCCAGCCGCGCATCACAGCCTCCCAGCCCTTTAGCCAGGCCACATGCGCGCGCCTAGCCGCCACGCTCGCCTCAGCTAATGCCGCCCTTCACCACCGCCATAGCCGCCTCAGTCGCCGCTGGTCCTACCGCCGCAGCCGCCGCGCCTAGCCGCCACACCACCCCCGACGCTTCGCAACCACCACCATGTCAAAGAGAGGACGTGAAAGCCTCGTCGTGGTGAAGTCCTGGAATCGTCCCTCGGCCTACACTTCAACCACATGAGCCGCTTACATACGGCGCCAAGACCTGTCATCATTGCCGTGCAGGGTATCAAGGGCGTCTGAATTGCCTGTCCGCCGCCGCCGTGTCTACAACAACCAAGCAACGCGGTGACCCAAACTCCCAGCTACGGAGGCGAGGATGAGCGACCCCGTGCTCATGAATTGGGCACACTCCTTATTTCCAAGAACCTACAGAGTTCCTGAACGTTTTGAAGAGCTGAAGGCCATCAGAGAAGTACAATGGCGTACAACAGAACCATGATGCAACCCATCAACAACAAGATGGAAAAGTTTTCGTATCGCAATAGTGTTAAATTAGAAACTCAAGGAGAATTATTTTGAACTGAACATTGATAATTTATTTTATGGCTTGAAAGGTTAATAACCTACTACTGTTTCGGGTAGTTGTATACCCAGGTAGGAGGTTGATTGTGAACAGTCCTCATTGATTCATTAACGGACCAGTCTGGTCGGTGAGTCCTTCAAGGTATTTTTAATTCAGTTACAGTCAACCCGACTTGGTGGTGTATTCATGATAAGAGTAAGCGAAAAGTGTTAATGTAGATTACTGATTCAAGAGTGTGAGTGTGTATCGGACTAAGATGAACAATTTGGTGCGAGATATTTCTCTTTCTAGAGTCGGGAGTATCTATTTTTCACGACTCAGCCTGGTTTCGGTGAGAGGAGTATTTTAATTCGAGATCTTAGTCCTGCACTCAACTTTTACAGTCAACCACTTGGCGGTGTGGGCGGTATTTCAGGACTTGTCAGGCTCTCGTTATCTAACCAGAGTAGCCGGTGTGCGCCCCTGGACGATCCTGGACGACTAGAATACGGGTACTGAGTCAGGTTTTGAACGACCACGTTACTACCCAGTGGTAGGTTGATTGGATACTTCCCTCAGTCATTGAACATTCGTGTAATCTAAACCATTCCAGATATCCGTTTTCAAAGAAATAGAAGATCTCTATTTAATTCACCATAAATTCGTCCCATTCAGACCACCTCCTCTTGACACACTTTAGAAAGGGAAACGGGAGATCAGTGGTTAGTAAGTTTGATATTGAGAATTTAATTCTCCCGAGAATAGACGTGTGTAATGCCCGAAATTCGTAAAGACAGGAATGGAAATTCCTATCATACATTCCCGGGTTATGTATCTTGTAAGAAGAAAAAGGTTTCAATAACCATATGTTTGGTCTGGGGCAAGTTGTAGCCTAGGCCCAGCATTGGAGAACAGGTTATTCTTATTATATTAAGGTCAATCAAATTCTTTTTGTTGCAACGTAATATTTATCTTTTTCTTTCTTTCTCCACTTCTATCTCCCCCCCCCCACCCCCACTCCCACCCCCCATACACTCCAGGATACGAGTCCCAATGCGTGGACATTTATTTCGCTATTCGTCGATAACTGTTAGATTCAACTTTCATCTCCCCGTACCCTCCTGACAGATCAAGGAACACTCTTAGATTCGTTATGTCCTTCAAATAGACACAATAGTGCAGATCACGTTTATAAATGGGTAGGTAGTCGAGTTTATTCGCTAAATTGAAAGTCGACCAATTTCTATCCGACTCCGATACCTCGTCGCTCTGGAAAACCGTTCGTAGGCTGAAACAAAAAGGGAGAACCTTCTCCGATATTAAAATAATGTCTTAAATTCTTTCGATATCAAGTAAAAGAACTGTATTATAGGCACCCGTTCATATGCATACTTGTTTCATTAGCTAATTGAGTCATTCGAGGTCTTTATACTCCCTTCAGGGAGCCTTTAATAAGGATCCAACATTCCTTTTTTTTCCGCTTCTCCAACCTCGCCTGGGTAATCCACGAGGAAGTCAGTCTCTCACATCACTTCCCTCAAGGGTCAATTGCAGTAACTCGCTCCTATTTCTCCCCCCCCCTCTCCTTGTTTATAATAATATCTATCTCTATACCATATATATATATGCACAGTTTGTTAGGTTTTCATTTAAACGCTAGGAGGCCTTGCGGTCCTTATAAGTGTTATTAAAAGAGTCTCTCACTCACTTACCCTCAAGGTTCCGTCGGATGTCTCATTCTGGAGCAAAACCCGACCCATGTTTTAGTGAACGCGAACAACATCATTCATCCTTACATGTCCCCCCTCCCCTATATTTTCCATGTATGGCCTACGTTGGTTCAGCTTGTGTATACGTAGTATGGTAGTTTTCTAGATATAATATCAGTGATTTAGGTTATGCTCTGTAAAGTCTTTCCTGCGCGAATTAGAGTTTATATATGTACCTAAGTTTCTCAAACAAGAGAAATAATATTTCTGGTGAATCACACGGATGATGTTTAAAGTATACTTCTTGTGTTTTTATTGCAACAACCCCGGTGATTATTCCCTTGTTATGGAAATACTTTCCCCAAGTCTCAGAAGAGTTTCAGCCTCACTCGGTGTAATACTAAGTATCCACCCCGCTACCAATAATTCTCATATAAGTAAAACGTGTTCAGGGAGTACACCCATAGAACTACTCGCCTGGCTGGTGGCAGCATTTCCCCTATTAACCTAAGTTCTTACCAATTCAGTTTGGACGAAGGAGGTTTTATAGTCAATGAAGATTATCTCAATTTAAGAATCAATTCAACCCAAAGGTGTCAAGTAACTCATAAACCCTGGCATCACCTGGTGGAGCGGTGGATTTTTTTTTAGTATCGGTCATAAGGATACATAAGTTTTTAAAGTATTTTCAAAACCGCAAAAACCCTGGCATCACCCTGGTGACTTAAGCGGTGGTATATTATTTTTCTTCAATAACAGTTCTCAGATCTCACCTTGGGAAAGATAAGCTAATAAGTCGATTTCGGTAATTTTCATACAATAGTCCGATCATTATCGTAGGTCATAGAACTTTCCCCATATTAACCTTAGTCCATTCCCCTTTCAGTAATCTCCGCATCGAAATGTTCGTACTAATAATTAAATAGTGAGTCATTTGACAAATTTCAACTCTCTTGTAGTTTTGCGTGGGATTTGTTTTAGTATCGTCATAATAACAATAAGTTTTTAAAGTTTTTCAAACGCAAAACCCTGGCATCACAACTGTGACTTAGCGGTGGGTGTATTATTTTCCTACAAATAACACCAACAGATTCCCCTTGGGAAGTCGCTTAAATAGATCAAAAAATTCAGGAAATATGTACAAAGTTCATTAGTAGGACCAGTCAAATTCCCCAAACATTCGATGTCCAGGAACGGAATTATGATTTTTAGAACACCGGGAGGAAAGGCAATTCCTTCTCTCATTTAACGACTGAATGTGTCCTGGACTGGCCACATGATCTTGCATTTTGTGGTTAGGTAGCACGATATTGCCGGATGGCATAGATCCCGGTTCCATACTTGCTGAACACTATCCGAAGGAAATTAACGCGCACAATAGAGAGCGAATTGTGAGGCGGTAGTGTGTCATCTGTTTTATAGAACCCCGCATTTATTCAGAAAGAGGACCATTTAGCACGGATGAGTATAAAAAGGTACAAAATTCACTAAACAAGGTACAATAAAAGAACTCAAAAACACCAAATTATCCACTTTATACCTCACTATACGTAAACACCTGCATCCGACGGTGTTCATTGGATAAATGAGGGAAGATTAACGTAAATAACAACTCATGAACATAATCAGGGGCCATCTGGATATGAATGAACCCAGCACGGCGAGAACCACCCTTATTTATTCAGTCGGAAACCCGAGTGCCCTGGTATTGGCGCGGAACACGAGAATCGTAATCTCTACCCGTGTTCTATAAGAAGTTTTCTCCACGTATCATGAGTTGGGAACAAAACTGTTTCCGGGGTAGATAAAAACAAACGGATGAGGAGGAGAAAGAAGATGGAAATAGAGTGACACAGTTGAAAATTTAGTGGAGGAGTTAAGGGTACAGCTAAATAAAAACCAACCCTTTCCATACCCCTCAATTATCCATAGATAACAAAAAAATGGGACTCACAAGACCTAGATATTCCAATATTAGAGTTACACCAATTACTTAAAAGGGCCTTGACGCAACGGCCCGCCTCCAAATGTCTTTGAATAATAATTGAATGAATAATAGAACAATGTAGCTCGGACGACACCACGCGCATCCGATTGAAAAAGGGGAGAGTGAGCTCAGAACCCCCAATCTTAATTCACAATTATCAAGCGAACCAAAACAGTAAAACATGGGCGGCCCTTAGAAATCTTTTCGAGACCGAATTCGCTATCAAAGTGAGTGTTGATAGAGCCTGGCAGGAATTGGGGGGCCCAATGCAGTATGACTGGGGTGAATCTCCTCAAGCTTTCACCCATCGTTTCCATCTGTCAACACGCGGTGATTCCCGACGAAATTTTTCCGAGCGAGAAATCCCAAACCGTGATAAGACTATAAAAGGAAACATGGTACGGTCTACCAGTCCCGTCACGAGAGAAATTAGAAGGATTCCTAGATGAAGGATATCCCCTAAAAAAATTCCTAGACCGCATCGAACACGAACGTCAAATACTCGAAGAAAGACCCATTCAAAGGATTAACATGATTCCAACACCAAAGAGAGAAGAAAAGGGGTTAAACGGGAAAGGAAGCGATAAGTACACACGCTCCTCAAACCCCGAGACCACCGAAGACGAAGTGGAAAAACTAAAACAACAAGTCCGAGAACTTATGGCCCGTTTGGCCCAAGAGAAAATAGAAAAGTCACCCCCCCACGCGGGTCCTTCACGAAGTGAAACATCCACTCACAAGTACTGCGCTTATTGTCAGACACAGACACATAACCTTCCGGATTGTTGGTGTTATGTGGCTATATCAGGTTCTCTCCGAGGGCCAAAGAAACTGTGATTTCCGGCTTGTGTTTATTTCCTCTTTGGTTTTACAAGTTCCTATGGTACATACAGAATATATATATTTCACTGCCCCTTGGCAGCGGCTAGGCACCAGACTCCCAAGTCCTCCTCGGGTACCAACTGGACAGGGAGCGAGCGTCCCGGTGTGAGTGGCTTGGTGCACGTTGGTGTCCCCTGGGGACTGGGTGCCCAACAGGAGAGGCGGCCAGGAGTCCCACCGCGGTTGGCCTCAGTCACCAACAGGACAGGGATTGAGCGTCCCGGTGTGGGTGGATTGAGGTTGGGCGGTGTCTTCAATGGGCTGGACGTCCAACGGGAGAGGCGACCAGGAGTCTCACCACGATTGGCCTTACCACCGAGGCCTCTGCGGCTCGGTGATGGCGTGATGGGGGAGGTAGGGAAGGGCACCGCCAGGAGCGCCTGTAACTGACGGCGTGCATGGGTCAGTCGGGGAACACCCGCCTTTTCCAGCTGCACGGGGATCCGCCACAGCCTCCTGTAGATAGTGGAAGAGAGGAACGGGACGGGGAGGACAGGTAGGGAATGACGGAGTGGGAAGTGAGTTGAGGTGCTCTCACGGTGACGAGCTGGCGTCAACACCGGAGTAGGGATGGGAGTTGGGTGGCTCTCACGGTGACTGATGGTTGTCTGAACCGGAGTAAGGGAGGTGAGGTGAGGAGAGGAAGCCTGGGGGACTTTGCGTCGCGGCCAGGGAGGAGGAGAGGAAGCCTGGGGGACTTTGCGTCGCGGCCAGGGAGGAGGAGAGGAAGTCTGGGGGACTTTGCGTCGCGGCCAGGGAGGAGGAGAGGAAGTCTTGGGGGCATGGCGCTCCAACCAGGACTGACTGCCTGAATAGCATATAAAAAAGAGAAAGCAGGAGATGGGGAAGTGGGGACAGGGAGAAGAATAGATGGGTGAGAGAAAGGAGGCTAGTAAGAAAAAGTCTCCGGGGCTTGACCCAGGTGCTGTATGTTTTTGTGTGTTTTTGTTGTGAGTCGATCTCGACCTAACGACACGCTTTCCATCTCGCACGAGCAAACAGAAACCACTCTGGGGCGCTTGGCAGGACATGGGCCTCGGAAGATGGTGCTCCGGACCACCCAGGACAACCCCGCGCCCACCCCCGCCTCCCACCAGTTTCTTCAGTTTTGGTTTTTTTCTTGATTTTTCTTTCTTCACGCTTGACTTGTTTTCTTCTTCTCTTCGTTTCTTTTTTCTTCTTCTCTTCTTTCTTCTTATCTTGTTTTTGTTGTTGCTGTTGTTGTTTGTTTATTGTCTTGTTTTTCTTGTTTTTCTTTTTCTGTCACTGCCATGTACGCGCGCACACCCCGATACTCCTCGGCACCCCGCACGGGCGGCTGGCTTCATTTCTCCACTACCTCCCCGCGTTTCAACATATACAAACAGGAGGAAAGGAAATTGTGAAAAATTTAGTGAAAGAAGTCTGAGATTAAAAGTGTTTTTTTGTTTTGTTTTATTTTTTTCAGAGATTGGACAGGGGAAGAGGACTCCGTAGAGCGGAGGGACCTACAGTTTTTCGTGGATCCGAACCACTGATGAAGAGGGAAGGCGAGCGGAATGGATGGATTGTGAGTATAAGTTTTGCAGCAGCGTAAAAAAGGGTAAGATTCCTCCGTAAGCAGAGGGGTCATTGGATTAATGTGGCCTCGCCGAACCACGGTAGGATAGTAGCCTGTAGCCTGTAGCCTGTGCCTAGTAGCCTGACTGCTGTGGGTGTGCGCGCCTATATACCCCTCGCTCTCTGACTTGAACTTGAGTCGGGCACCATGCACATTCCAGTGTCTTGATGTGGCGTGTCTTCGTCAGTTGGAGAAACCTCCATTAGGTCATTGTTCGAACTGTCGCAACCCGGTTGCCGGAGGGAATCAATTGTCCTGGCCCATCGAGTACCCAGGCAAAGATACATATTCAACATCCGGGATAAAGCTATAGTAG